>JALMQS010000075.1:16750181-17188757 GCA_024734495.1 Forficula auricularia
ATTAAAAAATTGAATCTTTATTGTCTGACACGTCTTGACTTGCATTTCCTTCGCTATAAATGATAATTCTATCAACGCCCTTTTTAGTCATTTTCCTCGATCGGATTCTAATGAAAGAATCGCTCACCCGCACATTTATTAATTAACAAAAAGTGAAAATCTTTTCAAGACTCGGGTCGCTAGATATGCCGTAGTAATTAATAATTAAACTAAATAGGTATAAATTGTTTATTATGACTTCGCATTAAAATCTCAATAAATTTTTTTCTTTTTTGCATTTTTGAACCTGAACTTTTAAAAACTAGAGCAGTATTTCTCAGTCTTTTTTTGGTTGACGATTACTAAAAATATCTGGGATCAGTTTGCGGCACACCTGACGATATACAAATGTAAAAGTTGTATGATAAAAAAAATTAAGTAATTACAAATACTATTTCAACTCTACAAAACCCATGCAATTTTAATTATTTGTCAAAAAGACTCGCGGCACATTTTGCAATCTCTTTAGGACACTTATGTGCCACGGCACACAGGTTTAGAAACACTGGTCTAAGATCTAAGACTGGCATATTTTTACAGACGATTCAATCACAGTTGTCTTTCCAATGTTACTGATTCGGGAGGCCTAAAGGAAAGGGATGTGAAAAATTATATCTTCGATCTATGTAAATTAAACCAGTGTAGGTACTGTCGAAAAAGGTAAAAGTGAAAAGGGATCCCGAAACAAAGGAGATTGAAAAAATATAATTACCGGGTCAAGACGAAACCCTGACATTTTTTTCTTTTTTTGTCTTAGATCCACCGTCCATTTTAATTTATTGATACACACAGCCATAAGAATAAACTATTTAATGCACATAAAACCTAGAAAGCAGTTGTTTTCTTCAAAAAGTCATCTAATCCAAAATCCTGTTAAATATTTAAAACTGTAAGTACGTTGTAGTTACAAAAGTTAAAAAAATGCAATTTTTTAAAAAGTTAACTAGTGGGGCACTTTTTTACGCATGGTCCAAAAATGGCCCAAGATTAAACAAAATAAAATCTGTTAATGATGATGTTATATCCAGAAAATTTAAAGCATTTTGATTTTTTTCAGAATCCAACGTAAAAGAAACTATTATTTTTCTCTTTTTTCACTAGGTTATAAATATGGTAATTATTAATAATTTTTGTTACACCAGCAGTCGTCCACTGGAAGGGACATCGCGCTGAAGACGAAAATTAGCAAAAAATAGAATAGTATTGCAGGTAGTATTTGCGGCCAGGAGTATTTGCTCATTGTCACGCTCCATCACAGTAGCGCTTTGTCGCTTCCAGTGGACGACCGGCCTTAAAGATAGTCTATGATATAATTGATGTAGCTAGAGAAACAAGTTCAAATTTCTCATATTTTTATTCATCCTTGAATTATTTTCAAATTTTTATAAAAGTTAAACAATTATTTAAATAAATTTTAATTAATTATCGAATCATATAATTATTTTTAACCGACTTCAAAAAAGGAGGAGGTTCTCAATTCGACTGATTTTTTACTTTATCCAATGCGAAGCATGGGGCATTGTAATGGGTCTCAAGTGGCAAGCGTGGCTTTAAAGGGTCCTCAGGTAAAGACTACGTAACCCATGGTCTCAATTAAAGTCACAAATTGTAGTATCTTAACAGTTTAACTTTAGCACGAGGATTTTGGCCAAAAATTACATGGGGTCTCGTCGAGAGCTAAAAAAGTGCGATTTTTTCATTTAGTGTGTGCGGATGGATGGATGTTATCGCTTTTTGGCCAACGATTTTTTCCACACCGTTGCACCGATTGGAAATGAAATTGGAAACCTACCATTAGTTTAACAAAATGAAGCTGCTGATTAGTTTTTGGTACATATCGGCCCACAAACATTAGTACTTTATTTCAGTACTCAAGTTTGAGTTGTTTGCCATAAAAGAATTTAGTCTTTGATTTTAAGCCGATTCTTCCACGTTTTTGCAGGTTACCATTAATAGTCAAAACATCAAAAATGGAATGCAATAAGGTTATCTCTCTAGTATTAGATAATAATCGATCGTTAGTTTTTATTTTAAGTCGATTCCTCCATGTCTTCAGCAATGGTTACCAATAATAATCGAAGGGTCAAAATCTAATGTAGAATTGTTATTCCTCAAGTATTAGATGGTAGTCGATCGCTATTTTTGATTTTAAGATGATCTCTTCATGTCTTCACCAATGGTTACCAATAATAACCAGAAATGTCAAAAATCCAATATAGAATGGTTATTCCTCGACTTTTAAATAAGAATCAATCATTATTTGAATTAAAGTCAACATGAACTGCAACAGTAGCAAGTATCTGATTAATAATAAAGGAATAAATATATTAATATTTCAAATGAATTTGGATAAAGCCATAAAACGATCCAACAGTTGCAGTTTATTTGTTGTTGTTTATATGTTACCTGATATCTTTGCCAATTGTAAAGCGATTTTGATGATTTTTTTGCATTGTTCAGTATAGTTTCCGATTGGTCCTGTTTTTTTTTCATTTGTATTGAACTTTTTTGTTACGTTTGTCTGCCATTAACTTCTATGTTTATGAACCGATTAGAATGATTCTTTCTGGGTTTGGATGAGTATAGCTCCAAGATAGTCAAGTTAACTATTTATTTATTTATTTTATGTATGTTAAGCTAGAACTTTTTGCTACGTGGACCGATTTCGATGATTCTTCTTTTATTGAAGCGGGGTACTTAGGGGTGGTCCTATATTAATTTAGTCATGTTCTGATGATATTATCAATGACGAAATAACGCAAATCTCCAATTCTCTATGAGCAAATAATCGAAAATTTATAATTTTATTTATTATATTTTATAAAAATCTTGAAACATTCATTTAAACCCGCAAACGTTTCGGCATATGAGAAAAATTTCTATATTTATGAATTGAATTTTATTATCATTTTCTTGATTCATTCGCCCGACGCTTTCTTCGAGATGCATGCAAGGTTATATTAGTCACTATTAATAACATCACTAAAAAGATAAAAATAAAAATGATTTTTATAAAAAAATAAAAAACCGACTTCAAAAAAATTAAATGCAATAAATAAAATAATAAGAACTCAAAAATCAAATAAAATGCACTAAAAGGTATAACAATTATCTAATTTAGTTACAACTAAACGAAGAAATATTAACATGAAATCATTTTTTGAAGTCGGTGCTAAACAAACTATATAAGCGAGCGTACCCGCCAAACGTAGTAAGTAGGATCCGTCGAGATCAATTCATAAAATGTAAATTTTGGCACCAACTTCTAAAGTGATTTCATGTTAATATTTCTTCGTTTAGTTGTAACTAAATTAGATAATAATTTCATACCTATTAGTGCATTTTATTTGATTTTTGAGTTCTTATTATTTTATTTGTTGCATTTAATTTTTTTGAAGTCGGTTTTATTTATTTTTTATAAAAATTATTTTCCAAAATTGTATTAGTAACATAAGATTGGAGTTACTAATATAGTAAAATTTTAACTTAAGAATATTCTCTAATTATGATTAATGGATGATGAATCAGAAGCTTAGGTAAGTCTGAAACGAATGATTTTCTAACGAATCTATTCTAAAGAACACGTGATAATATTTTTTCTATTCAATTTTTTAAAAAAAGTTTCTATTCAAATCATTTATAAATTATATACTTGGTTTCATTACAATATATAATTAGGATACTAGCTTTAGTTTGCAAAAGAAAATTTGTCTGTTTCGCACTGGACAGCTGGACTGTGTGGAGTCAGCAGCCGAGCCATTTTAGGCACCCGTTCTGTTGTCCAGCGCCCACACAGAGCTTCAGGTCTTCGGCTCGATGACTTCACATCCTACGAGAATCAACCACAGAACCAACCCTTCTATTCGTCACTTCGAATAAACTTATCCCAGTGGTGAACCCATAAATTTTTCTAGACATTGTTTCTTATCTCAACTTCCGACTATATTGGGGCGTAAGTATATGGTCATCAAAGTCAAATTTTCATAAAAAGCTTTTAAAAATCATAATAGCTTGAAATTTTGCACATAGCTGGAACATGATGTAGAAGATAGCGAAAAGTTTACATCATTTCGATCTCCGTAACATTTTTTTTTTCAAATTTATTAACGTGAAAGAAAACATAAAAAGTTCTCACATTATTTTTTGTAAATTTTAGTAAAATTGCATTGAATATAAATTGTTTTAAAAAAATGTGTGCAAACGCGAGAATGTTTTTTTTTTTTGCCTTTGAATACGCAAATTTTCTATTGAAATTATCAGATACTAAAAATTCAAGAGGTATTTTAAAAAGATGAACCTTCATGAAAAACAAAAATATTTTTTAAATTCATAATTTTTAAATTAACAAAATTGATTATACATTTTTTGTATCTACGAAACTAACCGGGCTGCGAAACTATAAATTACTCGAGATATAAAATCATTTCTTATCTGTCGTTGAAAAGAAGAGAATGAGGTTTTTGTAAAATTTTTTAATCTTCTTTTATGTTAAGCTGTTTAGATATCCTGTTACGTACAAAATTTTTGTGAAATAAGGTACTTTACCCTCTCACATGGCTATTTTAAATTGAATTTAAATTAAAGCTTAATATTCTACTTAATGAGATCTTTATACGGATGATTGACAATTCATTGAATATATCTGGATCTCATAAAAATTCAACATTACCCAAAATAACTTTTGATTAAAACTTACTTTAATATAATTTTTGATTTCAGATCAAATAATTAACCTATAATTTATAAATTTCTGCTTTATTCAGTTTATGAACTACAGTGGTTTGACAGAAAACCAACAGTCAGTAATTGGGCGAAAAATTAACAGGGTCCCATTTAGGTTTTAAACGTGAACCTCTTCATATTTTAGCCATGTTTGTTTGGAGACTAAGACATAAAGACTATTTTTTTTATGGTGAAAGAATTGTAAAAGACAATGGATCAAATATCAATTGAGAAGCTAGGCCTTTAATCAAAGCTTCGTCAGAATTATTATAATTAGAACGATTACATTTTTGTAGGTATTTAAGTAATTATTAATGAGTTAATCCTATATTACTAAAGCGCATTTGTGCCTGCCTCTGTACCTATGTACTCATGTCCGTCCCCCAACAAAAAATAGTCGCCATGGTTACCAATTTAAATGAAATTGGTGGTGTGGTGAGTTTCGAACGGAGGATTGGGTTGGAGGGGGGGAGGAGGTCCAGGGGGCTAGCAAGAGGGCCGGCGAAAGCGGGCCTTGCGTCTAGTATATAAATAAATAAATAATATAAAATATAATATCTTTTTTTACATTTTAAACGTATAATAAATAGAATAATATAAAATTTTGATATTATCAAAGTCTTCTTCCTCTTATTCTTTCATATAGGTGTGAACACCTGTTCTCCAACATATTATAATCAGTCATCAGGGTCATAACTCTCTTTCCATCGTTTTTTTGGTCTTCCACGGTTTCTGACCCCCTCGGGACGGTTTTTTCGCCAATATTTTCGGGAGACGGTCGTCTTGCATTCTGTCTACATGGGCAGCCCAGCATCTTCTTCTTACATGAACCCAATCGACTATGTCTTGAAGACCGCTTATTTTCCTAAGGTGTTCGCTCCGGATTTTGTCATGTAGGGTCTTCGAATGGAACTTCATCTCAGTTGTCCGAGAAGCTGCTTTGTAACGGTTGTGTTCACCCTGACTCAGCCCCATATGTTATTATCGGACGAACACAGGTCTTATATATCCTAATTTTACTTTCGGAAGACATAAACTTATTTTTCCAGACTAGGTTGATAGGCAGCCCGAAATTTTTGCTCCTTTGATGACTTGCGAAGTTACTTTTTCCTTAAGGTTTCGTCTGCTAGAAATCTGAACTCCCAGATAGTTAAAGCTTGGGACTTGTTCTATTGGACTGTTGTTGATGACTAAGTTACACCTAAGGGAAGCTTTTGCAATCGTCATGCATTTTGTCTTGGTGGTAGAGACTTGCATGTTAAGCCGATCGGAATTTTCAGAGAATTTGTCCAGGAGAATTTGAAGGTCCTCTTCGCACTCAGCCATCAGGACCGCGTCATCAGCATAGCAAACCACTGGCAAAGTACTTCCCTCAATTTGTAGCCAAGGCGTTCAGGGTAGATTTTCGATAATATCGTCCATTATCACCTCCCTGTGGGTTCTCCACCTTGTCGTGGTGGCGTTTGTGTGCATGTGATTCCTCGGGCCATGCCGGCGGTAGCGTAGCTACCGGTAGGGCCTCCTGCCGGACGGGCCGAGGATGATGGAGCCAGACTAAGCGAGAACCACTGGTCCTCCAGGTTGGGGGTTTTATGTAGGGCTAGCAACCCGCATATCTAAAAGAAAACCTGACGCTCACAGAACCAAGAAGAATTATCCAAGTCGTTTTATATAAAAGGTTTGCCTAAAATGTAGGCAACTGAGCCTACAGACTTAAACATTAGCAACTACATATATAGCCTCTTGGCTATTTTAGTAAGTATAGTAACAATTCTCTCGTTGTATTGCGTGCTTCTAATTAAATAAAGTAAAAAAAATAAATAAACTGCAACGTATCGTTGCTAGACTTTTTCCAAAGTCATTTGAAATATTAAATGATTATTTTATTGGTATTCAGATATCACTAGCCATTTGAAGTCCATATTGAATTAAAATAAAAAATAACGATCAATACTAGAGGAATAACCTTATTACATTACATGTTTGATGTACCATATATTAAAACCGATCAAATGAATAAATTTTAAAGATTTAATAAATAAAGAAGGAAAAAGTGGAATCTACTCATAAAACAAGTTTAAAAATATAATTTTACTAATAACTCTATACAAACATTTTTGCGGTCATTGAGGTACTTAACTAGAATATTAAATTTCATTAATTTTTTTAAGCCATTTCCAAGATATTTATAAAAAACTAAAAAAGTACTGAAATAAAGTACTAATGTTTGTGGACCGATATGTACCAAAAAATAATCATCGCTTTATTTTCTTAAAGTAATGCTAGTTTTTCAGTTTCATTTCATTGTGGATAAAGTCGTCGTCGAAAAAAAAGGTAACATCCACGCATTCACACACACTAAATGAAAAAACCGCACTTTTTGGCCGCTGGACGAGACCCGATATAATTTTTGGCAAAGCCGTCATGTGCTAAAATTCAACCTGATTAAACACTACAATTTGTGACTTTGATTGAAACCATGGGTTCCGTAGTCTTTAGCTAAGGTCTTTTAAAGTCGTGCTTTGCGTGAGTTCTAAAACTTTATACCATCGCATTGGATAAAATACAAAGCAAAATCAGACTAACAAAATGAAACTGAGTCAGCAAATTTGGAAAACTGAAATGTTTATATGGTAAACTCTATCTTTTCTATTCTCTACCTATTTAATTAAAACTTAAGTAAAAATTATCCTTTCATGGTGGCTTACATTCATCAACGACTGGACTCGCCTAGCTCTTACGCAGCTTTCTTTCTTCTCTGAGCAATGTGTTGCCTAAATACAGGCGTACCAACGTCAAAAATCAATTTCAGACTACATTTTGAAGATTTTAATTAGTACAGTTATTTATTTGTATTTTATAATTCAATATTTTTATTAAACATTCAAAAAAAATTAAATTAGTGACAAAGCTCTAAATGAAAAAATAATTCAAATTCACTTGCGCGTGAGCGATTATTTTATTAGAATCTATTCGAAGTAAATTACTAAAAAGAGCGTGGATATAAGGATCTCTCTTATTTTAGAACTAAAAAATTGCTAGGGTGCCAAATACAAGTCTAGACCTGTTTGAGACTATTAAAGATTAATTTCTTAATTGCTATTATTCTAGGAACGGCCTTTTTTTGACTCTAGGTAAGAAAATATTCAATAGAAATTTATCATTGAAAATTATTAATTCACCGAAACTCTATTTATTTTATGTTAGTTATTTTGTCGAATATGAAAATTTTTTCGATCTTCCGTAAAGGAAAATAGGACAACCATTTTCTGACAAATAATTAAAAATATACCATAATCTACTACTAGACCTCTTGTGATTTTCATAGAAATAAAATCTAAAGTCTACTTCCTTCGGCAATTTGAACTCTTATATAGAGAAAATAGGAGTGGGAAATGACAGCCTCTGTTGTTCCATTAATACTAAATGTAAAATTTTAAATTTGTTACGTCTATAAAAACAGCATTTCAATATTACAAATAGTTTTGTAATTATTCGCCTTTAAATTTAGAAAATCCACGATTTGTTGAATATAAATGCAAAATAAATCAATATTTACCAAAATTGCTAGTTATAATTAAGAGATTTTCATTTTTATCTAGAATTTAAGTTTTTAAGTGTAATATTTACCATGAATAATTTCAGCGCCCTATATAGAAGACCTGGAAGCCATCTCTCTGCTCTCGTAGAATGTTGTCTCTAGAACCAACTAGAAAGCAGATTAACATCCCCTATGTTGGCATGGCGTATCCCTCCCACCCGCCTAAATCTATTGCTAATTTTATCCCACCTATTAGAAATTATAAAATTTTTTAAAAATCATGCATCATGAAATCGATTGTAGAAGATCCCACGGAGGGAGAGGCGATGGACCTGAAAGAAAATATCCTAACGACTTTATTAAACAACATTTGACAACCTGAGACCCAGAAAACTAACAATTCTCTAGTGAGTCTTACCTTGTGAAGATTTATCCGCCCTCTGACGTATCATCTTGCTAACCAAGTGGACCCGGGTTCGAATCCGACTCGAGGCATTCGGCTAAAATTTGACCCCCCCGGGGTAGAGACAAAATTTAAAAAATAAATAGTATCGTAAATTGGCTTATGGTTAGAAAGGCCGAAAAGCTCCAAAAAAAAAAATCCGCCCTCTTAAGATCTATCCTCATTGATTCTTCTATCAGTAGGTCCATCCAATTACTGAAGAAGAGAATGCTGAAAATCCCTCATCTACTATTCTATCTGAATTTAAGTTTAAAGAAAAATCGAAATTTTAAAAATGTTTAAAAAATAAACTGAATTGTAAGCAAATATTTAAAATTGTTTATTAAAATAAAGATGGTTATCATTACAAATGCATATGAAAAGAAAAATTATTTAATTGACTTTTACCGAGAGGTGACCGGGACCTAATATGCTATACACCTACTTCCACTTGTACTTCCAAATATTTCCAAGTATTCCAAATATTTCCAAGTAATTCCAAATATTTTCAAGTACTTCCAAATATTCCCAAGTACTTTCAAATATTCCCAAGTACTTTCAAATATTTCCAAGTACTTCCAAAAAATTCCAAGTACTTCCAAAAAATTCCAAGTACTTCCAAATATTTCCAAGTACTTCCAAAATACTTCCAAAGAGGTGTATACCTACTTCACCCCTCGACTTTTACTAAACGGAATTTATCAAATGAAAATGAATTTACAAAAAAATGATTGTAATAATTTTAATAAATGAGAAATACAATGCAAAATTGAAAAGCTAGATTTAATTATAATTATTTCTTTTTTTTTTAATGAATTCTCTAATCTAAAACTTGAGGCTGCTGAAAAAGAAAATACATCCTATTGCAAAAATCCCTAAGTTTTTAAACGAATTGAACCCTCAAGATTAAATTAAACGCCATGATTGTAAAGAAAACACTTTGTACTCACATTAAATGCGAAGCTGTGACGTGCAGATTCAAGTGACGAGGAGAACGAAGACAACATGAGAAGAACAAGACACGATGGGACGAAACACCATGGAAAATGAAACAACAAAAAATTCAATTAGCAATTGAAAAGTTAGATAAAATTTTTAAACTGGATAAGAATTCAATAAATATATTGTATTTTTCAAAATTAGTAATACCAAAATAACAATAAAATCTTTTAAATATATAGGGGAGAAGTGGGATAGTTGATCCTGTGGGATACATGATCCCCATTAAAAAATTAGCGCTTGCAAGGACTTTATTTTTGTTCTGTTAGCCAAATTAGATAGCGGTCATGATGGCTACTAAACCTTGTTTTGTGAGGTAATCATCTATGAGCAATAACTTGTTGCTTTTAATTTTGAAAATTTGATTTTTTTCATGACCCTACTTGTTTATACGTATGCATGGGAAGTCGCAACAATTTTAGTACTTGTACTTTATGATTTATTGCATATATTTCTGAAATATTGTGTGTATTTAGCTATTTAAAGGCAATTGTTTCCATAACAAATTTGCTTGACTTGTTGCTGTTTTTTTCAATTTTCGAAAAAAATGGCTGCATCGGGATAGTTGATCCCTTCAGGTAGAGGGATGCTTGATCCTGGAATCAAGTATCCTCTTATGATTCTTTTGTTTGTGTCTCATGTTTAAGAATTAAGTCTAATTGCGTTTCACATGCCGCGGTAGTATACAACTAAGGGCCAGTTGTATGTCGCAAAGTAAATGCTTTTTACCACTAACAAAGGGTAGATGGTAAATGGAGGGGCTGGGGTGGCCAATCAGATGACAGGAACTTTCAGTGCCTGTCATCTGATTGGCCATCCCAGTCCCTCCATTTACCATCTACCCTTTGTTAGTGGTAAAAAGCATTTACTTTGCGACATAAAACCAGCCCTAAGGAAGGCGCTAGAAAGAGGGTACCATACGACCCAGAGACCCTGGAAAATGCAGGATGGTGAAAGTTACAAGAGTGCAGCGAGAAAATTTAGTATCAACGTGATGAAATTGAAAAGGATGTGGCGTAAACAAAAACATGTTCAACCAGGTTATAAAAATCGTCAGATTTTCTCCGAAACTCAAGAGAACGAATTGAGTCAATACCTGACGGACATGTCCAAAATGTATTACGGGTTAACCGTCCAACAATAGCGCAAGTTAGCTTACCAATATGCTAAAATAATTCAAATTCAATTTCCATCTATCTGGGATACAACCCACCAAGGAGGGTCAGATAGGCTAGGCGGTAGCGTGACAGCGAGCTAACCAGGGGACCCGGGTTCGAATCCGACTAGCATCCAGCTAAAATCTGACCCCGGGGGAGGAAACAAATTTAAAAAAATATAACTAGTATCGTAATTAGGGTTATGGCTAGAAAGGCCGAAAAGTCAAAAAAAAAAAAAAAAAAAAAAAAAAAAAACCCACCAAGCAAGCTGCATCAAGCACAGGTTTGGTTTTTGGAAAGAAACTCCGGGATCAAATAACCTAATTGCCAGATCAGTATCACCATGGTGGAAAGAAACCTCCGGGATCAAATAACCCACTCGCCAGGATCAAGTATCACCATGGTGTGGGTTAGTTGATCCTTGTACAGGAGTTTGAAAAAACTGATTTGATGTTTTTGTTCAACAAACAAGAAGGTCTACTACATAGGTGCATGATTGATAGTATGGAACGAGGCTACATGTCTGGTTGAAAAAAAGTTCAAATTTATTATCATGGTTCGAATTATTAAAAGAAAACCAAAACAGGGATCAACTATCCCACCTCTCCCCTACCTATAGATTAACAAATAAATCAAATAAAAAACTATACCCTGATACATTGGTATAACTACATAATTTGAGAATTTTATATAATGACTAGCTGCAATGCCCGCCTTCCGCGGCACTCTTGCTAGCCAGAGGGCATGCCCCCTGGACTCCCAACCGACGAACCCTACCCTCACACCCGTCGAAACCCACCCAGCACTCCAACCCCCGCACCTACCCTGAACCCAACCCCCGCACCATCACTTCACCCCCGCACCCAGTATTTGAATTTCTAGCCTTCTAGTGACCCACAGATTATATATACAAAATTTGGTTGAGTTTGGTCCAAGAGCGAGAATTTTCATATTTTGACCCTCCGCTAAGTTTTCGGAAATCACATCCCCTACAACTTTGCTCATAATAAAATGTGCCGTAGTGTTAATAGTTTAGGAGTTATTTAATTTCATTCAGTACCCCCCCCCCCCCCCCCCCAAAAAAAAAAAACCCTTCTGTGGCCAAAATATCAAATCGTTATATAGCTAAAGACGTAAGTTAGAAGACATCTGATGTAAATATGAAATTTCATAATAATTCCTTCCAGCCGTTTTTACGTGAATCGTGAGCAACTTTTCGGAAACGACGGAAACATACAGACAGATACACAGACAGACAGAGAGACAGATAGGAATTTTGTTGAGGGTGTTTTTCATTCATAACTTTGCTTGTGATATTATTGCAACAAAATTTGGCGTGATTTGGAGCAATGAACAGACAAAACCTTAATTATATATACATTGTTATATAGATATATAGGATAATTGTATCGGTCAACACATATTTTGTTGCATAAAATCAAATACTTGATTCTTGGTATATTTGACTTGTTGATCTAAAATTAGAACTAGTTTTTCTCTAACAATATTAGTTTTGGAGATACATTTGGTCTAATATTCGAATCAGACAATTTGTTTAAGGTGTATTGATTCAAAACAGCATTAGTTGAAATCCAAATATTAAGTTGAAAAAACTTAATCTTTCAGTATATTATTCGCATCCATAATAAATATTAATTAAAACAGGAATAGCATGGAATAGAAAATAAATAAAAAACAGAGTTTTTATTAAATGGCCAGACGTTTCGTCAACTTCCTCAGTGGCCCATTTTATCACTCTTTGTCATAAAACAATTCCACTATGCGACGAAACATCCTTAATCTTTTTTTTATATATCTACAATATATTATTGGCCTCAATTACTCAACAATCTTAAACTTTTTTCCTCCTTTTAACAATTAAAAAATAAAAAATTGATAAAAAAAATTTTATGTTATTTTTAAACAGACAATGGCATTTGCAATTTGAAACTGAATTTCTAAAAAAAAAAATTAATGATGTTTCGTCGCATAGTGGAATTGTCTTTTGACAAAGAGTGATAAAATGGGCCACTGAGGAAGTTCAAATAAATCGACGAAACTTCTGGGCCATTTATTAAAAACTCTGTTTTTTATTTATTGTCCAATTCCCTGCTTTTCTTGTTTTACTTAATCTTTCATTTCTAATTTCCTGAGTGATTTTAGATCAATGAAAATTCGAGTTATCGTAAAAAAAAAAAAAAAAAAACATAAACTACATTTTCGATCTGTTTAGTTAAATTTTTTATAGCTCGTTAGTTTTTTTACTATAAATCCAATTCTCATTGATCTAAAAATAAGCGATAGGTTGGCAAGCCTTTTCTCAATTATCTTAAGCCTAATATTTGGAATTAAACTTAGGGAACGAGGTGTGAATTTATAGTGAAACATTTTTAAATTATAATATGTTTTGGAGTTGATGGTGTTTCTCAGTGAAGAAAAATAAAATACTTTGAGTTAATAAGGGGCTAACAGCCCGAAATATATTGAGAATTTAAAAACTAAATGGTTTAACTCAAATTATTTTATTTTTCCTCACTGTGAAACACCACGAACTCCAACCTATTATAAAATATTTGGATTTCAATTAATGTCGTTTTGAATCAATACGCCTCAGATATAGGCAGATATTGCCTTTTTCGGAGATGCATCTCTCCAAAACTAGAAGTGATGGAGTCTTCCACCTCCAAAAAAAGGCACGAAAAAAAAGTGGAAAATGCAATTAGTATGTCAAATATCTCCATACCTCGTGGGTCGAATTAAAGGTGCCTCCTCCCAGCTGACTACGATGGAAGAATCAAATCCAGTATTGAGGTCGACACTTTACTAGAAATAAATGCAACAAAATCAATATACAAATAAATTCACTTAAGTATATTTAGTTGTATAATATCCCCCCCCCCTCCCCACCAAAAAAAAGTAATTTATCAAAGTTGAAATTATGACTCGCTGTGGGTAAAAAATTAAAGTTGAATATTTTTATTTATTTCGACCAAATAATTGGGGATATGGGATTTGAGGCATTTAGAGAAGTCAAACAGCTGGCGGGGGACAGAGCAGAGTGGAGACGGACGGGTGGTTGCGTCAAATCAGTCTTAGGACTGTATACTCAATGATGATGATTTTTATTTGAATTTAATCTAATATATAAACGAATAATTAAAATAATACCTTGCGTTTATTAATGTTTTGAGATATAGGTTTGATTATAATGGTTCAAGTACAAAATCTTTTATTTTTAATATGAATTTTTATTATACATGGTGGTGGCTTGGCCGACGCAGCATAGCGATTACAATGTTAATTTTTGAATGTGCATTTATTTGCTCCTCTAATTATTTTAAAGTTAAAGTTCTTATAGGTTTTTTGTAGTGAAAAAAATACTGAATCCGAACATATTTTTGTTTTCAAATTTTGAAATTTCAGAACCGTAATAATCAACATTATAAATAATTGTATTTTTACAAAAATCACTGAGGCCATGAAATTATTAAAACAAACAAGGCATTTTCATTTGTTGTTTCTATTTGACGTTTAATAGTGATGTCTTTAATGATTATTTTAGAGCATAATTAGAATACAAAAAAACTGGGCAGAATTAAAATTCTAAAAGATAATTACATCAGATTTTGTCTAATTCATAATTTAAAAGTCCAAAAATACGATTTTAAAAAATGTAGATATTTATTTAAAAAATTTAAATTCAAAACTTTTATTGTTGTCGATTGTTTAAGTTTTATTGTTTATACTAGTCTCAAAATGGATTCATATTGGTGAACAAATCTATGATTATAAAACAAAACTTAACTTTTTAAAGTCAGTTCTTATTACAATGTATTCATTACAAGAAAAAGTTGAAATAATTAAGTATTTTTATGCTGGAAATATTGCTCTGCAAGTGAGTTCCTTGTTTAGCGTTAAATATCCGAATCCAGCTGGTACAACGGTTGACAGAATAGTTCAAAAATTTGAAACTACAGCCACTGTACTAAATAATTGTAAGTCTAATAAAGACGCACAGAATTTACGTGAAAACGAGGAAAATGAGAACACCTTCAATGTTTTGGCTGCAGTAACGGAAGATCCTAATACAAGCTTAAGGCAAATTGCAGAAAACGTTGGCTTACATCATTCCAGAGTATTGCGAATTTTAAAAAAGCACAAATACCACTCTTATAAATATCAATGTCATCAAGAGTTGCAAGAAAATGATTTGGAGAGAATAAATACGTTTTCCCTTGAAATGATGGAAAAAAGTAATGAAGACGGAGATTTTTTGAAAAACATTGTTTTCACAGACGAATGTACGTTTACACTCCATAATGAACCAAACGTTCAAAATTGTAGAGTGTGGGCTACTGAAAATCTACACAATGTTGTAAAGACCAGGACCCAATTTCCCCAAAAAATTAACGTTTGGGCGGGAATATTCGGTCATCGCATTTTAGGACCATTTTTCTTAAATGAAAATTTAACTGGACAGCGCTTTTTGCAGTTATTGGAAAAAGATATAGTTCCGGCTGTAACGGAAAATTCTCGAGAAAACCAAGTTATTTGGTTCCAGATAGATGGTTGCCCCGCACATAACAGCCGCGATGTCCGTGAATTTTTAAATAATCATTTTGGGAATAAAATCATTGGTCCGAGGTTTACGATTAGCTGGCCTGCAAGGTCCCCCGATCTTTCTTCCAACGATTTTTTTTCTTTGGGGACATTTAAAATCAAAGATTTACTCCGGACAAACATTTCAAAACTTAGATCAACTCAAAAATCGTATACAAGCCGAATGTGATAAAATATCACAATACCAATTAGCAAATGTCAGACGAGAATTTTACGAAAGGTTGGGCCATTGTTTAGTGGTAAATGGTGGTTTATTCGAACATTTGCTATGATTCTTGTTATAATTTTATGCATTTGTTAATTATGTTAAAAAATTAAATTCTGTTTACCTTACTAATTTTATTGTTTTAATTACGTTTAAAAATATTACTTATAATTTCGTTGATTATTCTTGTGAAAATTTAAAAGCTCGTTCTAAACTTCATCTACGTGAATCTACTATTTTTATTTATCAATGACGAATACAAAACTCAGGCCATTCAAATTTAACGAGTTTCTCATTATATGGTAATCAATAAATTCTAATAAGAACTGATTTTAAAAAGTTCAAATATAACAAACGTCACTTAGAAACAACAAATGAAAATGCCTTGTTTGTTTTAATAATTCCATGGCCTCAGTGATTTTTGTAAAAATACAATTATTTATAATGTTGATTATGACGGTTCTGAAATTCCAAAATTTGAAAACAAAAATATGTTCGGATTCAGTATTTTTTTCTCTACAAAAAACTTATAAGAACTTTAACTCTAAAATAGTTAGGGGAGCAAATAAATGCACATTCAAAAATGAACATTGTAATCGCTATGCTGCGTCGGCCAAGTCACCACCCTGTATAGTTGAAATTATAATAAAATGAATAAATAATTTGAGAATTTACAAGAAATTAACATAGTGTGTGTGAAGGAGTTAAGATAATTAAAACTCATTCGGTTAAAATTCTTTGAAATAGATTATTTTATATTTAAAGTAAAAAGCGCATCTAGTAGAATAATTCCATAATCTGAAATTTTTTTTTTTTTTTGATAGAGATAATGACTATCAAATTCTTAAGAAATTTACATTAAAAGAAATAGAAAATAATTATAAAAATACAAATTTATCAAATATTATCTACTTTTATATATAAAAGCACATGAGGATTTTTAATTTAGGCATAAAAATATATATAAATATAAAGAAAATTCTTAAAATATGAACATCGTTTAATAACTCTAATTAGAACGAATTAGAAGTGAAATGAAATTTCCCTATATAAAGTGATCTATTTAAAGCAAGTATTTAAGAGTAGTATAATATATGGGAAATAAGAAATATTCATTGAATAAACCAGATCTATGAAATCTATTATCTTTTAATTAATATGATTCAATTTTTGTAATATATCTATAAGATGTTTATTTTTTTATCAAAGTTAAATAGATATTTAATCGAACGTTTAAACATAACAACAAAATAAGTTATTATATGTATAATTGAGATATGGAAATTCTGAAGCCCCGTATTATACATTGGAAATTAAATAATTTGAATTTAAACAAGTTAACTATAAGGTGAAATTTCACTAAAAATTTATTTGCTAAGCCAATTATTTTACTAAAAACACAAGAAATTGGAAATTATAATCAAAAAATTAATCAAATGAAAAAAAAAATAAACGTCTTCTCTTTATATAGGTGTATAGAGGGAAAATAATCAACTGTTCAATCATTATTGTAAATTTTATATTAGAGAATATTGAAATCGAAAAATAAATCTGTAATTTGGATTAGAATGTTTTGATTATTTTCAAACAGATTGAATGATAACATAAAATCAAAGGCTTATATGTTTAGCCTAGGTATGCATGGAAGATTATTTTTATATATGTATAAGAAACAGAATAAATGGTGGTAGGTATAGTATCAAAGTCGGAGGAAGCTTTGATTGGAGATGAAACATCGAAAAATGAACGTTTTTTTAAGTATTTTGAAAAATGATTGGTCTTGAATCCCAAAAATAGGAATTTGGAAAAATCTTTAATAAGTTAATAGCTAAAATTATCGTAAAAATAAGAGGAAATCATATTTTAAATGAAAATTTTAACCCTTTTAAAAATAATAGATGGAGTGAAATTTATCAATCAATTTATTATTTATAGCAACATTTCATCTTAAAAATTATTTAGTTTTAAATCAACTAGGCTTGATAGAAATTAATCTTTAACAGTCTAAAATTTTGAAATAATCAAATCTTAACTTTTTGCTTAAATAAATCTAAATCTAAATTTCTATAGAGTCGAGTGATTTCATTTATTTCATTATAATCAAATAAAAAACTCAAATTATTTACTTACTACTTGTAGACACGGGAATAATCACCAGCAAGTACGCGTTTCACGATTCACTCATGCTCGAAACGAGACTTTTTCATAGGAAAAATGGAAAAAATAGACTTGAGTATAATACAATAACAATTTTAAAAGTAAAATCAAGAAATATTCACTTTGAGAGAGACTAATTAAAAAAAAAAAAGGAATTTGGGTTAATTGATTTATAAGCTTATGGTACAATTAAAGAAAAATAATATTTCCTTTTGAATTAATGGTATTATTATTAGTAGTGTGTCTTTAAAACCATGTATCTAAATAGGCGAATGCAAAATCTTTTGTATTAAAAATGTGTTCAGAGTCATCTCCTAGAAATCTTTAATATTTTGTAAAAATAATAATATCCACTTAGGGAGAAGGAGATTTGGATAATTTGTAGTTAATTAGATTGCAATTTATACGCGAATTGAGTTTGATGAGTTGAATCGTTAATTAGACCATTTGGACGCGTGGGAAGGGATCAGATTACTAGCGCTTGCCTGAGAGCCAAGCGCCTGCCCGGCGGAGGGGAAAAAGTAACGGGACCTTGTACTAGGAAATTTGCAAGTGCTAGAACAGGGGAGGGAGGGGAGGAGTGGAAGGGCGCAATTGACCAAGAGGAATTAGAAATATTTAAGACAATATTAATCTATATATACGTAAAATTAAAGTTTTGTTGTAAAATATTATTCTATATATACGTAAAATTAAAGTTTTGTCTGTACATTGCTCCAAATCACGCCAAATTTTGGTTGCACACGTTTCAAGCAAAGTTATGAACGAAAACACCCTCAACAAAATTCCTGTCTGTCTGTCTGTCCGTCTGTATGTTTCCGTCGTTTCCGAAAAGTTGCTCACGTTTCACGTAAAAACGGCTGAAGGAATTATTGTGAAATTTCATATTTACATCAGATGTCTTCTAACTTACGTTTTTAGCTATATAACGTTTTGATATTTTGGCCCCAGAAGGGGGTTTGGGGGGGCGCACGAATGAAAATTATCAAATAACTCCTAAACTATTAACTCTACGGCACATTTTATTATGAGCAAAGTTATAGGGGATGTGATTTCTGACAACTTTTGTTTAAAAAAATTCCCCCCAAAAGCACCCAAAAAGGGTCGGAGGGTCAAAATATGAAAATTCTTGCTCTTTGACCAAAACTCAACCAAACTTTGTATACATAATCTGTGGGTCACTAGAAGGCTAGAAATGCAAAAACTAACCACCCAAAATGGGGGGGGGGGGGTCAAAAAATGAAAATTCTTACCCTTAGAGCCAACTTAACCAAATTTCGTATACATAATCTGTGGGTCACCAGAAGGCTAGAAATGAAAAAACTGGGTGCGGGGGTGGGGTCCGGGGGGTGCAGGGTGGAGTGGAGGGTTTAGCTGAGGGTCCAGAGGCGTAGTGGGGTGGGGCGGTGTTTGGGCAGGGGTGCATGGTGTGGGGGTGGAAGGTGCTGGGTGGGGTTCGGAGGGTGTGGTGGGTGGGAGTGGGGTATGAGTGTGGGGTTCGTGGGTTGGGGTCCAGGGTTGTGCCTCCTGGCTAGCAAGAGGGCCGCCGAAGCCGGGCTTGCAGCTAGTTAGTAAAATAAAATAAAAACCAATCAAATCTCTAGATAACGTTTACTTAAAAAATAGTTTCAAAAAAAATTCTAAATACCTTATATTACACCTAAGTTTATTTATTATATTAAATAATTATTTTTATTTTATTTATTTTTTATTTTTTTATAGATTCCGTTCTTTCTTATTTCGAGATCTAGGATTATTTGCATACTCATTATATACATTTGTCGTTTCGACATTTATCAATTGTGACAATTTATATAATAATTTATAATAACAAATATTTATTATATCGTCTCCAAAAAAATAATCATTAAGCCACGCTAATTCTACTGGTTGAATGAGTTTATTTTAATAAAAATTGGAATAAAATGTAAAAAGGATGTATTAGCATGTATTTGGATTTATTAGCATGTTGCATTGAATCAAATGTAGAAAACATTCGGTTTCTTTTTTAGACAAAGATAATGTAGAAAAATATTTTTTACGCCCCTGCAGCTTCTCACTCTCTCCAAATCCCAAATAGACCCCTGTCTCGAATACTGTTCGCATCAGAAGAGAAAGGCTTCTAAGCATATTCTATCACCCTTAAATGCAATTCAAAAACTAGCTAAGGGTCGGATCATCAATTAGTCTAATTGACGATCCGAACCTCAACGCCTTTCTCAACTCGCTGGTCCATCGAATAAGCATTTCTGCGCTTTCGCTATTTTATAGATACTCTCACGGCATGTGGTCTGATGAGTTGAAGTCAGTCCTGCTTTACCTTTGTAATTTTCCGAATCTCAATATCCATTCTTGGAAAAGTGCCGGACAATTTCATTCGGCAATTCATTTGTCCCCATGACTTTGAGGTACGGAACTCTCTACGACCTCGATCTTTCTCGACACTTATAGCCTCCAAACCTAAAAAATGCGGGTGCACAGAGAGACTTACGCCTCCACTCTTTCAATTTCTTCTTCTCTAATTTTTTATTATTTTATTGAGATTTTAAGGAACTGTTATAATTTAGGTATATGGTAAATGAACAATTAATATTTAATTTTATTATTGATTACTTATAAAAGCTACTCTAGCAGAAATCAGTTTTGTCTTTTTTGTTATTTAATAAATGTGCGGGTGAGCGATTATTTCATTAGAATCTATTCGAGGTAAATTAATAAAAAGAGAGCGGATTAAATGATCTCTCTTATTTTAGAGATAAAAAATTGCCAGGATGCCAACCAAGAGACAATAAAAGTTTAATTTCTTAATTGCTATTTTCTAGGAACGGCCTTTTTTGACTCTAAGTAAGAAAATATTAAATTGAAAGTTTTTTGCCGAGAGTATCAGAATTTTTATATATTGAAGGAGACAATAAAAGAGTGTGTCTTCTGCTGGAATTATAAATTTTTAATTTATTTACAACGAGACTATATGTACTATCTCTATATATATAAAAGTCTTTGCCCGATACACTCACTCACTCACTCATCATTAAAACAGCCAGAACCACTGGACATAGAAACATGAAATTTGGAGAGGATATTACATCTATGACATAGGGGCTCACTAAGAAAGGAT
The DNA here is from genome assembly GCA_024734495.1 of Forficula auricularia. Classification (NCBI taxonomy): domain Eukaryota; kingdom Metazoa; phylum Arthropoda; class Insecta; order Dermaptera; family Forficulidae; genus Forficula; species Forficula auricularia. The sequence goes on from JALMQS010000075.1 coordinate 16,771,182, forward strand.
TTTTCGAAATTCGACCCCTAAGGGGGTCAAAGGGGGTAAAGTGTGTTTTCACTTATTATGCGATATCTCTTAATGACGATAAAATATCTACTTGATTTTTACTTATAAAAATACTAAATTAAAATATCTAAAAAGTAATTTCACAATTTTTTGAAATTCGACCCCTAACGGGGTCAAAAGGGGCAAAATATCTTTGCAATGTGTATACACTAATTATGCATTTTCAAATAAGAACGATAAGTTATCTACTTGATTTTTACTTAATAAAATTCTAAATACAAATATCTAAAAAGTAATTTCAGGATTTTTTGAAATTCGACTCCCAACTATCCAAAATGTGAGTGGGGGCAAAAATTAAAACTCTCTCCTATCTTGATCAAATTTTGTAGAGTTATTCTTTATTACTTTAAGAAACAATTCCTGTAAAAATCAACTATCAAAATTGACTGTATGGGGGCGAAGGGGGGGGGGGGGTAAATTATAGAAATTTTTAGCTTTTTAGTACATTTACTCTTTAGAAAACTGTGGGTTATTTATTTGAAAATATCTAAAAAAAAATTTAAAGATTTTTTGTAATCCGACCCCACCCTCAACTATCCAAAATGTGAGTGGGGGCAAAAATAAAAAACTCTCTCCTATATAGATCAAATTTTGTAGAGTTATTATTTATTACTTTTTGAAACTATTCCTGTAAAAATCAACTATCAAAATTGAAATTGCGAAAAGAGGGGGGGGGGGAGTAAAATATAGAAATTTATTTATTAGAGTTATTTATTTGCAAATATCTAAAAATTAATTTCAGATTTTATAATCCGACCCCCCCCTTTTTGGGAATGGAGCTTTTTTAAATGAATTTGGAGACCTAATAATCACATGCCGGGCTTGCTGCCCGCCAGGGCCAATCCGGAGGGCCGAGCTGTAGAGGGCGTGCCGAAGGCACGCCTCGAGCAGCTCGTGTACTATATATACATACATTAATTCCTGTGAAGCAACTGTAATAGACTGATGAAGAGGACAAAGCTTTCGAAGCTATAGTCTCGTTATAAATAAATTAAAAATTTATAATTCTTGCAGGAGACACACTTTTTTATTATCTCCTTCAAGAAAATATTAAATTGAAAAGAATATTAGATATAGAAATTTATCATTGAAAATGATTAATTCAGCGAAACTGCAAACAGCGTACCGAATCTTGAATAAATCACGGATTAGGGAAATTCGGGGGTCGACAATTCAATCTCTCAGGTAACTATAATTGTAATGTTTTTTTATTAATTAAAGTAATTATTCACAGGTGGGTGTGTTAATAAAAATTTATAATTAATTTTTTCAATTTCCTTTTAGTAATTAATTGGGTTTTTTTTCATTTGAAAACCAACTAATAGTTAATTACAAAAATATTTTATAATAAGAATAGTCACGATTAATTTGCAGCAACGCTGACCTAATGCTGACGACAGGGGCGCTGATGCCGTCGGTATATTTGTGTTTTGAGTCGAGATAAGTGGAGGCAAATTTGAAATATAATTGTAATTTGAACTCGAATTTTGAAATGAAAGACTCCAATTGACATTAAATATATTGATAATTATTCGCCCCCCCATCCTGTCACGACACAAAAATTAAATATTTAATTCGCTTTTCTTTGCGCACAGAAGAATAAATTTATCACATCTTATTTGATTTATATTTTTTATATTATTTGTTTATTTTTTAATAATTTGCCACTTTTTTATAATTTTTTAAAAATCTAAATTTTGTTTTTCTTATTTTTTGATTTTTACAAAATTGAAAGACTTAAGACACGCATGCCCATATGAGTTTCTCATGGCAATACTGGAGCAGCCTGTCATACAAACAACACCTGATCTCTTTTAAATATTTGGAGCCTTATATCGATTATCTATCCCAAATTTAAAAAAAACGATTTAATATAATTCTCCTCTTCACACGATCCCACTTATTTAAATAAATCTAAAGTACATATTTTCACACAAAAAATATCACAATGCTGTAGATTATAGAAAAAAAAAATACTTCCAGATTCATATCTAGAGCCTCATTTCTGTAGCTGTGTCAGGACGAAAATGAGGCGAAACTTTTAAGAGACTATGTATTTTCGGGAGTTTACAAGTATACATTTGGAGTGTGGTTTTTTAAGAGGAATAAAATTTTTGAATCGAGACGCCGCCCGCCAGGGCACCAGCCCGGTGTTATATTATAAAATTAAGAATTTATTTAACTAATGGTATTTTCTATTGAAGACAGAGTCGTGGAACTCACCGAAGAATAATCAAAATAAAAAATTCAGAATAAAATAATATATTAGAATCATTTTCATCCTTTTAAAAATTCGATTCGATGTCTCTCCTTCTTTAGAGTTTAAAAGGACCAACGAAGGGGCCTCATTGCATTATCGTAAATAAGAGAGATTACACTGAAACCGGGACCTCTAAGAACTTATAATACTGCGAAAAATCAAATTTTATTTATGCCATTGGCTATGTGTATATTAATATTATTTTTAATTGCAATTAAGTTCAACTTTCTGGACAGCATGCCTTGATGTGCATGCCGGTAGTGCAGGAGCGGGTCGAAACATTGACAAAAAAAAAAAAAAAATTATTTAAAATTTATTTAAACCTTGATGCAAAATAGACCTTTTTACTTGAATTTCAAATTAAAAATAAAATAAATATATTTTAATGAAATTAAATAATTACCTAGCAACTCCCGGACCGCCAGGTACTCTACATTAAATAAAGAAATATTCATGGTAGAAAATAAATAATTAAGGTGATTATTTGTATTTTAACATAAATATAATTTAAATAATTATTTCTTGATTATTTGTACAATTATTATTATTTTTTGTTGAGAATGTGATGTAAGTAGAATGATGTTTTGTACTCGTATCTTGTTTTTTACAGATTTTTTTTAGATAATAAGTAGGGAGGGAATGACCGAGAGAAGATACTTTCGCTCTCGATTGAAACACGAAAGGAAAAGGATGGTGGGGACCTGAAGGTCATTACCAACTCCACTATAACAATCTTCCTTAACTAATCTTAAATTATCTTGTCCTGATAGTTGTGTTCGAACATCAGTTGGCGTGGGAACGTTGAGACAAAGTAAGTTGCCGATTTATATTTACATTCATTTAAGATATTTATATTAATTATTAAAAACATATTTAATTAATTATGTGTTAATTATGTCATCTCTCAGACATATATTTCTATTTCTGTTTTTTTGATATTTGTTGTATTTATTTATTAGCTATCTTTTTATTTGCTAATTTAAGTCTAGTCTTTCTCCTTGGATGGCCCCTTTACAGTCATTCAAGGTTATCAGTGATAAATAACTGTGATATTTTGAATGAATGTAAGAATGAATGATATAGTATGTAAGTCTATTTTATATTTATTTATTTATACTTAATTTTAGTCTTCCTCCCTGTTTGGACCCTTTACAACCACATAGGGTGGTCTGTGATACTCCAGTGAAATCTTGAATGAATGGAAGAATGCATGAATTAGTATGTATTTTTAGCTATTTATTTATTTTATTTATCTCCCTCTCTGGCCCCTTTACAACCACACAGGAGGGTTTGTAGTAATTTGCTGTGATATTTCGAAATAATTTGGAGATGTATAGCTATAACAAGCATAGTGGCTTCAATGGCCTCGTAGCCGACACGCCAATCATAATAATAAAAAAAAAATTATGTCAACATGATAACTGATGAGGGATTAGAAAAAATTGTCTAATATCTAAATTATTGTTTAGAATAAAAATAAATAAAAAATAAGTGAATGTAACCCGGGCTATACTTGTTGCTGGTTAAAAATGAGAATATTTTTTTATTTTTAACCGACTTCAAAAAAGGAGGAGGGTCTCTATTTTTTTTTGTGTCTATGTTACCTCATATCTCGGCCAATTGTAAACCGATTTTGAAAAAAAAAATGCATTGGGTTCAGTCTAGCTTCCGATTGGTCCCGTTTTTTTTTCATTGGTATTAGACCATTTTTGTTAGGTTTGTTCAGGCCTAACTTCTTTGTTTATGAACCGATTTCGATGATTCTTTTTTTATTGGAAAGGGGATATCTTAGGGATAGTGCCATATTAATTTGGTCAAGTTCTAATGAAATGATCAACGACGAAATAATCTAAATCTCCAATTCTTATGAGCAAATAATCGAAATTATGATAAATAAAATCTTTTATAAAAAAAATCTTATAACCACTATTAATAACATCACTAAAAAGAGAAAAATAAAAATAATTTTTATAAAAAAAAAATAAAACCGACTTCAAAAAACTTAAATGCAACAAATAAAATAATAATAACTTAAAAATCCAATAAAATACACTAAAAGGTATAAAATAATTATCTTATTTAGTTACAAATAAACGACGAAATATTAATATGAAATTATTTTTTGAAGTCGGTGCCAAACATATACATTTTATGAATTGCACGTGACGGATCTTACCATACTTAGTACGTTTGGCGGATACGCTCGCTTATAGGTATAGTTTGTTTGGCACCGACTTTTAAAAGTAATTTCATGTTAATATTTCGTCGTTTAGTTGTAACTAAATAAGATAATTATTTTATACATTTGAGTGTATTTTATTTTATTTTTAACTTATTATTATTTTATTTGTTGCATTTAAGTTTTTTGAAGTCGGGTTTATTTTTTTTTTATAAAAATTATATTTCCCAAAAAAAGACATAAGGCTTGAATCAAATTTTAAAATTTTAAATTTTTTAACACCCCCCCCTCCCCCTACACTAATCCACGTCTTCATGGAATAATCCCATACTAGTTTATGAGCCTATTTCACACTCACCCTTTTCTGATCTTCAATATTTTTTTTAACTCACCCCCATTTTGATCTTCTACTGCTCAACAGCTTATTTAAATAAATAGAGGCCTCCTCTCTACTTAACGAGAGTTTTTCTTTACAGGTTGTATTCTAGCTAAAGACTATTGGTGTAAACTTCCAGCTAAGATTCAAAAAATCTGAATTGATTTACCTAAGTATTTAGAATTCAAAAAGTCCATTTCTGACATATAATTTCATTGATCGTGGAAAAATCTAATTAAATCTTAAGGTTAAAAATACATAAATAAAATTTAAAATTCATTTCGAATTTCATTTAATAAACCAGTGTTGCCCCTTAGCTTCGTGCACCCCCCCCCTCCCGCCGCCATTTTATTCACTTCTAAAGAATTATAAGAGCTTTTTTTACATTTTGTTGAAATGATGAGACTTGAACGTTTTTATTTTTACCATATAATACTAAAATGCAACAATTTCTTCCCTCCCCCTGAGGGCACCTCTGATTAAACAATCGCTAGGATTTAAATTTTACTTTTGGAGTATCTTCAAGTGTTACTAAACATCCAAAATCTCTAAAATTATCGATAACTTGGCATTTTTGAACATGAAAATTTAGCAGGAATTCAGAAATTTATTCTCAACTAAACAATTTATGATGAATTAAATAGCTTACATTTTCAGGTGCTTTTCATATTATTAATTCGTGAAAACACTCATCTTATAATATATTATATAATCTTTTAAAATAAATTCAAATCTTTTAAAAAACAATCTTCAAAGGTTTAATGAAACCCAATCGTTTCGGGAAAATTTCTCCTCTTATCAATGGTATTTTTAAATCGATAAAAAATATTATTAAGCTATACTAAAGAAATTAAGTATTTTGAATATAGAAAATGATATCAATTGTCTTGGTGATGAAATTCATTGAAATTTTGAAAATTGTTTTATAAATATACTTATACGTATTTATTTTAATCATAAAACAAAAATTCAATATAATCTTTTATTTTTTAGGACAGATTCTAAGATTTTAATAGAAATATTATTAAATTGCGATATCAGAGGGGATTCATCCCCCCAGGAGTCGAACCTGAGAACTAACATGCTCAAATCTTTACTTTTATATTAAAATAGGAGGTCTTGTATGAAAAAGTTTTTTTTCATTTTAAGCTAAATTTTTTAATTTCCGTTATATATTAATGGAGTGAAAAATGTTTATGCTTATATCAAATATTACGATTCAGAGAGAGTTTTTTGTCTCGAAGGTGTGAGCTGACTGCCCGGAAAGCATGTTAGTTCTCAGGTTCGACTCCTGGGGGGGATGAATCCTCTCTGATATCGCAATTTAATAATATTTCTATTAAAATCTTAGAATCTGTCCTAAAAATTAAATTCTTTCTCGTTTCAAATTGATTTGTTAATCTGAACCCGAGCTCATTTTTGAAAAACATTCCAAATCTTTTAAAAAATAAGATGCTCAAATCTCTACTTTTATAATCTTTTATCTTGTTTGTTTAATTCATTTTATCTCTAATGCTAATTCAGATATTAATTTAAAAGAAATTGGAGGAAAAAGCCAAAGATTTGTTATATAACAACTTTTGCATTGTATGAAATATATAAGTACTTCTATGGTGTGATTATAGAATTCATGCTTTTTAAATTTTAAATTTTTAAATTATTCGATATGCCAAGCCTCCTGCCTTCAGGCAGTCCTAAATATATTCAATTTACTCATTTTTTTCTTATTGTGCATAAAAATGTCTGAAAAATGGAGAAAAATAATTTTCAAAATTTTTATTGATGTTTGCAAACTCTAACACAAGTCAAGCAAAATTTCCTGTTAAAGGAGACAAGAAAACCCTTTTAAATCTTGTAGAAGGAGGAAATATCCTCCGAAACGTTAGTTTTTTAAGAGGATAAAAATGGCGTTCTAATAAATTATTTTATTCGGAATTCGTGGTTTTCATTATCCTTGGGTTATCTTTAAATCAATTTGCCATTTAATAAATTATATATTCAATTAAATCAAGAAATAGATTATTAAGGAAAAAAGCATACCGAGTCTTAAAAAAGTTTTAAATTTTTCCACCATTTTTAAATATAAATTCTTGGGTATTTGAACTTCAAATAAAATCAAAATCTTCTATTTATTTGAGACGTGGTGAAGAACTTAATTTTATTGTATCACATTATTTTTATTAAATGCAATTAATTAAATCTACTAATAAACTAATTAATCGCATACTTTGTTAGAAACACTCAAGGCCTTCAATAAAATTATTACACAATACATTGGATGTTTACTTGATAATAAAATGATATTACTAATAAATAATCAATGTCAATTTTATTATGAACTGAATAAAAATGTTTATTTAATAAGACAACGCGGAACAATCATGAGCTGGGAAAAGTATAAAATAAAAAGTCGAAAAGTCACTGTTAAAATAATTTATTTCGAGTTTACCTGAAATTCAAATTCCTAAGAATCCATACGTATTTAAAATACATCAATGGCGTGCGGTCCATGGATGCTGTGGATTCAGCGCATCCCGCAAATCCCAAAATGTCAAGAGTATTTTCATCCGTGTTATATTTGAAAATTTGTAAAATTTTAAAAACACTTTCAATAAATACTATACAACTAATTCATTTAAAGTTATATAAAATTTAAAATTTATGTAGCTTTTTAATGTTGGCAAATTTAAAGAATATCAAAAAAATATTCCAAATTTCCCAGTTTAATCACTTCAGCTATCTTGTGAGGTTAAAAAGTGAATTAATTTACATGTTCTCGTCCCATGAATTTCATTTAAAATCTATAAATTGAATTAAAAAAATAAATAACTAAAAGATGTTAGGGCAAATGTATTTGCTTTAATGAAGTCCAATTACCCAGGTAACACACAATATCCTCAGAATATTCTAAAAAGATTTAAATGTCCTTAGAATATCCTTAGAATATTCTTAGGATATTGTGGCTACCTGGGTAAATATTCTCTCTCTCTAAAACGAGTATCGTTTTGGTCCGAGTTCAAAAGGCCATTCCTAGAATAATAGAAATTAAGAAATTAATCTCAAATAGTCTGAAACAGGTTGGAACGTGAATATGTCATATTTGCAGTGTCTTCTTAGCTCTAAAGAAAGAGAAATGATTCATCTATCCGCGCTCTTTCTAGTTATTTTCATCGTTAAGATTCTAATGAAAGAATCGCTCACTCGCACATTAAATAATGAAAAAGCGAAAACGTTTTAAAAACTCGGTACACTAGAGATGCTCTAGTAATTATTAATAAACTTAAATATAAATTATTCAATAATAATAGAGATACTTGGAAGGTTATTAAATAAATTATTCATTTACAGCTATTCTATACATAACATCCTCTTAAAATCTCAATAGAATAATCCAAAAAATATTTTCTGGCTTTTGAATCAGATATTTCAAAATCTAATCAGTAGGTACGATACTATGTATTGAAACAAAATAACTTTTTGACTTTCCGTTCTTGGGTTATTGTGGGTATCGGAATTCAGACACACAAAGAGAAAAAATCATAGTTGAAAAATTGCTTTCTTCATGATTCAGAAATTTTAAAGCACAATGAACAAAACTTTATTTGTATGCGTTATTTAATACATTTAATTTGCATTATGCATTCTACGAAAGTGACAGTAATTTTTCATCTATGAAAAGAATTGAAACATCACCAGAAGAAGCTGAAGTGAACATAGATTATCGGCTCTGTTTTTATATCAATTGATAAAAAATCTAAAGTTAAATTTGAAAAAAAAAATCTAAAAATTCTATGATGCATTTATCGATAAATTTTGAAAAAAGAAGAAAAGAAAAAATAGTTTTTATAAAAAAAAAATAAAACCGACTTCAAAAAAATTAAATGCAACAAATAAAATAATAATAACTTAAAAATCAAATAAAATGCACTAAAAGGTATAAAATAATTATTATCTTATTTAGTTACAAATAAATGACGAAATATTAACATGAAATTACTTTTTGAAGTCGGTGCCAACAAACTATATCATTCTATAAGCGAGCGTACCCGCCAAACGTACTAAGTAAGATCAGTCGAGTGCGATTCATAAAATGTATATTTTTGGCACCGACTTCAAAAAGTGATTTCATGTTAATATTTCGTCGTTTATTTGTAACTAAATAAGATAATAATTGTTTTATACCTTTTAGTGCATTTTATTTTATTTTTAAGTTATTATTTATTATTTTATTTGTTTCATTTAATTTTTTTGAAGTCGGGTTTATTTTTTTTATAAAAATTATTTTTATTTTTCACTTTTTAGTGATGTTATTAATAGTGACTTAATATAATACCTTGCATGCATCTCGTAAGAGAAAGCGGGCGAATGAATTAGAAAATAATAATAAAATTCAATTCATAAATATAGAAATTCTCTCGAAATGTTTGCGGGTTTTAAATGAATGTTTTAAGATTTTTTTATAAAAGATTTTATTTATTATAATTTCGATTATTTGGTCATAATAATTGGAGATTTACGTTATTTCGTCATTGATCATATCTTCAGAACTTGACCAAATTAATATGGTACCACTCCTAAGGTACCCTCTTTCCAATAAAAAAAGAATAATTAAAATCGGTTGATAACAAAGAAGTTATGCCTGAACAAACAAATCAAAAAAAGTCCAATACCAATGAAAAAAAAATGGGCCAATCGGAATCTAGACTGAACCCAATGCAAAAAAAAATCATCAAAATCGGTTTGTAATTGGCGGAGATATGAGGTAAGATAGACAAAAAAAAATCAGTCGAATAGAGAACCTCCTCCTTTTTTGAAGTCGGTTAATAAAATAAAATTCAAAAAAATGAAGGTCTATTTTTTGGACAACATCCCCTGGTTGAAAAGTTACCGCTCGCCTCTTGTATTCATACATATATATTTTATTTGATATATATGTTTTTTTAACTACATATAATAAATATAGGTATATCACTCATGATTTGTATTTATTAAATTAATGTGTCACATTCCTATGATACAAGAATGACAACTTTATTAGTTATTCTATTCAAGATTTTAAGTATTCTCTCTTTATTTTATTTAATTAAAAGTTTTACAGACGAGTCGACTTCGGAGGTATTGCTGCAACTGTCTCAGCTGTTGTTTTGTCTACAAAATCTCTTTTCTGCAAATGTTGGTATCACGTTTGGGGCGATCACTAGTGACTCGATCGCAATCTACCGCAGCTGCGCAACTTTCCGGGAAATTAATTGAAGAATCATGGGACAAGGCCTGCACCGAGGAAGAATGGGCCAACGCAAAGCCCTATTCGGAAATACCCGGACCAAAGCCCACACCTATTATCGGGAATGCGTGGCGATTTATATTTGGTATCTAATTTTATTTTTTAATTAGTTAAATGAATGAATTTATTAAAATTTATCCTAGAATGTTAAATATTCAAGGGTTGGGTCGAATACGAAGTCGAAAAATCTTATCTTCTTCAATGATTGAAGAGAGGGAGAAAGTTTAATTCTAGAGAACTCATATGGACATACGTTATTTTTTGTAATTCCCGAAGATGGGTTGATAGCACAACATATATATAATTGATAAAATTTACTTCTTTTATTTTTTTAATTTTTAACGTGAAACAAGTGACCTAGAAATCTTAACTCATAGCAAATTAATATCTCAAAATATTTATTTACTTTTATCTTTATTTAAGATGTTTGACCTTGCACCAACACCACAATCTCTATTAATTATGCCATATGGACAAATGAATTAAGCAATAAATTTATTTTTATCAGTATTTATCGAGATGAGACTTTAAAAGACAATAGGCATTTCCTTAAGTTTGCCATCTTTAAAAAACTGTGGAAACTTTGCGCAATGAACCAAGGGAAAGTTATCAAAGTCAAATTTCCTAGCATTTGGGATGGAAAGCTAATTAATTAAACACAATTTTACCCTGGTAACGATAAAATTTAAGCTTAGAATATTTTTATACAAATGTTATTTTATTTAAATAAAGAAGTTCTACCTATTTTATTATTTTCATTATTTCTCCTAGTATAGAATTTGACATTTGACTCTACCATAAATTGCTTATTTACTATGTTTATACCAGCTGCCCGGATGCAACTGGCACCTACGGGAAGCTTGTCAAAATGTATTCGGTCTTTCGCTGTGAGCTTATATACCACGGATACCATAAGTGTCTTATTATTGTACTGATCAATATAAAAACTAACACTCAATGGCCACAATAGACTATAGTTTCCGAAGGCTATTAAAAATAAGCTGACGTGTTCTGATGTGGCCATCCACTTGACTTTAACATACAATCTGGCCCCTCACTTATATTTAATACTTAATAAAATTATTTATAATCATGTAGGCGAGGGGGGGGGGGGTTAGTTTTTTCATTTTTAGACTTCTAGGGTCCCACTGATTACGTATACAAAATTTGGTTGAGTATGGTACAAGGGCCTAGATTTTCGTTTTTTGACCATACACCCCCCCCCTCCCCTCCCATTTTGGGCGGTTAGTTTTTGCATTTTTAGACTTCTGGGGACCCACTGATTATGTATACAAAATTTGGTTGAGTTTGGTACAATGGCCTAGATTTTCATTTTTTGACCCCCCCCCCCCTTTGGGCGATGTGTTTTTGCATTTTAAACTTATGGGGTCTCATTGATTATGTATACAAAATTTGGTTGAGTTTGCTCAAATGTCCTAGATTTTTAATATTTAACCCCCACTCCACACCCCTTAATTTTGAGTCGATATGCACCAAAATCTAATCAGCTCTTAATCTTAATGGACCAAAAATACTTGTGAAATTTGGTTTGGATATTCAAACTAGTTTTTGAGAAAGCTCGGCCACAAAATTTGGTAACGCACAGACTAACAGACAACCAGACTAACAGTCATTTTGACAAAACAATTATTATTTCGAAAAATATAATTTTTTCGATGTTCACTTATATAAGCTTTTTTGTAGACCAAAATACCATGGTTTCGTTCAATTTTTTTAATCAAAATAGTTTCAGCCGTTTTTGAGATATTTCGAAAAAAAAAACGAAAAAACCCACTTTTTTCATGCACGAGTACAATACTTGACCATACCCAGTATGGTAAAGTAAAAAAAAAGTCGGATATTTTTGGTGAAAAATTCAATCTATCAAATCCCCATCCAACTCCCAAAATTTAATATTATTTGCTCTAATAGTAGTATTTTGTTTTAGGTGAATTTAAGAATTTAGACCTTACTCAATTACAAGACAATGTCTACAAGACATACGGTCCAATTGCGAAAATTAGTAATGTTGCCGGACGAAGTGACTTAGTGTTTGTCTTCCAGCCGTCTGAATTTGAAAAAGTATTTCTTTGTTTCTTCTTTTATCAAACTATTTTATCAGTATTTTTATAAAGATTAATTATTCGATAAAAAATACTTGGTAGGTTTCACATTTTTATCCAATAATTTTAAAAAATGTTTCACCAAGTACCAAAACCAAATTCCTTAAAAACTATTAAAGATTAATTATTTATTAAAAATAAATGACATAATCATAATTCAGAAAATTTCAAATGATAAATTGCAAGTACAGAGATAACAAAACAATTGAAATGTTATAAATTTTGAAATTTTTCAGATGTATAGAAATGAGGGTATTTGGCCTATACGCAAGGGATTGGAATGCTTCTCTTATTATATAAAAAATCATCATCATCCGAGTAAATTTGCTTATACAGGTCTATCAACAGAGTGAGTAGTCATTTTCTTTTCATATTTTACAACATTTTTAATAATTGTATTAGTAATACCCGCCTTCTTATGTAAATATAGTAAGTTTATCGGGGATGAGGCGATTAGCAATTATTCAAAACATTAGTATAGCTCTCAATAATATTTTAAATCTTTTCCAATATTTTTAAGAAATGTAAAGATAAAAATCGCAATTTTTGCGCTTTGGTCGAGATTCAATGTAATTTTTGACAAACCCGTCAATTCTTAACCTGAATATACATTGGTTGAGATTGAGACCATGGGTTTTATAATACTTTACCCACGCTTCGCTATGGATAAAGTAAAAAATTATAGTGAATATAAAATCTCAAAATTTACTAAGATGGCCACATCTCAATTATTCAATCTTTTATATCTCAATAATTGTTAATTTATCAAATTATTTTTCATTTAATAAATTATTAAGAATTTTATTCTGAACAAAATGACACCTTAATTTTGAAAATCAGTTGGCAATTAATTAAGTTATGATGGTATTTTTATTTTCATTATTGGTTAGTCATTCTTAATTGGTTGAGATGAAATCGACCATATTAGAAATTCCATCACAAGTTTAAGGTTTTCAATTTGTGATTGAATTTAGTACCATCTTTCATTGTCCGCTGACAGTTGGAGTTGGTGGCTCTCAAAATGGAAGACGAATACCCGTTGTCAATCAAACTACATTAAAACCTCATTTATTCGGATCTCCGGATTATCCGGATCGGTGTAGACATTATTATTTTAATAAATGTTCACATAAATAATAATTTTTAACTCTGATAGCAAGAATGTAATTATAATATGTATTTTTTTAAACAATTCTATGAAATTTTCATATGGTAAACATGTTTTTTTTATCGTAATAAATTTAAATTCGCTTATTTGAGGATTTTTTTTGTTTTTATTACCCATATATTCAGATTATCCGGATTTTCGATTATCCGGTTTGCCTTTGGTCCCAGTTAGTCCGGATAAACGAGGTTCTACTGTATTTATTTCATTGATTGAAGAACGAGCGAGTTTATGAAATAATGTAAAAACGTGAAATAATCAAATCGAATAGGCGTCGTGTGAATCTGACCTAAAAGCTTTGATCTCGGTTAAATTAGAAAAGTGCCGGACCACTTCATTCGCGAATACATATATCCCCATGACTCCAAGGAACTCCCAGCCTCCATCTTTCACAGCACCTATAATCTTCAAACCTTCAAATCCGGGGTGCATAGACACCTACGTCTACACCCTCTCACTTAATCAACTTTCCCTTCTCTTCGGTAATGCAAGGGTCTTTCGAGATCCATAGGAGCTGCATCTTTACTTGTGCACCCCTTCTTGCATTCGATTGCATTAAAAAAAAAAAATCTCAATAAATTTATTCTTTCAAATTGTATATTTTTATTTTAGAGAAGGAAAAGAGTGGCATGATTTAAGGAGTAAAGTCAATCAACCGATGCTACAACCAAAGACTATTAAATTATACGTTAAACCGATTGCAGAAGTGTCTGAAGATTTCGTAGAACGGTAAAAATTCCTAACAGATTTTTCTTCCCCAACAAATCGACTTTTATTTTAGTTTTTTTATATTTTAGGATGCGTTTGATAAGGGATAAAAATTTAGAGATGCCTGATGACTTTTTCAATGAAATCAACAAATGGTCAACAGAATGTTAGTATATAAAAAAAATCCATATTAAATATAATTATGACAGACTTTATAAGAATCATATTGAACTTTCAGCTGTCATTCAAATTGCATTGGATAAGCGACTCGGCTGTCTCAAGGAGACCGATCCCAGCTCGGATGCTCAACGTTTAATTGGAAGTGTCAAAACTTTTTTTAATACGGCGGCTGTTTTAGAGCTGAAAATGTCACCGTGGAAAGTGGTCTCCACACCAGCCTGGCGGAAATTCGTAAATGCTTTGGACGATATTGCTGAGTGAGTAGAATTATGATTAGAAACATTTTCACAAAGACATCCACATAATATCAGACAATATATTATAATCAATCATGATTATCAATAATTATTATTAGATCAATAGAACAAAATTAATATCTTCTAGTATGGTGATTTGATAAAAGATTTGATTTTTTTTTTTGAAGATTTTTTTTGAACACAGATATTTTAGAATAGCGCTTCTTAAGCTTTTTCATTTACATACCCCATTTTGGCTTATAAATTTTTGGCGAGATTACATATATAGATATGGAATAAACAAACATTTTTACTTTCACATAGATATTCTATAATCTATAATTCTATATCATGTAATGATATAGAATATAATGTGAAGTATTGCATTCGCCTGCAGGGGTCCTGACACTTTGAGAGCTTCTATCTGCAAGGTGAAAAAAATCAATTTCACTTTGCTACTTCTAAGTGGAATAAATCAATGCCCTTAATAGTTTGAAACTGGATTTAGATTAGATATTGATATTGTAGTCCCCAGAAGCCAAAAAGTGACCAAAAATCCATTGGTCCGTGCGTACATATGTACCTATGTTTTAAACATTATGTAAGTGAATTCCGATACCCACCACATCTCGGGGAAACAATTAAAATAATTTCTGTATAATAATTAAATAGAATTATAGTTAAAATCTAATAATAATCAAATAGGGGTCCTTAATTAACAAAGGAAAGAATTCCCATTACAGAATGCTTTTAATAAAATTTATCATTTTTTAAATAAATTTATTATTTTTCTTAAAATACGAAATGAAAATATGTCAATTATCCATTGTATTTTCTAGAGTATATAATTTTATTCAGGGCCGTCTTTATGAGGTATGAGGTCCTAGATATCGATGGGGCTCCTAGTAAAACTAGCTCTGCACTAGTCAATTTTATTAATCACTCGCTGTGTGTGTATGTAAATGTGTGGGGTAGATGGGTTTAGAGTTTATGGTCGGTTTCTAAATTTCATATCAGCCTCTAGCTGTGTATAGGGTTCTGAAGGTTTGGGCGGTTACGGTTAACTGTTGAAAGTTTTTATCGGCAACTCATTAGGTGTGGACTTAGGGCTGGAACACACTTGGCGTTTTTTACCGATCGGATTTTTTGCCGCTGCCGCTCTAGGGTTTCCACACTGGGAGGTAAACATTCTTGCCGACGCCACCATCATCAGTCGATCACAGATCCTGACACCGTGCAACAACAACAAGAGTCTATTTCATTGTCGTTTTGTTATATTATAAATACGGTTGTGTATAACATGAATAGAGACCAACTTCTTGCATTATTGTTATTTCGTCGTCGATTGAAGAGGAAGGGAAAAAATAGACTTATTTGGGTTCATCCGATTAATAAAAGGAGAGAGGAATTTGGAGCCTTCTACGCTTTGTTTCCTAATTTAAGAATTCATTGTCAATTCATTGTAAATTATAAACCCTTCGGCCATGATAATAACCACTATACACCACTCTCAATTTTCAACTTCAGCGGTCGGCGGTAGACTGGACGCCGAGTGTGTAAATGTGCATTTACTCACGTAGGCCACCATTTCAGCGGCTAACCGACGAATTTAGTTGTGGGTAAAAAAAAACCGACGAAAGTAGTGGCAGTGGTCGGCTGCATTGCTGCCGTCGACGTTAAATAATCTGATCGTTTATTTTACCGCCCAATGTGTAAGTCGCAATACCATCCTATGCGCCTCTACTGGCACGGCGGCGTCGGTAAAAAATCCGATCGGTAAAAAACGCCAAGTGTGTTCCAGCCCTTAGTGGGTTTAGTCTATGCCGAGGGCCCTAGGCCCCGGCCTATTAGGCCTTTGTGTAAAGACGGCCCTGGTTTTATTTATTTTAATTATTAGAAAAAAAAATTGTGAGTGTCGTGACGCTCGATGGAAATGTAATTTCTTATGTAATTGTTATTCAATTCTCAGTATGGATGTATCCTTGGAGATTGAAACCAGTGAAAAAAGCAGTCCAGCCCATTGAATTGTCCCGAACCAAAAGCAATCTTGCTTTAAATTTTTACTTTATTTACTTAAAGATTACATTTTTTCATTAAACAAATTCACGGTCAAGTGTTTCTAAGTCTAAACATACAGTCAAACCATATATTATGATAATAGAGTTATCATACTTCAAACCTTAGAGTCTTTTTTGAGAAATTTTCAAAAAATTCAAAAAAAAATCGTTCTCGTCACTTTCTTAATTTTTAGTTAAAACTTTTAAATTCAAGATTAAATAATAATCACTTGAGAGGTCTAATTTAAAATTTGTTACATAAATACACCTTCAAAGACATTTTATGAAAATGACTTTGTACTCCAGCGACTTTGATACATAAAGATGTGTAAACATCTCACTTGGGTAATCGAAATAAAATAAATGTAAGTTTAGGGGTGACTTTTTTCTTATTTTATCTGATATTAATTATTATTATTATTATCGATTTGTTTCTAACAGAATAGTAGGACGGCATATTCGAGCAGCTCACGAAAAAATGAAACTGGAAGCCGGTCAAGATAAAAAAGAATTATCCCTTCTGGAACGATTTATTCAACAAGAGTCCGGGGAGAAGATCGCATTCGCCATGACATTGGAATTGATAACCGCTGGAATAGACACGGTATGCAGGTGGCCAGCTGATGCCCTTCTGGTCTGGTCGGCTATATACCAAGGCCAATTAACTGGATTGGAACGATGCTTTTCTCTCCTGTCTTCCCTCTATCCCAAGCCACGATAATTACTTTGTGAATTTTAATGAAAGGGCTAGACAAAAAATGGTTCAGATTTATTGAGAAGGGTTAGGTTGTTCCGATGAACAAGAATTTTAATAGATGTAATTTTATATAGTGTGAATGCATTTTTGAAAATAAACTAGTATCAATACCAAAAAGATTTTCCCTTAGGAAAAGAACCCTTTTTATTAGGGTTCTCTACAAAAGAAACTCTATTAGTATCGATATATAATGTCTGTCTCTCTATACATCCATCTCATTCAGAGCAGTGCTGGCGTGACCTTTTGAGGGGCCTGAATACACATTCAAATCCTACATTTAAATTTTATAACGAAGAATTATTTATTTACAAATGCTTTTATATATGATATATTTTTTATAAGATGAATATTAAATAATAATACAATCCAATAATACACTGTGGTGCAAAAAAGTGGAACACTTAGAAAAATTTAGTTTTTTCAAATAATTTTCAGAAAAAACATATTTTATTTAAACTTTTAATACATTCTGTGATTGTATAAATATTTGTAAACATTTTTAGAGTAAAAACAATGTATTACTTTAATTTAAACCCTTTAAAATTAAATTTATTTAAACTAGCATAAATTTTCAGGTTTGAAATCTGATCCCTTTATTGAATTGTATTAAATGATTATCGTCTAATATCCAATTAATTGAATATTTTAATGTTTATTAGTTCGATTTGAATATCTCATCTTTTAATTTAATTTCATTGGAAATATTGTTCAAGCATAATGCCTCTAAAGACCGAGGAAGTAGCTCAAGCTGTAGTTCTAATAAATGATGGAAGATCGTATCGGTATGTCCTTCAACAACTTAAAGCATCGGTTGGAATTATCCACAGAGCTGTAAAACGATATAGAGAAACAAACTCATGCCAGGAGACGGGATCTGGTCGAATTAGAGCTTCCAATAAGAGAGATGACCGATTCATACTATTAGAGGTATTGAGGGATTGGCATTGTACAGCAGCTCTAATTCAACATCTCCTTCTACAAACTGGCCAAGTCAACCTAAGTGTTTGGACTGTCAGAAGACGACTCAGGGAATTAGGATTGATGTCAAGGAGACCAACGACAGGCCCTCTTTTGATACCGAATCACCGAATCAATCTAAGTGTTCCACTTTTTTTGCAACACTATGTAATATTAAATAATCGAAGACCGTAACAATAAAACAGCCTTAATAAAACATATGTACCGCAAGACGGCAACTGACCACGAGAAATATCAGGCGTTGCTATGCCCAGTTCCTATGCAATCTCGTAGGAGCTCCGACTCGTCGACAGACTTCCAAAAATTGAAGAGTTTTATCTCTTTTAAGTAGTTTTTTAAACAAATCCAATTAATTTTTTCACATCCATAATTCGCTTTCAAGGGGCAAAAAATTCAATGAAAGTACAAAATCTGTAATCATGTATGACTTTTGCAAAAACCTATTGATGTAGTTTAATTTCTCTGAAAGCGACTGGATTTTTTTATGATATCTAAAGTAGTTTCCAGGATATGAGGACTTTATGGAGTTACAATGAACTTTGATGATTTTTGTCACTCATTTAAACTGAATCATCGCTACTAAAAAAATGTCTTGCATCTGATAATGGTATCATCATTCTGTAAAAAGTTAATCAAAATCGGGGTTTTTTAAATGGGTAATTTTCGTAGACCGCGGGGCCTCTCAAAACGTGTTCCTGCGGATCTGCCTTACGAAGGCCCTGTCTCAGAGCATTGTAGTTCGTAAACTCAATAAGGTTCAAACTTAATTATATGTAATATGAATAAATGTATTATAGCTATGTGTATGGTAAAGTAAAAAAAATATTTTTGTTTCTTATTTTTTGAATTAAATGACTAATAAAATCCAAAACCAAATTAAAACTATGTTAAAAATTAGTAATTATTTTTATGATAAACAAATTTTAAAGTTTATTTGTTTTTTCAGACATCAAGTTCGGTTGCCATTTTGCTCTACATTCTAGCAAAACATCCAGATAAACAAGAGAAATTGTTTGAAGAGCTCAGAACTCTGTGGCCTGATCCTAATATGCCAATCACTGAAGAAAAGATGAATAATCTAAAATATTTACGTGCCTGTATAAAAGAATCAATGAGGTAGATAATAAGCTTTATTTCACTTATTATTCTTTTTATTTAAGAAATGTATATTTATTTATTTATTATAAAAGATTGCTCATTCCCTTTTAAGGTGTGAGCTCTATATTTTTGTGTCAATTACAAGTCTTCTATAAATTATATCCATTTACTTATCATAGCCCACAGAGTCCGCAGAGTAAGTTCGAGCATTGGCCGTACACACGCTCTGGGCTATTTTCACGAACAATTTCGACCAAATTTTGACCATAAACTTCAACTAAAAACCCATTTGAATTGCATAGCTGAAATTTTACACATGCAATTATTTAAAGATAAGAGTAAATAAATATTATATTTAATATTGATTTACTATGAGTTAAGGATTCTAGGTCACTTATTTCACATTAAAATTAAAAAATTAAAAGAAATATTTTTTTTTCTTTTTCATTATATATATTTCGGGCTATCAACCCATCTTCAGGAAGTACAGAAAGTAACTAATTCAACTTATTGAATAACAGGTTATATATATGTTTATTGAACAGAGGGAAATAATGTTTGAATTATTTTAAAAGGACACTTTCTCTTAGGCTATTGTTAAGTGAAAATATCAGGTTGGGGTTTGTTGACATAGGTGTGGTTAGATAAAAGAAAACTTAGAAAGTTCATTGACTTGTGTCTCTACGCTGGAAATAAATTTTTGGCTTAGTTATTAATAGGTCAATTATTATATTTTGTTTTACATCAAGTTGATTATTGATAGTATTTTCATCGTTCGACAAGGCATATTTTATTTCCGTGGATTCAAGAGGATCCAATCTTAATCCTTTTCTTTCGAAATGAATAGGGGTGGGATTAGTAGGTGAAGGTGAGTGATCTAAAGAATATAGATGATTAGCAAATGCGGAAGTGGAATCTGGATTTATGGGTTGGTTTCTTATTAATTGTCTGTGGGAAGCTACATGTTCTTTATGCCGTTTTTTGAAAGATCGTCCAGTTTGTCCAATACAAATTGCATCGCAATCGTTGCAATTTAATTTGTATACACCAGATCTATTTATTTTATCAATTTTGTCAAGTTAAATAATTTATCCTCTCAATTAATAAATAATAAACTTGACAAAATTGATAAAACTCACACAAGTCATAAAATTCTATCGGGTACTTCTAATTATTACAGCATCATAAAATTTTGCATACTATTGTAGTTTGGAACACAAATAATGAAAAAATTCAAAAAACCAAAACTTTCTCTTTCAAACCCTAAAATGAAAGGGAGACGATTGTAGGATAAATTTGCACATATTATTTATATGAAATGACTATAGGATGCTAAAATTAGTAGACTTTTGGGTAATAATAAAGGAAAAATCGAAATACCCAGACTTTCTTCACCCCTAAAATGAAGAGGTTGAGATTGTAGGGCAAATTTTCATTTTTCAAATAACCAATGCGACTAGGATGCTAAAATTTGGCATTTTTGTAGAGTTTTTGGATTAATAAAGGTGAAAATTAATCATAAAAATTTAATAACCTTTAGCTCTAAAACAAAGAGATAAAATTTGTAGGGTGATTTATCCCTCCTCAAAAAAATAAATAAAAATAAAAGCTATATATTAGATTACAAAAAGAAGAGAAATCCTACCAAAAACACTTCTGAAAAAACAGGCCAAGTTCGAAAAAGAATTGAAATCTAGTAAAATCGGAATGGGTGTTCAATACTCATACTTGAGAACGATCGTAGAATAAGTCGATCGAAACGTAGTAGTTTTATTTTATTATTTATTCGTGTTCAATAAATAATTACAATTAGGTAATTATGTGTGATTATAATAAAATTTCAACTCTTATCCGAATAATTTTCTTTCGAAATTGGTTTGTTTTATAAAAACTCTACTAGCATTTAACATTTGCTAAATATAGTAAATCACATTTGCGTTTTTACAAATCAACTGTTAACTTTTGGATTTGTGGAGTGTTTAACTTGAATTTCTCATGTTTTTATAATTTTAGTTATAATAAATCAAGTTTTAAATAATAAATAATCAAAGGAACAATGTGTTTATATATTAGAAAAGAGAGGAATTCAGCCAGTAAAGGAAGCCTCTGTCGAATAAAAAACTTCCAATTATAGAAAACAGTTTCGGCTTTAATTATATGTATAACGCGATCTTCAGTTCCAATGAGCTGTAATGAGCATAACATATATGAGTATGAATACAAAACATAATAAATTATAAAAAAAAAATAAAAAAAATAATTAGTTCTTACACAGTGGCGGATCAAGCATTTTGAAAGCCCCAAGCGCAATCACATTTTGAGGCCCCACTACATTACTGATTGTAAAATAGTGACGTTTTAATGAAAGTACATAACATATTCAAAAAACAATAATAAATAAAAACATATTCAATAACCACGGAAAAAATAGTTTGAATATCGTACAACAAAATTACATTTATTATTGCATTACTTACTATATATAAAATTAAATTAAAGTGGAACTTTTCTCGTTTTAAGTTTAGCGAATTTATCAATAATATAGTCATATTCTAAAGTCTGAACTACATCGTATTCTATAAACATTATTGATAAATTAGTTAAATGTGTCTGTGTTAGTGAGTTTCGTAAATAATTTTTGGCACGTTTCAAAACCGAAAATGAACGCTCACCACTGGCGTTGCAAATAGGTATTGTCAGAAATTTTTTTAAAATTGTTTCTACATTCGGGAATGTTGATTGTAACCCCCCAATTAATAATTTATACATGTCATCAGGATTAGTGACCTTTTCTCCCTTTACGAATGAAATGAAAGAAGAATTTCATCTTTGAAATGGCCAATGTCAATATCTTCCTTATATTTTGCAGATGTTCATGCTACACATTCATTAAACTCCATATCGGTCATTTTAAAATTGAAAAAGATTTGAAAATCTTTTAGTACCTCGCTGTAAATGACGCTTCTCCTAGATATTTCTGAAATGAGTACGTCACAAATAACACTACGAAATTTTGTTTTGAAGTAAAATGTGTGACATTGTTAGTTATTTCGCCAAATTGCAATTTTCTTCTTTTAATCCTGGTCTCTTTGTAGTTTTGATTCTCTGTTAATAAATTAGCACCGTTCTCAATTTCATCGAATTTATTTAGACTGGTAAGCCGGTTGCACACAGTTCGACTCCATAACTGAGACTCTGAAGGGTAGTATTGTGTAAAACTGTCTCGCGCAAATTTTACTGACCAGTGCGCAATCAAATTTAAATTATGTGGTAGAACTTACAACTACACATGTATTGAGAAAACAGAATTACAGAACGCGAAAAAATTAAAAGTATGCTTTATTTTTGAGGCCCCTTAGATTCTGAGGCCCCAAGCGCTTCTTGCGATTCTGCGGTGATCCGACACTGTTCTTACAATATTTGCAAACTCAATACATTCAGTGTAGACAGAGTTGTTATGTATTATTAAACACAAACTTATATATAATATCAATGTATGTATTGAGTTTGCAAATATTGTAAGAAGTAGGTAATATTTTTTTTTTTTTTTTATTATAATTTATTATTTAATGTAAAAATTTAAGCATCTTTTTTGAGTTTCTTTTTTTGAAAAAGAGATGGAATTTTTCCAAAATCAACTCAGATAAATTAACCACTATTATATTAAAAAGAATTTATTTTATTTAGGGACGAATCTAAGATTTTAGTAGAAATATTTTTACATTGCATATCAGAGGCCCTAAAAATATTTCTACTAAAATCTTAGATTCATCCCTAAATAAAATAATTTATTTTTAATATAATTTATTATGTTTGTATTCATACTCATACATTTTATGCTCATTTTACTTTTACAGCTCATTAAAATTTAAAATGGAATTATATAATTAAAAAATTTTTATAATTGGGAGTTTTTTATTCAACAAAGGCTTCCTTTACTGGTTAAATTCCTCTCTTTTCTAATATATAAATTTTTGGACATCTATCTTTAATTCATCAACGTTTGGAACAATTATTTTCAGGGTAATGCCTATAATTACAGGCAATATGAGACAATCTGTTAAAGACATGGTCATGGATGGATACCAAATACCAAAAGGTGTAAGTATTTATAAATTATATTTATTTTTTGTTAAGGGAGAATTGTGTGGGTTCTTGGTGAAACATTTTCTTTACTTTATATTTATTTTACAGAGATACCTTCTTTTTGTACCTAAGCTAGATGCGTATTTATGCCCTGAAGAAGCGAATGTTTCGGTTTTTCGACTTTTTTTCCTTTATTAATGTGCCAAGCTCTACAAGTACCTATGCCAAATTTCAGCTTTCTAGGTTCATTGTATTTTTACTAAGTGTATTAATTAATTGAAAAGTTTTTGTTTTGCCTAGAGTAGCAGAATTGTTGATTCACAAAGAGAAACAAAGATGTTGTCCTCTGCTTGATGCAAATAAACATACACACATATATATCGAGATGATATATATGTGTGTATGTTTATTTGCATCAAGCAGAGGACAACTCTTTGTTTCTCTTTGTGTATTAATTAAGCCTATAAAATTCACCGATCATTTTAGGTCCAGAAGAAGGGAAAGTTTTGCTATTTAGATTTTTCCTTTTAATTGTAGCTCAAAATCTAGCACTAGCAAATTTCATTATTCTAGGGTCTGCAGAAATGTCGTAGAATTTTGATGTGTCAGTGAGTCAGTGTGTGACGAAAAACCATAACTTGGCTTCTTCTAACTTGGACGGTATAAGCAATAGAAATATGAAATTTGGTAATCTATGTAGTTAAGATTATGGGCCAGTATTGTGGGAAAAAAATCATCCATGTAAAGTCTTCCAGTGGGGTGAAAATGGCTCGAGTTGCTTCCTGTAAATGGAAGTCTGGAAGTGCGCGCCCACACTTCCGATGCCGTGCCAGATGGTTAGTGATTCTCACTCTCTATATATGAGTATAAATATACAAATATAAAATTAACAATTTTTATTCATCTAGGGTTCGTTCAGTAAACATACATATGTATATTCTTTCCGAAAAATGTAAATTCATTATGACCAAAGTTCAAATCTCCATGGGAAATATTTATAATAGATTGATAGTCAAGACAAAATTATGGTTTCAAATTATTATTAACACATATTAAATAATTTTGAATTAATTCTTTATAAATTAGTAGCTAATATACAAATGTTTTATTTTCCAGTCATCTATTTTAATGGCTCATCGACTAGCCTCCTTGAAGGAGGAAAATTTCGGTAATTCGAAAGAATTCATTCCCGAAAGGTGGATTAAGAAAAGAAACTCACCTGGGCAATGCCCCAACGATAAAGAAGCCAGCCCTTTCGCGTTCCTTCCTTTTGGTTTCGGCCCGCGCTCTTGCATCGGTCGCCGATTTGCCAATCTCGAGATTGAGATCCTCACTATCTCAGTAAGTTAGCCTTTCTGGACTTTTATAGCCATACATCTTGAATTTCATATTCCATATAGTATTCCTTTTTCTTCTACTCCTTTTAAACATAATTATATTTATAAATGAGAATTACCAAAGATTCTCAAAAATCTTATTCGATAAGTTTGTCGTAAGGACTCTCGCCCCACTTCTATAGAAAATCGAACTTAAGTGTCACATTTACCAGGGCCGGATTTAAGCATAGCTTCTTTGGCTGCAGCCTATGGGCACACCACAAAGGGTATCCCCACCACAAAATCCTAAATACCCATACTGTATAGGGGGCATTCCACGCCAAATCGGACGGTTTGAAAAATTTTAATTGTTTAATATTTTTTTAGTACCCATCAAAAAACTCTTCATGGTAAATTTTGAATTTTTTTTGATCACCGTTTTAAAAGATATCTAATTTCGGTTCTTCGCTCATAGCTTCTTCAAAAATGGTCCAAATTCAAATTTTTTTTTGTAATTTTTGTTTTTTACATACTTTTTAGAAAAGAATAGAAAAAAATTATTTAAATGTTTTTAAATGCCCATTTTTGAGTTTGAAAATTTTAACCTTGTTTTTGAAAGTGTATGTACTCTTCAATTTTTTTGATAATTTTTTATTTAAACCTTCTAATCATTCTACAAATTTTAAAACCGGATTGATAGTGGTCCCATGATAATTAGTATTTTTTTCGATTTTTAGATTTTGATTTTCTTTCAAAAAACTAAAATACTAATTATTTATTTTAAACACCTATTAACGATAAAAATCAATTCAAAATAGCTAAAAAAAGAGAACTTAATACTATAAAGTGGTTTTAATAATGGTTATTAGCGAATAAATTTTTTTTCGAAATTTTCCCAAATCGTAAAAAAATAATAATTATCATCGGACCACTATCACTCGGTTTTAAAATTTGTCGAATGAATAGAAGTTTAAAATAAAAAATTATCAAAAAAATCGAAGAATACATACAGTTTCAAAAACAAAATTACAATTTTCACACTCAAAAATCGCATACTATATAAAAACACTTTAAATAATTTTTTATATTTTTTTCTAAAAAGTATGTAAAAAAAAACAAAAATTAGAATTTTTTACTTTATTTTAATTTGGATCAATTTTGAAGAAGTTATGAGCGAAAAACCTTCTTCTAAGTGTATTATTTAATATTGATTTAGGCTGGAATCAGACCCCGGCATAATTTTAATTTAAAGAAGTATAGATCTTCGACTGAAAGTTTTTAGCTCTTCTCGTATCTTGGAGGAAGTTCGTTTCAAATGATAGCCAATAGCGTTTTTGTCCCTTAGGTTCACATTCCTAAGAAGATAGGGTGTCATTCCAACTTACTTACATTTAAAAACATCTTTGATAACCTTTGCATTTTTAAATTGATTATAATCTGTGAATGTCTATTGAAATTATTTATAACTTCGTAGGTTTTTGTAATTCTGAGTTTTTAGTTTCTTTATATTCTTAATAAAAGTGACATATAATTCAAGTTCAAATCCCATTTCGTTTCGAAATGGAATCTATTTTAAGTCATGGTGTAATGTAGTAAAAAAAGACAATTATTTATACTAGCTCTATTTTTAATCTAATTAATTTTAATCCTTTCAAAAGTATGAACATATCCAGTATTCCGTTCTTAATGAGATGGAGTTTATTTTAAATTTTCTCACAATATAGAAACATGTTTGGAATTATAGACATTTTATTATTGGCGGAGATCAGCAACCGCTAGAGGCACTCGTCAACGGTGAATAACAAACCTATTCTTAAAATGAAAGTTTTTGTGCCGAGAGTAGCAGAATTTTTATATATTGAAGGAGACAATAAAAGAGTGTGTCTTCTGCTGGAATTATAAATTTTATTATTTATAATGAGACTATAGTTTCGAGGGCTTTGCCCTCTTCATCAGTCTATTACAATGGATTCAGCAGGAATTAATTTATGAATTGTTAAAGCATGGCGGAGGTACTCTGGGTGAATCGTAGTTTAACTCTTAATTACTATCTCTATGACTACCGGTCACATGATCCCAAACAATACCAATTGATATTCTTTTTTCTCATTATTAATTTTATGAATTAATTCCTGTGAATCTATTGTAATAGACTGATGAAAAGCGGCAAAGCCCTCGAAACTATAGTCTCGTTATAAATAAATAAAATTTATAATTCCAGCAAAAGACACACTCTTTTATTGTCTCCTTCAAACCTATTCTTGTGAGGGGGAGGAGTTGTTGATCGCCGATAACTGTCCGCTAATAAAAGCCAGTTGGGCATTAGCAGTGAATTCGCTCCACTTTATTAATTCCATATATCTATAGATAACAGCCTTATCGAGATTTTCACCAATATAAAGGACTATTGAGAAGGGAGTATTCACTCGATGTTCATATTTGTGAAAAAATGTTATATAATTTTTATTTTTCAAATAAAAATTTTGTTCATTGAAAATTAAAATCAAGCTCTTAATTGTGCAATTATTAATACAATTGTTAATTTATTTTGTTTTTGTTTAGATACTCCGAGCGTTTCGTCTAGAATACAATTATCCACCACTAAAACAGAGATGGAATATTCTCGGAACTCCCGACTCTCCACTTAAATTTAAATGCATCGATCGTCAATATTAATTTATTTATTTATTTTTGATAAGGATTTCCTGACTCAATTTTTGTTTCCTATGCAATTGGATGTTGATGAAAGCAGTCCATGGTGGTTGTAAAAAAATAAGACTATAGAGGTTTTATTATTTTACATTTTATGGTGGTTGTAAAAAATAAGACTATAGAGGTTTTATTATTTTACATTTATTTGCAAACCGACGTTTCGGAGATTTATTCTCTCCTTCTTCAAGTTTAACAAATAAATGTAAAATAATAAAGCCTCTATAGTCTTGTTTTTTTACAACCACCGTGGACTGCTTTCATCAACATCCAATTGCATATTTATACCAGTCCGTCTCCTAAAGAAAAACTCTATCAATTTGTTTCCTATTATTTTATCTTATTTTTTATTTTTTTAATCATACAAAAGTTAAATCTTTTTTGAATGATCGTGTATTTTTATAGACTTTCTAAGCTAATGGTTTAGTAGAGCGCTTCTCAAACTTTTTTCACTCGCGACCCCATTTTGACTGATAAAATTTTCTCGACACCATATTATTATAAAGTATAAACCATCATTTTTAAAAGCAAATCATAAATTTTTGTTAAGCACCTATTATTATCATTTATTAAAACTAGATAATTAGAATTATTAAACCTAAATATTAATGAGATGGTTCTGCTTGTTCCTTATTAAATAAAGAATCAATCAACATTTTTATCAAATTTGATTGTATTTTGATTTTATAATCACCAATGCTGAGAAAGTCGCTTCAAATAAATAAATATCTATTACAAAATGGCCATTTAACAAATTGTTGGAAAGTCAATGACAGATATACCTCGAATTCACTATTTTTAAATTATTTTCAATTAATTTTTGACAGCTGAGCATCAAAATTTTTTAATTGTTCATTGTTGGCTTGTTTCGGGACCCATAAGAAGCACTGGTTTAGTACATAAATTATACCTACTAAAGTAAGTTTTGACCAGCATAGGATTTCTACGTAAGAGTACCTCTAGCTTAACGAGTAGTACTCCCTGCCTGTCATAAAAAGATCATTGAATCACCTTCTCTAGGCAAATATACCCACTGAACTAAATATCTGTGAAAGTTAATATATGAAAACTTAATTTTTATTCAAAATAATTTAATGTAAATAAAAATGTATTTTATTTAAAACATGTTAGGTTTAAATCGAGCACAAAATATAATAAACAACTCGAATTATAAAGGCGTAAAATGTTTCTTGTTATTATTGAAGTCATCAACTTGAAAATATCCAAACCTTGGCCTTTAAAAAACCCTTAAAGCACTTGATACTTACCTAAAAAGATCCATCATACTTAATAGTTTGGGAAACAATGTCGAAATATAAATTCCAATGTAAATAATTTATATTTTAATATAATTTTTAAGATACTCTACTCACAATAAAATACTTTTATATCAATAAAAGCAATGAGTACCTACCTATATTAATGAGAATTTTAAAATAATATAAAATGTGATGATTCCTTTTGAATTTTATTGCTGCAACATCCTGGGTTAAAACATGTTACAGGTAGATATACAATAATTATTCAGTCTTCGCTTTCCTGTGCCCCTTCCTGTTTGGTGTTGATTTTAAATAGGTATATTTTCTTCAAAAGAGAAGTGAAGTTGGGATTGTTTTTAGTGAAGTGCGTGAAAGACTCACTGAAACAAAAAAACGGAAAATTGATCCCTTTCTTAAGATTAGTGAGTAGCGGTCAAAAGGCTGTCTGTTGCTTGCAAGCGCCTGGTGTATTAACTTCCAATAGGAAACGTTCTTTAAAGTCCATGGTCTCGATATCAACTTCTTATCAAAAAAGCCAAGCTTTGCTTTATCGCATTCTAATAGAAACATTATTAAAAGCTATACCAAATTAATTAAAATAATAAGCTGAAAAGAAAGCAGCATTAAAAAAATTGTTAAATGTAAATTAATTTAGAAAATAATAAATAAATGCAGTCATGAGCTGGCCTGTATTTGGTCCTTAATTAAAGGGGATTAGAGACTTTTGTGTTGTTTCACAATTAGGTATTTAATTGGCAACCGTTCCCTACATACCAACACCGCATTCCTGTATTAGAATTTGACCCTTAATTTGGTTGTTACCTTTAAGAAGAGGTATATTTTTACTTTAGAGGCACTGGACAACAGGAAATAATAAACAAAACTTTTTCAAATACTGAAATTATGACTGGCAGAATTTTCTGATCTAAATGATATTTCGTTAACAGTTGATATAACAACCCTAGTAGCACAATGTTTCAAACTAAATAGTAACTACATAGTGCCTATATAGAATTCGAGAATCTATATAGGCACTATATAGTTACTATATAGTTTGAAACATTGTGTTCCTAGGGAAAGTTCATTTCGAAAAATGACAACTACTACCATAAGACTAACAACTTACCTACTAGTGATATTTAACTTAATTATTTTATTCGATTATTTGATTAAAAATCATGTTCTTATTTCATTGTACTATAAACTATAAGTATCTATTAGAGTTCATGAAGACAATAAAAGAAAATAAAAATTTTATAGAAAAATATTTATTTATTTTTTAATTATAGGTACATTAAGAATAATTCACAATTAATATGCTATAATACTTGTAAACGGTACATCTCATATAACAAAACTTTAAGGGATATATTGAATTCTGTTCATGGAAATATAACTCATTTAACTTAGTAATTTAACTTAGTACCCACTAGTACGATAATTCATAAATTTCGCCAATGACAAAATTATTCAAATTTCGGCTTTATTTTATCACCTCGGTTTTTCAATATTTTTTGCTTAAATGTTCAATTTAGCAGGTTGGAAGAGAAGAATTCATGTTGCACGCTCACCCAACCGCACCCACCCGTGGCTCCACCACTGCTAATTAGAAAAATGAGCTCATGGGAGATGACCGTCAAATTTTAAACATTATGAAAAATATTCATTTAACAAGAACGCCTGAAGTGTAGGCTAGTACGATCCAGAGGAGTCTTTTGGTTGCATAGATACAGGCGGACAGCTTTTATAGACTATTCTTTACATAGTACCCTGGCTTTAGTTAAAAGCAATATAATATTAATATTATTTTAGACTTTGAATTCAGGTAAAAGGATCGAATTTTACTTGTAGCCAGAATTGAATAAAAGTAAAATTATTTTTTTAACGTTTTGACCCATCATCAAGGCATCGCTATGCATAAAAATTTAACGTAATTGAATATTTTTTTATTTTGGAAAGCGTTTTTTTGATTGTAATGCACAGATACATAGAAAGACAAGCAAGGGGCTAGTATAGCTGCCGTTAATTTTTTAACTAAAATTAAAAACATTGTTTCGTTTGACAAGTAAAAAAAAAACCACGAAAATTATGTGATTTGTTACAATCAAATTCGAATTTAAATGCTGTTTTAATATTAAAATAAATTGAATGATTAGGAAGATTTCAGTGGTTAGAACACCCAGAGATAAGCAACAATTAATTAAAAATTTTCTCTAATGTAGGTACACGACTTTTCGCATTCTACCTTGTTAGCCGTTTCCAAAAGTTTATTAATTAATTAAATGATTCCTGAAACAAATACTGAAAACTGTTCTAGGAGTAAGGGCCAAAAAGTCACGTGGCAAAAAATCATCATCATGGGAATAAAAATATTCGTGACATTTGTGTAAATATTTCTTGTTATTTTTTCTTTTTTTTTGGTCAAGAGCATTTATTCATTTTAACCAGTCATAGTAATAAATAAAAATTTAATTTAAATTAGTCAATTGAAGTCAAATAATAGCAAGTTAGTTACATAAAAAATGAGGTATGTGAAAAAAATGTAAACAAAATATAAGAGAAAAACACTGTTATATTATCCTATGTAGACCAGTAAAAAGAATTAGAAATATTTTAAATAATTTTCTATTTACCATTTAGGTGATCTAATTAAACAAAATCTTCGAAATCATCCTTATATCGCACCAGAAAAAAAATTAATTCTTGAAATATTAACTTTTTGAGTAAAGCTAAAATTTCGTTTAATTATAAAAAGGTATTAATATTTTCAT
The DNA here is from genome assembly GCA_024734495.1 of Forficula auricularia. Taxonomy (NCBI): domain Eukaryota; kingdom Metazoa; phylum Arthropoda; class Insecta; order Dermaptera; family Forficulidae; genus Forficula; species Forficula auricularia. Next base: position 16,802,784 of record JALMQS010000075.1, read on the forward strand.
GGTAACTTTCAAATTTGGTTGAAGTCATTATTTATATTGCTAAACATTATTAAATTATAAATAGTTAACAAATCGTTTTTTCACTAAAAACTTCAAAATAGTCTTTTGAAGAAATCACTATAGTGTAAAGTTTTATTTTTTTCATAAATTAAACTTTATTAGAAATGCTATTTTTTTGATTGTACCATATAAATTCATATCCTTTAAGTCCTGCTTCTTTTTCTGTTTCCTCTTTAGGTGTATCTGGACTATTTAATCCAAGTTCTACGATTGTGATGTTTGGCTGATACCCAAATTCATTTGCAATATAAGTAACTTGATGAGATCGTCCATCTCTCGAATTGAAATAATATTGGCCATCTTTCGAACCGTCCAGGTATCCTTGCTCGCTGTGACCATGATAGCCCACGGTGTAATTAAATTTATAAAGTAGTCCCATCACTTCCGAAAGGCTCACTCCAGGAGGAAGTCCTTCTCGGACATCTCCAGGTGTCCTTTGGGGCGTTGACACAGGGACATTTCCAAATCGTTCATCCAATACAGGATAGATTGGATTTGTGTTTCCATTGAGAGGATTATTTATTTTAGATGGATTCGAAGGATTATCATTGATTCCTCCAAAGGGTCTTCCGATATTTGTATTTGATTGAATTGAACTTGGGGGATTGACTTGTGAAACGCCAAGATTTACACCAGGAGTCTGAAGTGATCCGATTGGAGGCGATCCAGGTATTCCACTAGGTTGAACTCCAAAATTTCCAGGTGTTGATTGAATTCCTGAAGATGGATTTGTTCCAGGAACTCCAAGATTGACACCAGAAGTGCTCACTAAGCCAATAGGAGGAGATCCAGATATTCCTGCAGAATTTATGCCCAAATTTCCACCTGTAGATGGATTTGTTCCTGTTACCCCAAAATTAGCACCAGGAGTTGTGACTGGTCCAAATGGAGGAGATCCAGATATTCCTTTAGGATTCGAACCAAAATTTCCACCAGTAGATCCAATTCCTGGAGATGGATTTGTTCTAGGGACACCAGGAGTGCCGACTGACCCAATTGTAGGAGGTCCAGAAATTCCGTTAGGACTAAATCCAACATTATTGGAAATAGGTCCAACACCTGCGGAAGGATTAGACCCGAAATTACCAGATGATGGAGTCGTTAGAGAATTGTCAAATTTTGGATATGATGCTCCAGGTGGTGGATTATTTTCTTTTGGAGGTATACTATCCACGTAGGGAGGTTGATATGGATCCAAGTTTACAGACCCAGTACCTGGAATGCCTCCAGAATTCTGAACACTAGGAGGATTTTTAAGATTCATTGATAAGTTAGGACTTATTGGAGAAGGTTTTGGTGTCGTGGTTGGAATATGACAATTACTGCAACCGATTAATCGTGAACGAGTAGTTGTAGTTATAGATGGTGATGGTGGTACTGGTTGTGTTGGTGTGTTTATTCTGTCCGCCAAATCTCCTTTTGCTAATTTAGAAGTTTGAGATTGTAAATTTGGAGCTGGTGATGAGAAGCTCTGACTTGAAGGACTTTTTGTTGGTAATGCCGATGAAGTTTTTGCTGGTAAAGGAGCTCGAGTTGTGGGATCGCCAGGTGCTGAAAAATAATTAAAAAAATTTAAGAGAAATATGCAAAATATTCGTTCTGAAAAATAAAGAAATTTAAACATCTTCCCGGCGAAATCTTATTGATAAGAAGAAGCAAATTTCCAGTTTATCAATTATATTTTAATATGGTAAATAATTTTGAAGATTTCGAAAATATTAATGAAGCTGTCATTCATCCTTATACTCGATATAAAGAGTCAAAAAATGTATTACTCTGTTTTTAATCAAATTTATTAAACTGAAGAATGAACTAATCAAAATCTAATCAATTCTGACTTGTGGATGTCACACGTTCATGCGTCCACTTCATTAAAAAAATAAATAAATAAACACGAGGAATTATTTTAGAAATTCAAAAGAGTCAACGAGGTCAATTAATAAATATAAATACCCAAAAGATGCTGCTTGTATTATCATTTATTTTACATTAATATTCATCTTTAAGAAAATATTTTGAAAAACTGGATTATAATTTAAGCCCGTGGTAAGGAAACAATTATTGGCAAACAAAATTTTTTTCTACCAAAGTTTCAGAGATTCCTATTTACTTCTTTACGGTTCTTTGAACACATCATAATCAAGTTTTTAAAGTAACCAGTAGTTCTCCCAGAACACTTAATTTTTATAATATGTTGAATTAAATATCTGAATTAATGAAGCTTGATATAGAATCTCATTATATATTTTTCTTTACTAAACGATCTACCCTCGAAAAATTTGAACATTTAAATTTTTCATATTATTACGTTTATTGAGTTCAAAAAAGTGATTTTTAAGAAATGTCCACATCTACGTATTTTTGTCTATAGAACCGTATGCTAAAATTATTGAATGCTTTTTATCTCAAAAACCAATAAGAATCTAAAAATTAGTTCTTGTATAGTGTGATTAAGAGCTTATTTAATTTTTCACGGAACAAATCGGGCATAATTATAATTTTAAAAAAAATGAAAAAAATATTATCTTTCATGTTTCATGATGTAAAACGGTGGTAGCTCTGGTGGAAGTTCGTTGTATCATTTGTTTAAGATTATAAATGTTTGTTTCGATTATAATATGAATTCAATTCTAATAATTAAAACTTAATTAAATTTTGATGTGAAATAATTATATTAGAAAGGCTTTCTGAATTAAACGTTTGAAATTTTTTGATGATGGAACAATATTTATGTTTTTCCTTATTTTTCGAATACGGCTTCAAATTTGGCTTGTTTTCAGTTTTTACAAACAAAATTATTTTTTCCTTAAATGAAAGTTTTTATTTATTTTTATCATTTGAGTTTTAAAATAAATTTATTTTATAAATGGAAAATTTGTGGAAGGGACCATAGATATTTTTGTTGGTGGTAGATAAATTTTTGAATTTGGTTTTAAGTGGAACGTGTTAAAAAAAAAACAAGTGGCTTAAAATAGTACTTTAAATCACAATATCTTAACATTACCTATTTGAGAAATTTAAACTAAACAAATACACGAATAAAGTTATTATCTATATATATATAAAACTAAAGTTTTGTCTGTACATTGCTCCAAATCACTCCAAATTTTGGTTTCACACGTTTCAAGCAAAGTTATAACGAAAACACCTTCAACAAAATTCCTGTCTGGTATGTCTCTCTGTATGTCTGTGTGTTTTCGTCGTTTCCGAAAAGTTGCTCAAGATTCACGTAAAAACTGCTGATGGGATTATTATGAAATTTCATATTTACACCAGATGCCTTGCAGTTAGTTAAATATAATATTTAAATATCGGGCTCTACAATCTTGATCAAATATTTACCAATAAAAATGTTGAGACATAAACAGTCACAGTCATTTTTAAAAACCCAAAAATATTTAAATAAAAGAGAGCTCAGACATAATAAGGTAAAGTCATGAATGTGCTGTTCACAAGTCACGTCAAATTTTTATTAAAATAAAATATAAATAATGTCAATAACAAGAAATAAATTTAAAATATAACTGTACTGATTTTATCTAAATGTTTGTAATATAGTATGCGTAGTGAAAATTACTTATACAAATTTTTAATGATCATTTTTATTAATAAGCAATTTCTCAATTACCATCACTTGAGATGGTTGCACAATTTTACTTTCTTGTCCTATTTAGTTGATCTCTAAGAAAATTCTAGAGACAGAGAAAGGGAGAAAAATGTCCCATTACTTACGAAAGCCCACGTAGATATTTTTCATTTTAAGTATCCGAAAGTCGCCGTTCTCGTCGGTGGCGTAGACAGTCACCCTGTAGTAGCCATCGGCGGTGATGAAGCCAAACTCGCCCATGATAATGCCCTTTTCATCTGCGCAATCGCAAAGCATAGCATCAGCACATTTACATGTCATTTGCATGGTGGTTTCCAAACATAGCCAAATAAAGACATACATGCATATTATGTTTCAAACAATCCAAAAGACAAATGAACCTTAGTTCAATGTATATAAATCATTTTCAACTTTAATGTCATTAATATATTATTTTATAATTTGTTCAGCTTATTTTTTGTGTAACCATTTTTGAGCATGGTAAAGAAAATAAATCTCCAAAAAAAGTTTAATCTTTTAGAAGTCCAATGAAATAATATAGAATAAAAATGGTGATTAAAAAAATACATGGGAATATGATATATATTATGAAAACAATGTTATAATGAAGTTTTATGAAAATTTTATCAATGTTTCATTAAAGTTTCCGCTTACTAAAAGTAAAAATGTCTGAAGACTTTTGTCGGTTAATCTGGAAATAGTTTTAAAATTTTTGTAATTTTTACAATGCTTTGCAGTAACCTGAATTCAAGTAACTTTTGATATTTATTTTTAGTTATTTTGTTTTAACCCTAGAACGCACAAGCTTTTTAACAAACACAAAGTCGCGAGCCCAATATATCTTTAATTGGTTTATAACACATTTTTCAATAATTATATTCATGTTTTTTTTTATTAATTTATATCAAGATTTCCAAAAATAAATAATAAATCAATAGTTTTTTTACTGTTTTATGTATTTTTTACTAAACTTCGATCTAAAAAAAAAAAAAAAAAAAAAATGTAAAATTGTACACAAAGTCACGAGCCCGGCCAATCAGTCCCACTATAGGTTTATCAGTTTATAATACATTTTTCAATAATTATATTCATTTTTTTAAATAATTTATATCAGGATTTATAAAAATAAATAATATATCAATACTTTTTTACTGTTTTTACTGTTTAAATACACAGAAAATCCACGGGCCTGACAGGACCTCTAAAATGGTTCCAAGAAAAAATTAGGTATATAAAATTTTTTTTAGGAAAAATCCTTTAAAAATACTTTTATTATGTATAAATGAAGGAATATTAAAAACTTGGAATTCATGGGATCCATTTTCTGAAAGTTATTGAAAGGAAAAGGTCTGCGTTCTAGGGTTAAGAATCATTTTTGAGGAGATTAAAATAAATGTATTTATTTAAAGTTAATAGATAATTAGATATATATTTTAAAATTTAAAATATATAATTTTAATTTTATAAAAATAATTTTGCTTCACTTATTTTCTTAGATATATAATAGCAAACTCAGGAATAGAACTATGACCTAAGACTGCATTAAAGCATTGAAGATAAAAAATAATTTTTAAGACAAAAATAAAACCGACTTCAAAAATTAAATGCAACAAATAAAATACACTAAAAGGTATAAAATAATTATGATCTTATTTAGTTACAAATAAACGACGAAATATTAACATGAAATCACTTTTTGAAGTCGGTGCCAAACATATACCTTTTATGAATCGCTCTCGACGGATCTTACTTAGTACGTTTGGCGGGTACGCTAGCTTATAGGTATAGTTTGTTTGGTACCGACGTCAAAAAGTAATTTCATGTTAATATTTTGTCGTTTAGTTGTAAATAAATAAGATAATAATTATTTTATAACTTTTAGTGTATTTTATTTGATTGCATTTATTTTTTTGAAGTCGGTTTTATTTTTTTCTTAAAAATTATTTTTATTTTTCTCTTTTTAGTTATGTTATTAATAGTGATCAACTTGACCAAATTAATATGGCACCATCCCTAAAATACCCCCTTTAAAATAAAAAAATCATCGAAATCGGATGATAAATAAAGAAGTTAGGCCTGAACAAACCTAACAAAAAAGGTCTAATACCAATAAAAAAATGGGACCAATCGGAAGCTAGACTGAACCCAATGCAAATTTTTTTTCAAAATCGGTTCACAATTGGCGTAGATATGAGGTAACATAGACAAAAAAATTTCAGTCGAATAGAGAACCTCCTCCTTTTTTGAAGACTGTTAAAAAATAGACTATATTTTCAAATAGTATGCTCCGACAACTTAGGTTGCCTAAGTAAAAGGGACGGTCGAAAATGATATAGCGCCATTTTTCAGGAAGATTCTATTGTTAGTTTATAAAATTAAACATTTTAAAAACCTTTTTCTTCTTTCCGGTGTTGATATCCTTCGATATTAAATCCAAATTTGTATGGTCGATTCTCATCTGTGTAACCATCATCACTTTGAGCGAACACCCAAGAAACGAGATGCAGAGCAAACGCAAGGAGTAATCCCTACAACATAAAACAAATGAAAACAATTTTATACGGCGCCTTGTTTTATACGAACACAAAATTCTTAATTATTATGAGTTAATTGATTTCATAATGGATTCAAAATATAATTTAATTGAGAAAATATTTGTTCGAATATAGACTGTAGGTAATAACCCAAAATAGTTTAAATTTTTTCTGAAGGTTATTTTTGCATTTGTATTTTCTAAAATTTAGTGGCTCATAACGCCAAATAATTGAACTTTTAATGTCATTCGATTCAATTTATAAACAATCAATTTCCAAAAAATTGAAATAGTAATCATTTTAAAATACAACGTTGTTAAAATGTAAATGATTTATTCTTGGCGCTATTAAAACATATGGTTGCTTATAATTATATTTATGACCAATTGCTATTTTTACTTTACCATACATGCTATGGTCAAGTATTGTAATCGTGCATGAAAAAAGTGATTTTTTTCCTTCTTTTTTTCAAAATATCTCAAAAACGGCTGAAACTATTTTGATTAAAAAAATTGAGCAAAACCATGGCATTTCGGTCTACAAAAAGCCTTGATAAGTAAACATTGAAAAAATTATATTTTTCGAAATAATAATTGTTTTGTCAAAAGTCTGTTAGTTAGTTTGGTTGTTAGTCTGTGCGTTACCAAATTTTGTGGACGAGCTAGCTCAAAAACTTGTGTGAATATCAAAACCGAATTTCACACGTAGTTTTGGACCATTGAGATTAAGAGCTGATTAGATTTTGGTGCATATCGACCCAAAATTAATGGGAGGGAGGGGGGGTTAAAAATTAAAAATCTAGGCCATTTGAGCAAACTCAACCAAATTTTCTATACATAATCAAATCAGTGGGACCCCAGAAGTCTAAAAATGCAAAAACTAAACGCCCAAAATGGAGGGGGGGTGTAGGGTCAGAAAATGAAAATCTTGGCCATTTACCAAACTCAACCAAATTTTGTATACATAATCAGTGAGACCCCAGATGTCTAAAAATGCAAAAACTAACCGCCCAAAATGGGGGGGGGTCTAGGGTTAAAAAATGAAAATATAAGCTCTTGTACCAAACTCAACCAAATTTTGTATACATAATCAGTGGGGCCCCATTAGTCTAAAAATGCAAAAACTAACCCCCAACCCTACATGATTATAAATAATTTTATTAAATATTAAATATAGGTGAGGGGCCAGGTTGTATGGTAAAGTCAAGTGGATGGCCACGTCAGAACACGTCAGCTTATTTTATCATACTTTACTTGTTCTATATGGCATTGGGGGGGGGGGAGCAGCGGAAATTAAAGCCCCCCCCCCCCACTCTGACAAAAGATCCAGATCTATCTCTGTTTCTACCACCAGTGTATATTAAATTGGGATTTTAATGAAAAATTTCATGAAAGCACAAGATAGGAAGGGAAGAGGGTTCTTGTATCTGAAACAGAAATTTCCGAGAGTTAGTGAGGCAAAAATTAAAGTGGAGACCTTCGGAACTGTCTTGACAATGCTATGAAATTTATTTAATAGAGTTAAGAACCACTAATTCAACTTAAAATCAAATATTTTATCTTTACAAGCTATCATTGCCATCCAGCTTGAGTAGATCTTTATTTATAGCTTTTTTTTCATTTTCTAATTGGACTTTCAAAACAATAAATCTTCATCTCTAACATAAATAATGTCTGTTCAGGTGAAATGTATGAATTTTAATGATTTGAAATTTATTTCTATATGTACATTTTTATTTTTAACGAAATTACAATGTATACAATACATCAGCATCAAAGTTTATTTTTATATAAATAAATAGTGATCATGAAATGCCAGCTCACCCTTTCCTTTGCCTTCATTCAGAGCTTATTAGGACATAGTAAATTAACTAGCCCAGGTAACCACAATATCCTAAGAATATTCTAGGGATATTCTAAGAGACATTTAAATCTTCTTAGAATATTCTGAGGATATTGTGTGTTACCTAGGAATAGTCAACTGCAAACTAAAGAAAAACAAAAACGCTAAGGGAGAGTGAAATTGAACTAAATTTTAATAATATCGGATTATTTAAAAAAGTATATTTGTAGGTATATTAATTAGATTATTTATTTGATTTTTTCAGAATAACTTCTTTTATTTGTCCTTAGTGTGGGATAAATACAATGGAAAATAATATTTTTTTTAATGACAATAATTAAATGGGTGGATAAAATTACAAACTTGAAAGTTCTTGAAAAAATTAATAAAAAAATAACACTAGGGAAGAATCTGAGAAGAGAAGAGATCAAATGATACACCACACCTTAAGACTCGTGAGAGGGAACGGAAATAGTGGCTTTTGCGGATGACGCTGGAGTCATTTTAATAGCAAAGCACATTGAAGAGCTCCAAGGAATGTTTGATGAAGTCCATGATAAAGTGCAGCAATGGATGAGTTCAGTTGGCCTTAAACTGGCTGCACAGAAGACAGAGGCTGTACTTATTACCAGCAGAAAAAAAGTGGAGACAATTAAAATTAGAGTGGGTGAGCATACTATCACATCTCAGCCCTATATTAGATATCTTGGGGTGATGATAGATGCTAAACTAAATTTTAAGCAGCATATAGAATATGTTACTGAGAAGGCTGCAAATGTGTCATCGGCGTTGTCTAGACTTATGCCTAATATCGGCGGCCCGCGACGAGAAAGAAGAAAGTTGCTAGCTTTAGTGGTAACTTCGATACTAACATACGCGATTACCATCTGGGGAGATGCCCTGGAGATCCAGGAGTGTCGTAGAAAAGTGGCATCCATCTATAGACTCACCGCACGGTCTCAAATGATGCTATTTGTGTCCTGTTTGGGATGATCCCTATCCACATGATCGCAGAGGAAAGGAGAACGCTCTACCAACAGAGGAGTCTGCCACCAAACCTCAGGGAGGAAGCATGAAAGAGAGCAAGAGCGGAAAGTCTACTACACTGGCAGGTGGAATGGGACACAGCTACGAAGGGGAGATGGACTCACCGTCTTATTCCCCAGTTGGAAAGATGGGTGAACCGCAAACACGGGGAACTAAATTATTATCTAACGCAGATGCTCTCCGGACATGGATGCTATTGTGCGTACCTACATCGTTTTAGACATGAGGACTCACCAGATTGCCCGGCAGGATGTGGGGTTGACGAAGATGCCGAACATGTTCTTTTTGTTGTACTCGCTTTAATAATGAGCGACAAGCGTTGGAAGAGAAAGTGGGACCAATAACCACAGAAAATCTGGTGGAGTCTATGTTGGCATCCGAGGAAAATTGGAAGGTCATAAATGACTTCGCTACAGAAACCCTGAAGGAACTACGCCGTGAAGAACAGGAGAGGAGGCACAATACATTAGCCTGATCGTCGTCTGATTATAACGCAGAAAGAGCTACGGCTAAGGCCTCTCCCGCGATGTAATACCTAGCGGTCGTCCCGCGGGGGAATTAAAAGGCCGAAGAGGAAAGGGTTTAGTCGGTGCAAGTCCGATACACGGCAAATACTGGAAAATTATTTGTTATGGTGCGAAGGCATTCCTAAACCTCTATATAAAAAAACCTTAAGACTTGTGACATTGCTAAGAGATATTTTAGAGGGGAAGGAGAAAGAAAAAAAATAGACGGGGAAGAGACCGAGATTGGAATATTTTTCACAAATAATTAAAGATATGCGATGTAGGACTTTTAGAAAAGTGAAAGAGTTGGCATAGAATAGAGTTGAGTGAAGACGGGTGGTTTGCTTCAAACCAGTCTTAGGAGTGAATATTCGATGATGACAATAATTAAATTTTTTAACGAATGTAAATCTCTGAAGATTAACGAAATTTGAAGAGTAATCTCTAATTATAATCATTTTAAACAAGTATATAATTAGAAATATTTAGGGTAAAATTAGAATTCGGTGATACATATTAGAATCAAAATGCTGATCAATAAATAAAGCCAAATGTTAAAATGAGGCTGATCAGGCTAATTAAGCCGAGTAGAGGATCTTTAATATAGTCTAGTTTTCTTTCTCTCTTAGGGATTAAAACTTTATGGCCTGCTTAGGAAATGATCGGGTTAGACCAAATCAAGGGCTGATGGTCCACATCCAGTCAAACTGACTGATATCATTGACTGCTAGTTCAATCACTTAACTAACGTCTTGGCTAAACTAAGGCCGGCCGTCCACTGGAAGGGCGACAATGAGCCAATACTCTATTTACTAAATACTACTACTCTACTCCATTTGCTAATTGTGCCCATAATTACGAAAGTGGTCTAAGTCATTGATTGTTAGTTTCGATATATTTAAAGTTTTATAAAATAAACAAGATTCGAATTCTGTATATTGAGACAACTAGAAATCCACTTAACGGTTTAATTTTATGCAATTTTTCAAAACCGACATCTTATTAGTGTACTTTTTAAATGGATAGAACAAAAAATATGAAAAAACTATTTTTTTTTAATTTTTTGACTTAGTCCACTTTCATAATTATAGCCACAATTAATAGTCGCGCTTCCAGTGGACGACTGGGGTAAGAGATTGAAAGGGCCGCGACAATGAAAATTTCAAACTAATAATTACACCTTGGTATGTCTAACTAGACAAGACAAGATAAATAGCCGTTGTCGTTGACTCATCGATTTCGCTTTCAATAGCTCACATTAGCCACTGAATAACAGGTATATATGCATCTTCTTCAAGGATTTAGTTCTTTAGAATAAACATGGCTGCAAACTGATAGTTATTTTGGTTGTAAGGATAAAATGATCTCCAGTCAACCAGAATTGGACAAACCTGCCTAAAGGCTCTATAACCTAAAAGTACTCAAGTATTAAATTCATTTTACTTTAGCTTTAGATTTCATCTCTTTTGGGAAAACGTTAATATTTTTTTCTTTTTGATTAATAATATCAATATAAAGTTTTTCTAGTCTCATAGGTATAAGATGATAGAGTACCATATTTCCTATTTATTTTCCTACGGGAAAAAGATTAATATTTTATTTCTTTTATTCGTCTTGTTTAAAGAAATATTAATATTTTAGGGCCATGTGTTCATCACTTAAATGTAATTTTTTATTTTTTACAAACAAAATTTCCTTTTTGGCCGAAAATTTTAGTTGAACGGAATGATTATTATATTCCTACCGTAAAATCTCGTGTATAAAGGGCATGCAAGACTCAGCCTTAAAATTTTTCCTCTAAAATGAAAGTTCGTGGGCAATATCCAAGAGCGCATCTCGTTTGGAATTTCAACCACTTGAAGCACTTAGGCCCCGAAGGAATAAGTCCAAAATACTTAAGGTTTTATTCAAAATAATTTTGTTAATAATATTGAGTATATTTATTTATTTATTTCTAATTTGTTGTATCATGGAACAACTCCAATAAGTATGGTCACAGTAGTCCTCTTTTCAGCCCTGTTCAAAAAGGCCCTAAAAACATAGACTCTCCATTGTGCTCACCAATAAATTTCTATTATTGCTTTAGAAAAACTTTTAATAAAAAACAAACAAAAAGACATAACAAATAAATACAACTGGAAAATTAAAAAAAATGTCATAACCTCGTTGTCTAGAGGGTTGTCAATTTAATGTTATTGTTTTTGCTGTCATCATAATAAATATTGCTTTTTCATCGAATGACGCTGCTGTAACAAGAGGAGAACACTGTTGCGAAGCTGTATTTACACTTGTTTGATTTATTTTCAAATAGCTAATAATGAAATTATTTTGGTACTCTAGCTTAATAAGCATCCTTGTATTATTAATGGCTAAGATTAGTGAAAATAGTACTTTTTTAGTATTGCAAAAACTAAATACTATAAACACAAATTATTAATATTATTTTAATTCAAAATAAAACATCATTCATAAATTAATTAACATTCGGCTACAAATAAGCTGGTAGTTTTCAGATCTCTATTTGTTATTGATTATGTTGATCCAAGAAATTTTTTCCATCGATAAAATGCAATTCTTAAAGTCAGGATTGAATATCGCCACGTGGAAATTAAAAGGGAGAGAAATTTCAAGGCCTAAAGAAAAAGATATCTGCGGAGGAGAACTTGAATTATCGAAGTTTTGTTACGGGTAAGTCGGAGGCCGGAAAAGAGTACCAGTTTTAGGAGTATGGTTCAGGTCTTCTGGTTTTTTGGAAAAAAATAATTAAGTTCTGCTCGGGAAAGTTAATTGTGAACTAAATTTTAGTGGGTTTCTCGACGCGATTAAAAATACACATTTATCATCAATAAAAGGGGTTATTTTGGTGAAATGTCCTTTTTTCATTTTGCCCTTGACTTCAAAAAGGTTGATCACATCAGTTTTAAAGCTTATGTTTAGAGATATAGTGTTAAAAAAAAATGACGGAACGCTGAATTTGCCCCCCTCCCCCATTTTTTTGTTGAATGTATTTTTTTTTTTTTTTTAAGTAACATCTGCTCATAGTGAAATTATTTCAGCTTAAAAAAATATTTCTTAGATTTAGAAAAGTAATGGAATACATCTCGGTTGTTACGGTACGTTCCAGCCCCACTACACTCCTTATGTTGAATTGTAAGTGTTCCGCTCAAAAAAATACCCAAAAAGTCAAAAAGTTTGGGAAACAGTGAGCTAAGCACATACTGATTTTGCTATACAGGTAATGTCATTGTTCACAGAAACATTAGATTGTCGTATATCAATAATTTTGTTTGCTATTTTTACGATGTGGACCAACAAACTAACTCGCAATCCAAGCCGACTATTGGTCACCTTGCTTAACTCTCCCAACAATTTGTACTTATTGCAATAAAACATAATGATTTTAATATGACATTCTTATGTTTTGTTCAGATTCTCTACACTTTCTATGGATCAACAAAAGATTTTTATCATTTTTCAATATATTTCCAAATAAATAAGAATAAGTTATCAAAGATATTGAAATATGAATTATCTTCTTTCCATCATCTCTAAGATAAGCTTTTTAATTTCTATTTTAATGATCTCTATCATCAAATGATCTTTCAACATCCTTTCCTCTCCTATTAAGAAATTTTATCTAGAATCTTTACCATATATTACTTGTACATTTCTAAATAAGTAAAGTTATAATGTTTAAATAATGAACTCTTATTTAATTCTTAATCGAGAAGAAGAATCAATTATGATAAGTTAATATAAGAAAACTTACGCTATTAATTTTAAGACATTTTTTTTTCTAGCTAGGTAAGTAGTAATATGCCAGTTGGAAAACATATAATAAAAATTTAAATTAACATCAATATAATCTTGGAAATCTGGGAGTTTAATTTTCAAATAAAGTCATTTTACCTGAATTTTAGGTGAATCGACTAATCTTACTTACATGCTCTTAATTTTGCCATTCCATACTTTATATATACTCACTCATATTAAGTAATAAACAACTAATATAACATATTTATTTTAAGTGTTTGTGGACATTCAAATTAAACATTTTGTACCAGAATACCTCTTCTTTCTTGAGAAGGATTATAAATTTATTTTATAGTCTCATTAATATTGGGAATTTTTAAAATCATTTGTTTTAATTTTTGTCCCTGTTTTTAATTGTTATATGCAATAAACCAAAAGCTTTTTATTTTATACTTTTTTAATTGTATTTTTTTAATTCTACTCAAATCAAAAATATTGCGTTTGAAATTTTCTAGTTCATACTTAGTGTGTATTTCAGATAAGGACATATTAAGTATATCAGACCAAGTTTTTGATGTTATTTTCAATATAGAGATTTCAGTTTTGAATAGTGGAAAAATTGAGTTTTTTGCTTATAGATAACATATCTTTTCAAATTGTATCAAACTATGCACTGATATAGCGATGTTGAATTAATTTTAATTAAGCAAACCTGATGCTTCTTACAGAGGAAAAACTGAGGGGCGGTTTTTTGTTATGGCTTCTGTAATCTGTAGTCCTAGCCTAGCTCATTCACTAGAGATGTTTTCAATTTTTAAATATAAATACTACATTGATAAGGAAGCTATTCACTATACCAGTGGCTCTTAAACTATGGGTTGCGACCCAATTTTGGATCGCAAAGGCAATTCTTTGGGTCCCGCAGTGTTGTTAACCAAATATTTGATCTACTATATTTATTTTCAATAAGTTTAAAAATATATTTCGATTTATTCAATACTATTAAAAATGAAAATATGAAAAACACATACATTTTCATTAAATTCTCCTTGGATCAAAAAGTACCCTTGTTTATTGTAATTAAAAAAAATATATATATCATTGTAAAATTGAAGAAAATTGCTTAAGTATGATCTACAAAAAGTAATTAAAAGAATTTGTATTTTTTTTGGAGGGGGGTGGTCAACATGAACATATTTCTCAAATTTGGGTCGCGGTCTTAAAAAGGTTAAGAACCACTGCACTATACTAGCCAAAATTAAATATATTAAGAGTAAAGTTTAAATTGTCATCTCCTGAGCCTTATGGTAGATACCGAGGGGTGAACCGCGACCTAATATCGTGTACACCTACTTCCACTTTCACTTTCATTTCCAAGTAGAAGACAATAGATGAAGGGACTTATCTAATGAATTTCAAAATAATTCCACATAATTCCAAGAAGTGTACACCTAATTCCAATCGCGGTTCACCCCTCGCTAGATACTATTCATATTCTTAATTATTCCAAATGCTACAATCTTTTTAAAGTTGACCTCCACAATGAAATGGTATCGCAATATTCATCGGATTATATCATAAGAAATTTTATGAATGTCATTGAGTAATGTAAGATGATGATTAGGCAGGTGTTGAGAGAGTACCAAACCTGCATGTGGTGTCAAAACATTCGATAAAAATGAAAAAAAATACTATCTCTATATCAGGAAAGTGCTGGAGCTAGAGCTAGTCATTCCACTTGACACTTCTTATAATTGGTTTTTCAGAAGAGGGGAGCTGACACATTCCTGGATTTTAATTAACCCCCACTTTTTAAACTTTAGTAAGCTTTTCCGCATTCTATTTCTATTATTATTTTTTATAAAAATAAATTCTATTATTATTTGATAATTGTGGGTTTTATAAATATTTCTAAAAAAAGATACGTATGATGGAATTATATTTTTGTTGAAACGCTTATTATTTAAATATGTTATAAAAATAATTTAATAAATTGAAAATAAATTTTAACTAAAAAGTAAATATCATCCTATATTGTAGCAATTTCAATCAAGTGTTTCAAATTTTATATAAGTTTTTCAACATTCTATTATTACTATTACACATGTCCAATAATATTATTTCTCGAATCCCCCTTATTTTTTTATTATTAAAGATAATATTTTTGTGAAAATTTTTTATATCAATCAATTAATTTCAAACACTAATGAAATGTCAAGCTTCTTTTTTATAAGTCATTCTTTTCAATTAAATTTCAAAATTTATATAATATGTAGGTATATTAGACTGGTCGTTAAAAATTAAATTTTTTCCAACGTCCCCTAAAAGGTTCCCTTTTGATGAAAAAACGTTAGGTAAATAATAATTTTTATTATTATTATTAAAAATAACACGTCTCCCAAGACGATCTAAGTTCATTTTTTGTTAAAATCATGTTTTTTGGGAAATTTCTCATTAAATATGCAATAATAAATTTTTTTGATAATTGGATATTATTAACAATGTTACTTTATTATTATTATTATCAGTACAACTAAGAGAAATTTTGCGACATATTTTTTATAGAAACTATAGACGTATGAAAGCGTCGGTAATTTAATAAATATAGATAATGATTGTACATTAACCTGCTTAGTTCAAATTTATTGATGAAAATAATGATAATAAAAATGTAACTGTTAATAATATCCAATTATCAAAAAATTATTATTATTGCATATTTAATGAGAAATTTCCAAACAAACATGATTTTACCAAACAATGAACTGGTAGACTTGACTGGTATGACTTGCGTGTTGTTTTTAATAAAAAAAAAATACCTTTCGTTTTTCCTCAAAATTAAGCTTTTAGGAGGGGGGGTCGGAAAAATTAAATTTTTAATGACCACTCTAATGTATAATGACCAGATTCTGCCCTTACTCGCAATGCTATTATACGACTTATACGAGGATAAGTCAAAAATTACTTACACTTTTCGTTTTACAACTTTATTAAACTAAGATAAGTGTACAACAGATACATTATTTTTCGATATAGTCTCCACCTTTAGAAATGCACTTGGTCCAGCGAGCCACAAGCTTCCGGATGCCTTCCTGGTAGGTTTTCGGTTGGTCATGAAGCCACTTTTGCACCGCATCCCGAACCTCCATGTCTCGGGCAAATCGTTCGTTCGGCCACTTTTAAACGTTTCGATCCATAAAAAAACGCTTTTACGAGATAAAGCACTTTCCCCGTATTGTGACAAAAGTCTCCGGTGAATTTCAGCACCTTTCACACCCTCTGACCACAAAAATCTGACCACTCCTCATTGCCCCTCTTTGGTGGAATCTGATAGCGGAGCTGACATGCTTATGCTGTTGAAGCTAGACGACATGAAACTGACGCGATCGTGATTAAATCCCGCACACGTGATCACAGACGTGCCAACTCAACGCATACGCATGCGGCCTCCTCCTATCTTAGTTTAATAAAGTTGTAGAACGAAAAGTGTATGTAATTTTTGAGTTATCCTCGTATTATCCGCTTAAAATGTAGAGCCGTTGCGTTTCAACAGAAGATAAGGGGTCTCAAAACCTATTATCTCTTGTTTGGTTAATGTATCCATAATTTAATTAGGTCACAAGATCGAAGGAAATTGGATAAATAAATTAATCACAAGAGTTTTATATTAAATAATAATAATATCTCTCTTTAGTCCTCCTCAAACAATTACAATGGAATATTGGCTCCAGACAAGACAAGTAAAGGGATTAGGAAGGCTCTGGAACTGTCATGGTTCTTAAAGATGTTGTTTAACTTCGGTGTTCATTTAAGAACTTTGCAAATGACTGAGACTATTGATCAATAATAAGAATAATATAATAAAATTTATTTATAATAGAAAGTTTGGTTCTGGTGGTAACAGAAAACTTTTGCAATTGATGATCCTAAGTGCCGACTCAGCAAATATGGAACAAAATGAATAAAAGAAAAAGAGAAACAAGAATTGCCCTCTTAAAAACCCTTGCGAAATTTTTTCATTGTCAATGTGGCTTATTGAACTTTATTAACTGTAGTCATCTATAGTTTAAGAAACAGGAGAATGTTTTTTCAACATCAATACGGATAATGTGAGAATTTACTCGAGTAATAAAAACACCAATATTATTATATTTGCCCTTAAACCGTTACGGTATTCTGTTTCAATTTGTGTTTATAATGTGTAAAATTTTTTTTTAGAGAATTTATGAAAGAGAGATATGCCTACTACAGTTTGAATAATTCATTAGACTATCTCTATTTCTAATATTAGAATATTTAATTCTTTACGTGAAATTTTTTTCATGTTGTGAGAATGATTGGATACGCCCTTATTCTTTACACTTTGGGCAATTTTTTCAAGGTAAAGTTAAACGAAAGATTATAAATTATTAAATTTAATGAACAAAGCATCGATTATGGATAAGGCCGAGGAGCAGAGGCCATTTAAAGACACCCGATGACAAACATCTGTTATTTAAGGTCAATTTTTCTCCTTTTTCGCAAATGGATATGGAACTTCTTCGGCACTGATTGATTCCAAGTTGGGGTTTACAAGAAAATAAAAGAAACCACGGAGAAGGTCGATTAGCTAGGAAATAAATAAACAAATCGTAATCGAGGGGAGAGAGACTCTCCCATGCAGCTGCAGACCTTGGGAAGGTTAGAGATTCCTGGAGGATAGCCATCCCTGAGGCGGAGCAGAGACCTCCACCTTTGACCCTAGGGCTCGAAGGGCAGCATCCAGTCTGTCATGTTTAATCGAAAACTAATCACTCAAGTGAAGGGAAATCTTCCTCACCCTGATATTTTACTGATTAGTTCCATTACAAATAGCAAGTAATGAAATTAATAAATACTTTCGTTCATTCACAAAGTAATTTCCTATAATGAAAGAAAAGCTATGTATCCATCCATAATTTACAACCGAAAATGAAGCAAAAAGACTTTTTATTAAAAAACTTCTAATTCTTTATAAGTGAATAAAATGGAGAGAAGGGGTAATTTTAATGAAAGTGGGGAGGTTGCTTTTCATGAAACTGGGGGGTGTCATGAAGCTAGGGGTTAGTGGGCTCCCCTGTATAATAGATATGTTTAAAAAAAGATTTGCTTTAAAATTTCGTAAATTTCTTTGTGATTTACTAGTAAACATATTAATTTTTCTATATAATAATAACTAATACCTATACAGATAATCTGGGGAATCAAAAATTTTCTCAATCAAAATTGGGTCGCAAATGAAAAAAGTTTAAGAAACGCTGCTTTAAGCAAACCGATTTTTACTTCTATTAGCCTAGATATTAGATTCAAGGGAAAATTTTAATTTTTTTCTATTTTAGCTCACTATATTGAAAAATGAGAAAAATAATTTTATCTGTGTGTCTGGATTAAGATACCTACAATAATTTAAAAACGAAAAGTCGCAATTCGTTCTTATGCTTAAATATTTGTATTTCCAATACAGTGGGCTAATTAGATTTTGGGTTTTCTAGCTTTTCAACTTCTGGTTCTAAAATAAAGAAAACATCATTTTTTGAATGATTTTATTCAGATATTAAATCAATGTTATAATATAGGCATAAATGAACAATTTATTTTATATTTAAATTTATTATTAATTAATTATAAAAGCGTCTCTAACGTAAATAAGTTTTTACTTTTTATTATTTCATATTATGATTGTGCGAATGAGGGATTGTTTCATTAGAATCTGTTCGAAGAAAAAGACTAAAAAAGATAGAGATCTCTATTCCTTTTGAGCTAAGCCTTTGCAAAGATGTCAAAAACAAGTCCAATGTTAAATTGCAATTAAAATAATATTTAGATATTTATCATCAAATTATTAATTCACCGAAACTGCAAACAGCGCACCGAATCTTGAAAAAGTTTCACTTTTCTTCCAATTTAAATTTTGATACATAGATAAATGATACATACAGTCGAACCAGTGGAGGAACTACAATACTGCACGACCCCGCAACGGTACCCAAATTTTTAGGATTTAGATTTGTTAATTATACTAATTTGTCCCTATTTAAATTATAATAAAAATAAACTGAAAATAGAACATACCGTTATAGTCTAGAAAAATAATAAAGTGCAGTCCATTTCTAGAAAAGACTAGGGTAAATAAAATTTAACTTTTTTAAATTATTTAATAAATGTGTGGATGAGCGATTCTTTCATTATAATCTTATTAAGGAAAATTAGTAAATTGAAAAAAACGTGTATAGAATGATCTCCTTTCTTAAGAGCTAAGGCATTGCTAGGATCCCAATACAAATAATAGTTATTATAATATTAAAGTGAAAAAGTTTGGTATAATAACTTGCCCCTTAATAAAACTTTCTTCTAAGGCATTAGTTTACTACTAATATAATAATTGTTTTCAGTCCTGAGCCCCTAGGGCTAGACGCCAATCCCAATGCTGTAGTCATATATTTATATAGGCATATTAAATTTAAATATCTGAAAAGATTAATTTATTTCAAAACCGTAGGCGATACCAGTAATATTTAGTGAATTTATAATAATCAGAAAAATAATTCTCAAAATTCAATATATGCGATTTCCCTACCGACTGTCTTGAGAGACTCTTCTCTCGATACCTAAGAAAGAAAGCTTTCTTATTTAATCAATTTCAATTAATAATAATAAAATAATAAATAATTTCAATTAAATTTTAATAATATGAAAATAGCTTTACTCTGTCCTCTGAGTCTTGGGCCGTTGGCATAGGTATGTTTATATACATATAATCGAATATTTTAATTATTTTATGTATTTATTATATTAAATATTCTCACATTTAAATATATTAAAAGATAATTGCCTCATTTAAGAACAAATATTGAATAATAAAACATCATAGTACTCTATCTAATATTAAAAGATATTTCACTAGGGTATATTGAATGGGCTTAATAAAATGACATGATCCCTATCCCGAGAGGCCTGTGTTTCAACCTACTCACCATAAAATAGACCAATAGATTTATAAATGAGAAAGAAAACGATCTTCTTTTATCGATTTAATCTATGTGAAGGTACATGTACTCATTCTAATATAAGAAAATAGCCTTTCAATTAAGAATTTTGTAGTGTAAATTAAATGTTATGAAAACATTCAGTTTGCTCACTAGGGCAGCGAGTCGATTAGTAATGAATGACAAAAGGGTTTAATATTTTCCTCATCACACATTCAATTAAATCTATTGAAATTTCATATCTATAAAATATTTTCATTTATCATTTTCATTTTAATATCAAATAGTTTTTATTAGAATATTTGCATTTTAAAGGGTAGTTTATTGAAGTCTAATTTAAATAAACGCTAATTACTATTTTGAAATAAATTATAGAAATATGAAATTAATAAATAAAATAAAACCATCGATTATTAATAATTAAATTCAATTTTGAACCAAATTGATTAATTAGTTTTTAATAAATGGCAAAAAGCTAGAAAATCGTAACAAATGACTCGCTGATGCTGAGTGGATTGCGACCCAGCTTCTATATAAAACAGAAAAAAAGAATTATAAATGAGAGAGAAAACGGTCTTATTTTATCGATTTCATCTATCTGAAGGTCCACAGTATGTCTATAATATTATAAGAAAATAGCATTTTGATTAAGAATAATGTAGTTTAAAAGAAATTGTATGAAAAGATTCAGTTTCTTCTCTCATGTAGAAATGGCAAAAAAATTATTTTTTTACCCATTAGAAATTTATTTAAATCTATTGAAAATTCATATCTGTGTATTATTTTCATTTATCTTTTATATCGATTAATTATTATTAGAAAAGTTGTATTTTAAAGGGTAGTTTATTTGAAGTCTAATTTGAAAAAAGCTAATAACTCCGTTGAAAATTTAAAAAAAAAACTAAATTAATAGATATTATAAAACAATTAATTATTAATAATTTACTTCAGTTTTGAACGAAATCGCTTCAGAACTTTTTGAGAAAATGGTCAAAAACTATCTGAACCGTCTCAAAACGATGTTTTTTGAAAGCACGAGGTGCCTTTGAAAAAAGTTAAAAAAGTCATATGAAACAAAACGTTGACTTGTGACATGGAGATTAATTATAAAATGTTACTAAAACGGCCTTTCATAGATGGTTTTCGAGGTTTTTGACGATTTTCTCAAAAAGTACTGAAGCGATTTCTTTCAAAATTGAAGTAAATTATTAATAATTAATGGTTTTATAATATCTATTAATTTCATATTTAAAAAAAAATTCAACCTAGTTATTAGCGTTTTTTCAAATTAGGCTTCAAATAAACTACCCTTTAAAATTCAAATTTCTTAAATATAATTATTTCATATTAAAGATAAATAAACATAACACACAGGCATGAAATTTCAATAAATTTAAATAAATATCTAATTAGAAAAAAAATATAACTTTTTGCCATTTCTTGTTGATTTGCTCCCGGAGAGAAGAAATTGAATCTTTTTATAAAATTTCTTTTAAACTACGATATTCTTAACCAAAATGCTATTTTCTTATATTAGACAGATACTGTGAACCTCCAGGTATATTAAATCAATAAAACAAGATCGATTTCTTTCCAATTTATAATTCTTTGGTTCTGGTATATCGAGAGGTTGTATTGAGATCTCAGAGACCCATTATTTGTTATATTCATTCTACAATATTGAATCTCTCTTTTAACTAGTAAACTATTGATTTTAGACATTTCTCTTATATGAACTTTTCTGTTGGAAATTAAATTTTGTTTAATAAAGGTCATTTTATAAATTTGTGTAACTCAAAGGGTTAGGCACTAATGGTGAAATTTAAGTAGAAAGTTGGATAAATATTGCTATAACGCTCTAGGTATTGTACATATAAAAAAATTATAATGAAGAAACATGTTGATAATTTAATTTACTAAAAGAAAGTTCATTATGTATAATTAGCTCAGATGACTATTTAAATATCTAGAGTAGAGCGGATTAAACATTCAAAATTAAATAATTTTTTCTGATAAATGTAAATATTTTTTTTACAAAAATAAAATTTTTTTAGATAAAGGGTGCCCCTTAGATTGAATCTGAAATTTTTTATTGAAATTCCATATTTTTTGATGCAATAAATTATATGCCCAATTCATTGGGCTGGAATATTTATATTGAAAAATATTTACATTTACATATCTCGTAAACTATTGATTTTAGACATTTCTCTCATATAAACTTTTCTGATGGAAATTAAATGTACTTTAACAAAAGTCCATATATGAATTTGTTTACCTCAAAGTGTTAGGGAATAATGGTGAAATTTAAGTGAAAAGTTAGATAAATTCTCCCTATAAAACTCATTGTCCCCGATAGAAAAATCGAAACTACATTATTATGAGGCATCACTTATGTATTTCTAATTAAATTATTTCGATCCTTCCAAAATTTGTCAATTCTACTAAAAAAAATAGTTGATCACTAATCGGATTAGCGAAATTGAAATCTTGTGGTGCTAATTAGCTTACGGGTTGCCCCCTCCCCGCCTAGGAAAACTCCCTAACTACGCGAATGATCTTGACCACCACATTTTGAGACACGTAACTAAATTTTGGGGTCGAAAAACATAAAATGACAATGACAATGAAAAAATTATATTAGTCAGCGACCAAAAATAAATTCAAAATAAGCTAATGTAGCCATCCACAGGACTTTACCATACACCTGGCGTCCCTTTCTCCTATTTTTGAACCACTCCTCTTATGGGCCACTATCATTTTCATATAATGAGACATTTTCATAAGGTCATTTAGGGTGCATTGGCGAAATTTCGTACAAATCGATCAAAGGGTCTAGGACTTATATTGATGGTTCTACTTTTTAAGCAACTCTATCGCCCAATTTAATGTCTTTTTTTATTTTAAGACCGTTTTATATTAATTTCTATTTTCATTCTTTTTTTTTTGTTTAAAAATTTTATAATTTAAATTTTTTAAACCCACTTCCTGCATTAATTTTTGGTTCAATTTCAACCAAATTCTAATCAGTTCTTAATCTCAATGTACAAAAACTACACGTGAAAGTTCGTTTTGATATTAAGACTAGATTTTGAGCTAGAGTTTAGGTCTGTAGATACACAAAATTTGGTAACATAGGTACTTACTAAAAGACACCCCCCACCCCTCCCACACACACACATTTATTAAGTTTATAATGTGTATTTATAATGTGTATGATGATGAATAAATATTAAGAAATTTATATCTTACAGATATCAGCTTGAAATATAAATTAATTATTGTCAAAAAAGGAAACTTCTAGTCTTCCGCTTCAACAATTTCATTCACGAATCCATTAGATTAAAATTGAGATTCAACTGCAATTGATGGCTTTACAAATCAGAAAGGACAATTTACTCTGATCCCGGAATTAGTTGTCAAGGATTTTGCTTTTAGTCAAAGTAGAAGTACAAGCAAGAAGCCCCTTTGACATATCATGGCGCTTCCTTCGATTGTGTTTTGAAATCTCTTGATTAATGATTGAAATAAAAGAAAGTAACAACATTACTATAAATATTATTATTAAACTATTTGAAAATTAACTTTACCCTAAATATTTATATTCTAATTAGTGCTCTTAAGTACCAAAAAAAATTTTATGGAAAAGTTGAAAAATAAAAATTAACAATTGTACCTCTCTAGATTAGATTGTTAAAGGTCCTAGATATTCCTAAATCACTCTTACAGTTCTTACGTACTAGAGTATATTCTAGTTCAATTGAAAACCCATATATAGGTATTCATCTTAAAAAAATAAGCTGACGTGTTCTGATGTGGCCATCCACTTGACTTTACCATACAACCTGGGCCTTAAAATTATTTATAATCATGTGGGGGGGGGGGTTTAGTTTTTGCATTTTTATATTTCTTGGGTCCCACTGATTATGTATACAAAATTTGGTTGAGTATGGTAAATGGCCAAGATTTTCATTTTTTACCCCCCCCCCTTTTAGGAGGCTAGTTTTTGCATTTTTAGACTTCTGGGGGTCCACTGATTATAAATACAAAATTTGAACTACGTGTGAAATTTGGTTTCGATATTCAAACTAGTTTTTGACCTAGCTCGTCCACAAAAATTTGGTAACGCACAGACTAACGGACAGACAACCAGACATCCAGACTAACTAAGAGACATTTTGACAAAACAATTATTATCTCGAAAAATATAATTTTTTCATGCTCGATTACAATACTTGACCATACCCTGTATAGTAAAGTAAAAAGAAATTACTAAATGATAACTGGGTTACTGATATCATTTATGGATTTTTTCTTTTAGTTAGCCAAAAATTTTTGGGATGGATTTGCTAACGGCCTCTACTCAAAGATCCCGGTGTAGGTTATCACGTTATCAGGTGTAATACCAGAGCGCATTAACTAAACACCAGAGTACTTTGTTTTGGAATATATTTCTACAACTTTTCCGTTGAACTGGCTGCTAAATCTCCACATCTGGATACCATAATTCCACACTGGTTTGAGGAATTGGTTGTAAAAAAGTACTTTATTTTCAACAGGCATTAATAAATGCCTACCCATTATCCAGTACATATTTCTGAATTTCATGTCGAGTTCTTCTCTCTTTATCTTGACATGTACATTCCAGCGCACGAGGAACTTCGCTTGATTAGAATAAGGAATGATGTTATTGTTGACCAATATCCAAGGCTTCAAATCCTAGAACCCCAAAATATGCTAATCTATTAAAAATGTTGCAGATAGAGTACCCAGGGAACAAAAATTAGGAAAAACGAGAAAGTGACAATCATTCTATATTAATTCTATCCCCAAAAGTTTCGTCCATAGAGCAAATGATATTCGTCTCTTCAAGTCCATTCGCTCAATGGCGTAATAGGACGTCAAAAGGACTCTTGTTCCTCTTTATAAAATTTAAATAATGTTTATATAAATGTTAGAGGGAATGACAAGAAAACTGTTTTAATTTTAACGCTACCGTTTTCTTTAGGGATAAGATTTATGTGAACAGTGCATCATATCAGAAAAAAATAAGCTGACGTGTTCTGGTGTGGCCATCCACTTGACTTTACCATACAACCTAGTACCTCACTTACATTAATATTTAATAAAATTATTTATAATCATGTAGGGGAGGGGGTTAGTTTTTGCATTTTTAGACTCCTAGGGGCACACTGATTATGTGTACAAAATTTGGTTGAGTTTGATAAATGGCCAAGATTTTCATTTTTTGACCCCCCCCCCCCATTTTTGGCTGTTAGTTTTTGCATGTTTAGACTTCTGGGGACTCACTGATTATGTATACAAAATTTGGTTGAGTTTGGTCAATGGCCAAGATTTTCATTTTTTGACCCCCCCCCCCTCAATTTGATTGATAGATTGTAATTAGTCCATAAAACAACAATCGTTAAAAATCGATTTTTTTAAATCCCAAACTCATTATCTACAAAAGAAATATAAAGTAGGCTTTACTAAGGAAAACCGAAGCAAGGTATAAATCTTTCGTATTAAAAAGAATAAACCTAATTTGTTGGATATTTGTATGAAAATTTATATATTTCCAAAGTGGACTTAATCTCATTGGTTTCTGAACGATATGTGTACTGTGTATGTTTTTTTCATCAAGTAGATTACAATTCTATTGATTTATTCTTAAAAATCAATAACTCTGTTACTCTCGGAAAGAAAATATTTTAAATTTTAGAATCATGAAGTCCTTGCTATAACTTATTGTAAACAAATTTTACCATCATTCTAATTATGTATCTTGTCTTTGAGCTGTGTCTTGTGTTTGTGGTCTAATTTTGTTCAAGAGTAATAACTAGATCCTACTTTTTATATCTTTAAGAGAGACAGAGATACCGAGGTTTCTGCAGCTGAGACGCTTTGGGAAGGGTCAGTACATGACAAAGATATTCAAAATCTTTGATTGAAGCCAGAAAATCATCATAATGAATTCAAATGAGGTTGCACATAGTACATAATATGATAAATCATTTGAAATTATATAGGTATACGACTCATTGTGAATTGATTAATTCTCTTTTGTTATTTATTTGTTTGTAATTAATTAAAGTTCAAAGAGACCGAAGCTATATTCATAAAAATTTAAGATAAGTTACCTACAATGTTTGTAAAATATCTCATTAATAATCGTGGATAAAATAAAATAAAAATTATCTTTGATTCATCACTTGGATTCAGAAGTCATATATTAATGACTTGGTTTAAGTGATGACTAATAAGACACGTGCAAACGAATACACTGTGAATAACCTCTAAATACCCGATCAAAACAAACACTATTTTTTTCCAATAAAATATATGTTTACTTATTTTATGATTTAATAAAAGTTGTTTGAAAAATCAATTAATTAATTCAGTGGCAATATATTGTAAATGAAAGTTTGCCTAGCACAGATGTACCCAAACTGTGCGCCGCGAAGCTATATATATATATATATATGTGTGTGTGTGGGTGTGTGTGTGAATTGAATTGAATCGCTTTGAAAGCTTATATTTTACTTTTTTACTAAAAAATTATTTCATACGTGTTTTAACCTGTAACGATGGATTGAGGGTAAAATTCTTTTTCATGTGTTTTTATTTTGAAATTTTTTTAACATATTTCAACACTATATAATAGACTTTGAATGCAATTTTTTTAGTAGTATTAAAATAGTTAGCTTGTGTTAAGGAGGTTCGAGACAACAGCTCTATCTGGTTGATCTAGGAAAAATCTTTTGTATTTCTGCAGAGTGACAACATCTGTTTACTAAATTTTTTAATAAAAAAATTGTTAATAATGAGGTTAATTTCGAATACAAATCTTTGTTTTGATTATATTAATAAAAAGAATATTGAGATAAATTTTATCTCATTATAAAAACATTTATTTAATACAAAAACGATTTCAAGAAATAGAGTTGGAATTCTACAGTAGTGATTTTGTTATATTTTTATTTTTACATTTATGAATAACTAATTAACTAGACTGTCCAATCTATTGAAAATGTATCATTCTATTCATAAAAGTTGAATTATTGATCTGTATAAATTTGTTGAAAATGGTATAATTTATATAGAAGTTATAGCCCTTTTAAAAGCTCGGTCCATTTACTTCCATGTTAAAAGAACAATTTTCAATAATTTATTTATCGGTAATGGGATGGATACGATCAACTTCAAATTTTGGAAATAAATATTTAATACATCAATGATTCGATGGTAAAAGTTTGAGAATTTTTTTATAAAAATGATAAACAGTCCCGAACCCCGTTAAGGAGAAATAGACGCTATTGATAAAACTCTTACTATACTTGATTTATAGAAAATTCTTTATTTCGTGTCTGAGCTTGTTTCAATGTCTCCAATGGATTTGGACTTGTGTCAACGTGTATCCGGGATTACTATAGAAGCGCCCAAGCTTATATTTCGCATCCTTTTCTTTCAATACCAGAGTGAGACATTCTAACCCAATTGCATTTGAGAGAATTTATTATTTTTTTAATTTTTATCTTTAATTGTTTTTAAAATAAACATTTCCAATGAAATAAGGGAATTATTTTTTCGAAATTTCGGTAGATACATTTCATTTGCTTTTAAGGAAAGAAAAATTTATCGAATACATTTTTTTAATTAAAAATTATATACAATGAATTTATTTTTATTATGTAAATTTTTTAATCAAATAAATAAGAATTAACAGAAATTTATTAAGGGATGTTCATTTTAAAGTGGATATGGCGGGCGCGCACACCGTACAAATATAGTCAAATTCAATGCGCACAAGTGTATCCACCTTTAGAAAATCAATTCATACGAAATTTGTTTTTATTAAAATTAATAATTAATTTTTTTATTATAAAATTTTCTCTGTAGGCTTTGTATTCTTCGTAAAAAAATTCTTATTCGAATTTTTTTTTCAGTTTTTCAGGTGCCTTAAATCCAAGAAATTAAAAATCTCTCTCTCTCTCTGTGTCTGTGTGTGTGTGTGTGATCAAATAAAATACACATTTTTTGGCACTAGAACGAACTTAACGATTCTGCATTCTTGACTAGTGAAAGATCGTAATCCAGACCGACAAAAAAATTATGACTGCGTTTTTGAATTATCGTGGTTTATGGGAATCTAGAAAGATCGACATTAGAAATTATTATAGGACCTGAAATAATTTTCTACAACCTTTCGATTTTCTGCTATCGTGGGTATATATAGAAATCCGAATAAACATACATGAACGAATCAACATTTCTCAGTTTCAGACATTTCTCAAACCAAAACACAAACACTAAAGAAAGACAAAATTAAAAAAAAATCAATAACTACTACAGATATTTATTTTTATTTCAAATGATTTATGTCCAATACTTAATCTAAATTTGGTGCTATTTTTACTTCTCTTTTACTTTGCTTTTCAGTTTCATTTTGTCGGTCTTTGTTGGTCTTTGGTACATTTCTTCCATCATTTTAAATTTAATCACTTGTTCAAACCCTTTACAATCCCTCACATGAACTACTGTTTGGTTTTACTTTCTTCAGTTTCTTTATTGCTTCTTAAAAAAGGAACATTAAAACCTTGTACTTAATAAAAAAACTCCACCTAATTTTCTATTTAAAATTTAAATCCTTCAAAACTTCAATTCACTTGAATATTTGAATAACAAGAAATGGGCACATATTCACACCTTAGACTTTATTATATTCAATCCTCATGGCCATGTTCTCCTGAGAACCCCCCCCCCCCCACCTCCCTAAATAAAAATGTTTGTTGATTTTGTAAAACTAAAAATATTAATAAAATATAATTTTAAAATTATTCGTCAATATTTATTCGAATAGACCATTTTAAGCTGCTTCTAAGAAAAATTCTAATTTTTTAAATTATTTCAATACTTTCACTTAAGTGTGAAAGTATTATACCTACATGCATTTCAAATTATATCTTTTGATTCGTAAACTATAAATACAAATAAATCAAAATTTTCGAGCTAATTCTAAAGATCCTATTAAATTTTCACGAATTGAAATATAATATTTTACAAGTGAAGAACTAAGTAGGTAGATGAACATTGAAGGAGACACACTCTTTTATTGTCTCCTTCAATATATAAAAATTCTGCTACCCTCGGCACAAAAACTTTTAATTAGATGAACATTGTTTAAAAATAGGGACTTTTCGCTTAAACAACATGTTTGGCACTTCTTTGTTTATGAGTATTTTTTTGGATTTGATAAACCTTTAAAAGACATTTTTTGAGAAGATATTATATGTACCTACATGGTTTTAACATATAAACATAAAATTTAAGATGATTTCCTAACTTTTATTTATTTGTAACTTGTAACATATTCATCGACTAAGCTCTTGAATTTCAGGTGATAATATTTAATCAAACATGCGATTTTTTTTTTTTTTAATAAAAGTGACAATATTTCAATATTCAAGGATTTCTATTTAAAGTCATGGCTATGGATTAATGAAGAGAATATAAAAAGGGATAAATTACGTAATTCTAATTCTAATTTCTGTTCATATATTCTGAAAGGCTTAATCAGATTATTTTGTTTTTGATTTGCAAGAATATTTTTACAAGTTGCTTGAAAAATATTAATTAAATTACCTTATAAGTTGAGTTTATTATTTGTTTTGTCATTTAATTAATCCGAAGATAGCCAAGATTTTTATTTGTAGAATTGGTCATATTGAGAAATACATACGTAATGAATTCTTTAAATAAAAATTAAAAGTAGGTATTGATTAAAAACTTAATATTTCTAAAAACTATACGAAAATCTTCAGCTCCCAGATTGATCACATTTTTAAAGAATACATTTATTATTAATTCATGTCTCTTGTTTTCATTAAGATCAATGGGTCCTCTACTTAAATTTTAAGACCATGTTAAGCAGTAGCAACTGGTTTTTAACTATTAAGTGCAGTTACTTTTATTGTAAGCATAATAAATACTCTGCACCTGAGAGTTTCATAAATTGTGTGACTGTAACAGATCAATTGTTCATTATGCTTTAAAACATTCATTCATGAACTATCAAAACTTGAAAATCGTTGGGTAAAAATATTATTGTGTACTTTTATTCTCTATTTACGGGAATGCCAATAAAGATCTAATATGATTTTTTGTAGATTAAAATTACAATTTTTTTTAATGTACACATTTTTTTTTATTTATTATGTCACTCTACAATGGGAGTAAGTAGGAGCCCACGAAAAATTACTTAGATCTGAGCACTGGATCCCACAATGTTTAAGCGCTAACTTTCAATACAAAGATAGCAGAAACTTGTGCAAGAGAAGCCCTCAATTTAAAATTGGCAATTTCATACGATTACAACTTTATTATTGGTAGGCTTATTGCACAATTTTAATATTTATTTACTAGATGCTTATTTATCATAGCATATTTGAGCGAAAGTCGTGATAGAACAAACTGTAGGAGGCTTTTGGGGCTGTAGAATGGACTCTTGAGTCGGTGAAAGTAAACTTCTTCAAATACTCATTGTGTTCTGATAAAGGATGACTTCCGCAAAATTCATTATAAAAAATAAGCCATATATTATAGTATATAATTAAAAAATAATAAAAATGAAAAAAAGGTATTTCAATCCTTATAAAAATAAATTCTATTAAAAAATACTCAATATAAATCACTCATGATGGGAAATTTGGAAATAAATTAAATACTAAATAAATATTCAAAACAAGCATTTAAAATGTTCTAAGATGATTTATGAAGTGGCATTGAAGGCTTCTTTCATCCTATTGCAATTGAAATACAATTTATTCACTGGCTGAATAATCAGGAATCCTATAGTTAATTGTTTTTATGGAATGTGATTTTTGGAAACTAGTGAGAACTCTATAGTCTGTAATTATTATAAAAGTATGTATTATCTGAATAAATAGTTCTGTGGTGTAACAATTGAAAAACAACATTATCTATAGTACCTAGCGAATATACTTTACCCTAGTTTAGTAGGTCATTACATGAAAAAATAAAATAAAACAAAAAAATTTGATAAAAAACAACAACACTATTAATTACTATATTCTCACGATATTATTTTATTGAAATTATTATTACTATTATTGAAAAAAAAACTTTCTGGCTTGTATAAAAATAGCAAGACCTTGAGGCAAGGTGTGCATCTCATAAGAAATTTGCTTTCAATCTGTAAATAGATGCATCATAGATTAGTAATAATAGTAATAATAAAAAACATGTATTGATTTCTTAACGAGAAATTGTTGTTCAATACCCTTGGGAACTTTGCCCAGGGTAGTATCATCATTAAGTAGCAAACTCAATCTCGGAAATTTGAACATATTATATCATATAGGTATTAAATGAACTTGCGATAAAAGAGAAAAGTCTATTGGAAGGTGAAAATTACTTGATTTTTGTAAATTTATGCACCAAAATGTATTCAGATGAACAGATTCGTCCAATATGTTTCATAAGATAAAAACTCTCTCCCAACATAAAAGATTATGAATTATGACAAGACTACATTTTAGGATAATGGATTTGGAATTTACATATTTAAAGTTACCATTATAAAGAGTAGCATGCTTAGAAACAACGTATATTCTCGTTAATATGTCAATTATTCATTGATACATTAATGAGAAAAATTATAAATTTATTTAACATCATTATTTCAAGTTAGAAATATATAAGTTCAGATATTATTTTCACTCAAAATTTGAAAAAATCACCTATATTTGATTCGTGATTGAATCAAATGTAGGAAACATACGATTAATTAAAGGCAAGCAGCTAACATACGTGCTAATAGATCGGGCGCTCTGGACTGGGAGATTGAATATATAACATCTTAGATTTCAAATTCATTTGGTGATCCATCCGAGTGTCATGCGGGCTATACGCAAAATGACGTTGGATTGTAGCTAAATGGATTATATCTTTTTCTCTCTTGGTCCAGACTTAAGACTCCGCAGACTCCAATAGCTTCAACCGCAGTAGTCTCGCGATATATATCTTTTTCAAAAAGCGCGATCAAAACAATTCTCGTTAATATGTCAATTATTCTTTGATATATTAATGAGAAAAATTATAAATTTACATTAGAGGGGAATATTTTTACTGAAGAGGGGGAGTCATCTTCCAATTCTATAAAATTTACATGTACGAGTATATACAGATCAGACCATATTTATAATATGTAGATATTTTGATTTAAATTTCGGAGGGGTAATAAATCTGAAATTTCCAGGGCAAGCTCAAAAAATTAACCTATATGAGTGGATTTAATTTTGTTAAACCAGCCATTCCTACGGTGCTGAAGGGTTAATCCCTATGTATATACATATATATGGTATATATATCACGAAATTGTGCCATTTATTTTTCCCTTTGCTATACAACAATATATTTGTTGCATTGTTCGGAAACCGAATTGTTAGGGGAACTTAAAACTTGGGTACGATTTATGTAATTCAGCGTTCTTCGTTCTCAAAAAGTGTTCAATCCACCCCCTGTCTCCTTAAAAAATCCTGCCATCAATTATCCTTACTTGAGTGATACACAGAAAATTAGCTACTTTTTTTGAAACTAATCCTAATGTTATTATTTTTTTTATTTTTTAACTGAGAAAAATACCACAAAAAGAATTGTACTTCTCTTAAATGGCTTTCATTTTATTTATTTATTTTGCTTAGAAGAAATAGTAATTTAGTGTGGTTTTGTCTTTTAAAAAACAACCCTAGTCCAAAAAAACAAAATAGAAGATTTGTTATTTTTTGGATTATATAATAAAATTTGAAAGTATCAGTTGTGCATTTCTTATACTATATATTTTTATTAGCTCTGTTTTGTTCTATTAAAATATTGTCCAGTTTGAACTGCAATTTTTCTAAAAAGGTAGGAAGAAGCCTTCTAAATTTTGGGCAATATCAAATTGTCCGTATTCTTTGCTAAGCCGCATCAATTTTAGTGAGATATGAAACTAGCAGTAGCAATAATTCCAGTGATCAGAGACGATCTCCCATTCAAGCTGCTTTACTTCTGATAAGTACGATGCCAAGGCCATTAATTACCTAATGTAGCATATTATATGAAAAATGGAGAGTTTAAACTCTTAATTACTAATTCGATATTTAGAAATCCATTTTTTTTTGTCGGGCAGTCAAAAGAATTAAGAGCTTAAGGTGTGTCTAGTACATATAGATACATATGAATTCAATTTAACACTTACAAAATTCCAGTACTTGAAATACTTGAAATCTCAACATTTATTTACTTACTTTTATATGTGTTTGTATAAGAAAACTAAAGTGACTCTTGACAGAGTATATCCGGCCCTTTATTATAGTCCATCAATTAACCAAATGGATCGACACAAAAGCCATAATTTTTTTACTTATTATGTGAAAGATTATCCATCCTAGGAAAAATCCATCGGATTCGCCTGTTTCTTAGGTCATCATTTTTGCGGACTGACTACAATGAATCCCTTACATTGTACATACACTCGGACAAACATTTCATTCCTATTTTTTTATTTTTTTAGTGAAACCGATACAAGTGACATATCAGATCAAATGCAACACCTATAAGCACATAAGCAGTCTTGACAAACACTTGTGAAAAGAAGACAGTCACCAAAGAAAAGACTGGAGCTGAATATTTTATTCTAGCGTTTGACATTTTATGCCAAATGAATCAGCTTAGTTAGCTATAAAATGCACAACACTGTTGAAAACACTTTGTGGAATGGAGAATTTTTTTAATTTTTTGACAAGAGGATCAAATTAAATGAGACTATATCGACACACGTCGACTTAACCAACAAAAACATCTCGTATATACAGATTTTTCTCAACAATAACATCATTCCTTATTCTAATCAAGCGAAGTTCCTCGGAATGAATGAATGAACATTAGACGTGCGCTGGAATGTACATGTCAAGATAAAGAGAGAAGAACTCAACATGAAATTCAGAAATATGTACTGGATAATGGGTAGGCATTTATTAATAATAAAGTACTCTTTTAAAACCAATTCCTCAAACCAGTGTGGAATTATGGTATCCAGATGTGGAGATTTAGCAGCCAGTTCAACGGAAAAGTTGTAGAAATATATTCCAAAACAAAGTACTCAGGTGTTTAGTTAATGCGCCCTGGTATTACACCTGATAACGTGATAACCTACACCGGGATCTTTGAGTAGAGGCCGTCAGCAAAACCATCCCAAAAATTTTTGGGCTAACTAAAAGAAAAAATCCATAAATGATATCAGTAACCCAGTTCCTGTTTCATTTACCTACGTCAGTCCCTAGATTACATCATAAATTATAGAAACAAAAATAGATCAACGAAGGGAAAAATCTCAATGAAAAAAGGTGATGAAAAAATAAAAACTACTGACAACGTTTCACACGATCCAGAGATTGTTAGCAACTTAAAATTATTTCATTTGTTGTAAGTCCAAAAAGTTTAATAAAGAGTATAATCTTTATTTTACTAATCATATATTTAAGGAGGTCCTTTCGCCGCCAAGGTTAAATAAAAAATATTAGATTATAAGTTTAACTCTCTATCTATGCTTTGGTGAAGTTTGAATCACACATTAGTGAGCAAATTTTTGAAAATGTAAATATTTTCTTAGTCTTATGGAAAATTAAGATCTTGACACTTTCGCTTGAATTATATTACTATTAGTTGAATTGATAAAGTTAAAAAAATTAAAAATTAGCTTTTTGAAACATGTGAGTTTCTTTTTTTGCAATAAAATATATAATTGACCGAGGAATTTACTGAGAAATTTACTTTAAAAATCACAATAAATGCTATGTTTGGATTTAAACATAAACAGTATTAATACAACGCATTGCCAAATCGTACACGAGACATTATCAGCTGATTTGAATAAATCAAACTAACTTTTGTAATTTATTATAATTTTTATAATTGATTTTATTTCAAACATTTACGGCTTTCATACTATTTATTTTTTAATTCTATTATTTTATATTTGTATTTTAACTTATTTTATTAATTATTAGATACTACACTTGTTTTGACTCAACTGGAGCGAAAGGACCTCCTTAAGAAAATCACTATGATAAAAACAAAAATCTATTTTGCAACGCATATTTACAAAAACTATAAAAGTCAATTAGTGCTTATCTTATTCTTTTCGGGGGAAATTAAATTTCATCAACTGCTTCTGGTACGTGTTAAAGAGAGTCTTGTTTGGAATCACGTTACAGCCTTGGACGGCGTTAAAACGTTTTGTTTAGCAATAAATTATCCAACGATAAAATTATCTCCAAACCATTCGATTTATTCTCAATGGGATTCAAACGAGTAGGAAAAAGTATGACGTGACATTTAGAAACAAAAAACATTTTTTTTTAAGAAATAGAAATAATTTCAGTGTTATCTTCGATGTGTAGATTTCGCATATTTTAATTATAAAATTATACAATTGTTTGAGATTATTTTCTATATTTTATAGTAAACATAAATATAAATATTCATAGGATTACAAATAATAAAACATTTTATTGTTAATAAAATATTACATTCATGATTGTTATCTCATCACAATGATTTTCACCTATTCTCCTAAAGAAGATTGTCAAAATTATTAATAATAAAGCCTCGAAAATTGGCTGGACTAAAAATAGAAATGAATAGTACCGTCTCAATCTCAATAAACGAGTTACTTCTGCATTTGTGGACGATGCACTTTGAAAAATTAATCTCTTCCACATTTTAATTAGGTGCTCTTTTATTTTATGTTTTATTTTATACACAGAAATGTCCTTTTGAAATTATTTACATTAATCAGAAACAAAATAGCTTACATTATATTTAAGGAGGCTCCACTTAAACGAAAATAGAAACCACAATTACAGACTTACAGATAACAAAAACAAAAATGTCATCACTAATTACAACCCGTCCCGGAAACAGATCGATCTCAAACTTTCCATAGAGCACTCAAAGATGTCCCTTTGAAATCTGATATGCAGACCTGGATATTCGGTAAATCGCCCAGTAATATCCGTAATTAGCACATCTTTAAATTAATTATGATTTTAAATGGTCACCTGTTTAACCTTTATTAGACTGACAAAAAACACTCTATTTAGACTGACGGGGTACAGATTTACACCAGCATTTTGAATGTAAATTTTTAAATATAATTTACTAATTTGGCAAATTTGATTTAACCACATAAATTATTCACTAATTATTTAAGTTCTATGAATACACCCCTGGTTTGAAAATAATTATTTATCTATTAAAAGAACCTTTGTGTAAAAAAAAAACAAGAACAACAAATTTTATATTAAGTAATTTTTTATATAATATAATAAAACATAAACAAATTACATTTGCTTGAATTTAAATAAAAAAAAAATTTTTTTAACAAAAAAACCGTTGGGGTAATTTTGTACCCCATCCGTCTGCAACATAGTTTTTTTTCAGAAGCCTTTTTTACATTAAAAAAACAATTATATTTTGACACTGTAATTGTTTTTTAAAGTTTAGAGATGTCACGGAATTTCAGTTTCCTAAGGGCAGGTTGTATGTCGCAAAGTAAATGGTTTTTACAACTAACAAAGGGTAAAAGTGCCTGTCATCTGATTGGCCATCCCAGTCCCTCCATTTACCATCTACCCTTTGTTAGTTTTAAAAACCATTTACT
Organism: Forficula auricularia; assembly: GCA_024734495.1. Classification (NCBI taxonomy): domain Eukaryota; kingdom Metazoa; phylum Arthropoda; class Insecta; order Dermaptera; family Forficulidae; genus Forficula; species Forficula auricularia. Next base: position 16,839,860 of record JALMQS010000075.1, read on the forward strand.
TTGCGACATACAACCAGCCCTAAGTGACCTAGATCCTGAAATATTATGTCAAAGTGCCGTTGGGGTAGATGCTCCGCCAGTCTAATAAGGGCTAAATAAATATACTTATTCAACCTGAGCCGGCCGAAATCTATTTTTGAAAATTTTATTTATTTATTTACTTGTTTGTTTGTTTTGCTTATCGTATTCAGAAATGTATGAAACATGGTTGAAAAAATTTAAAATTTAAATTAGTCAAAGGGATTGCGCGTCAATCTCTCTAAAAAAAAGCTAACTGAATATATGTCCCTTGTTAAGAAGAAAATGTCAGCATTTAAGTAAGGCTAAATTAAACTATCACTGACACTAGATATCAACTAAAATTAGTGCAAAGTTTAACTGTCATTTGATTTTCTACTTGTTAAATAATAAAATTAGTATAAATGAAAAGTTTTTATTTTGCTAAGAGTAGCAGAGCTGTTGATTTGTTTCTCTCTATAAAATAAACACGTTGAAAGCCCCCAATCCAGGTAATCTCTAAGCTAGGAAAAATACTAGGACATTCAACCCTTTATATACCCCATTTGGCAATATCTTTGGAAGGAAATATGACATTCCCAGTAGAGGCAGAAGTTGGCTAATTATTAAATAAATTGAAACAATACTTGACCATACCCTGTATGGTAAAGTAAATGTATTTACATATTTCTTAAACATGGTATTTATAGACACAATATAAAGGTTTTAATAAATCTTATTGAAGGAGAATTAATAGCCATATGAACAAAGTGAGGGACAATTCTCTTCAAAGACAAATTATGAATGGTTAATTCCATTGGGAACGAGTAATGTAGCAATAAATGTATAGAGAATTACATTCGCTGTGTTTTCTTTCGCAATATTTTTACGCATTATTTTATCAGCATTTAAAAAAATTAAAAACGTGGAATTAAATTTATGAAGATAGATGATCGTTTCGTTGGATTTAGAATTTCGATTATTTTGTAATAACACAGATAAAATATAATTAGTAGAGATTGTGGTGTTGGTGCAAGGTGAACCATCTTTAATAAAGATAAGAGTAAATAAATATTATATTTAATATTCATTTACTATGAGTTAAGGATTCTTGGTCACTTGTTTCACATTAAAATTAAAAAATTAAAAGATGTAAAAATTTTTTCAATATTGGTATATTTCTGGCTAATTTAAACATTTTTCTCTCTGTTCACTAAACATATATATAACCTAGTATTCAATAAGTTGAATTAGTTATTTTCTGTACTTCCTGAAGATAGGTTGATAGCCCGAAATTTATATATTGAAAATTTTTTTACATCTTTTAATTTTTTAATTTTAATGTGAAACAAGTGACCAAGAATCCTTAACTCATAGTAAATGAATATTAAATATAATATTTATTTACTCTTATCTTCAGATAAAATATATTTACTAGTATGCGTTATACCAGAAATAAAAAATAAGTGAAATAAAACTTAATAAGTATTAAGTTAAGACCTGAGTTGGAAAAGTGAGAGCGTAGTATGGGATATACCAGAAATAAAAAAATAAATGAAATAAAACTTAATAAGTATTAAGTTAAGACCTGAGTTGGAAAAGTGAGAGCGTTTTTTCCGTGTTGTGCAGAAGCAATATTATTCTGTCTAAGTAATTACGTGCTTCGTTTATTCTAATTTGTTGTATGATGTCAAGATAAACATGGCAAATACTAAAATGAAAAGGCTTCAAGGAAGCTTTTCAAATGTGAATATATAGGCGATTACTTTCCATAAGGTGATAGATAAAGTTAAAAATATCGAAGTATAGTATCTTAGACAAGTTCAAAAAAATTATCAAAATTACTAAGTTTATTAAGGTAGTTGTTCCACCAAATGGATTTTCTTAGGATTTTTTTGAAATTTAGACAGATTATTATTTAAATACTTCTGCATCGATTGGTATCAAAACGAAATTTATGAACAATATAGTTCCGGAGATATTAATTTTCAAAAATAGAGTTTTTCATACTCTTATATATTGCACTATATGGGAAATCGGAAAATTTACATACATATTTAATTATAATTAAGAAACCCTTCTTACCATTTTTATAAAAAACTAAATCAACATTAAACAATAACCAATACATATTTTAAGACAATTTTGATTCATAGTTACAACACAGTTTCTGAGATAATAATGAATAAATAATGAAACATGTATAAAAAAAATTTACACTGAAAACAATTTCGCAACAGCGCATTTATTTAACCAGCGAAAGATGTATAAAGCGCACATGCACTTTCAAAATTATAATTTTCATAAAGTGTAACGTAGGCGTTGATTACATTTGTTAAAAAATTACAAAACGATTTTTATAGAAATAAATTTATCTGTTATTTTAATATAAAAATATTCAATCTCTTACAATGGTGCCAGATTTGTCAAACGAGCACGGGCTTGGCTAGAATCAGTACATAAACAGCAAAAAGTTTTGGGCTTATGAATTATGAATCCTTATTGTCTGTTCTATATACTCTAGCATTCTATTTTGCTAGTATTGTCGCGAAACAACTACCTTAAATGGGAATACTTTGCAAATAGGTTGGAACCCCTTGAAAAATGCAACCATCTATATCTATTTCCTCAGACACAAATTGAGAGCAAACGGAAAGGGAAGAACTTGAACTTGAGCTGATAGTATTTTGAAATCCGATCCATCTCGCAGTGACAAAGATTATAACCGTTTGAAAAGCGGATTAGCCAAGAAGGATTAGAATCGATTTATTGATAACGATTTTATTGAGCCAGTAATAATAAACAAAGCTAAGTCTAACTTTGGGTGTAAGATATAGGATAAGTCAGGAATAATGTTTAAAAAAATTTGATGAGCTAACAAGAATAACGATATCTGAAATCAAATTAATCGCATAGGAAAATAGAAAACATCTTCACTCTCAAACAATGCGAAGGATTAATAAATAAGATTAGTAATTTCAACCAAAGCATGTTTTGCGCGTAACACGCGTTTTGCAAATTCTCATCACTCTTTCAAGGTTAAATTGGAAAAGTGCCGAACCACTTCATTCCCCAATACGTTTGTCCCCATGATTTCAAGGATTGGAACTGTCTCCCGGCCTCCATCTTCCCCAGCACTTATAATCTTCAAACCTTCAAAATTCGGGTGCATAAACACCTACGCCTCCCCCCTTTCACTTGATCAACTTTCCCCTCTTTTCGGTAATGCGAGGGTCTTTCGAGATCCATAGGGGCTGCATATTATCTTGCATTCGATTGCATTAAAAAAAGTTGTTGATTTAAATTAATTGCAATATTATTAATTGTATTAATAAGAACAATAAAATAAAAATATGGCCAAGAGTAGGTAAAGTAGACGGGTCAAAATAGACAAAGAGGAAGAATTTGTTGATGAAGTAAGAAGGATAAGGATAATACAGAACTCGTGGAGGAATGCTAATTATTTGAAAAAAAGGCAAGAAAATTAATAATTGATAAAATGGTTGGTAAATTGATAAAGAAAAAAATGCTACAACCCTAGAAGAAAAATATGAAAAAAGAAAAGAAATTGAAAGTTAAGCAGGGTGACAAAATGTCAGAAGAGGAAGCTAAAATCCAAATGACAATCTGTTTGCTAATTATTGTTACCAATGAGAAAGAAAGCTGTGGGTCACAGAGAGAGATTAAAAGACGAGCCAACTCAAGCACAAGAAAAACTAAAATTCAAGACCGAAGAAGATTAAAAATAAAAGATAATTAAAAAATAATTAAAATACCTACCTATATTATTTTAACGAAGACAGAATTACCATCTTCTCAAAGCGTATTAAGCAAAAAATAATAACAATAAATAAATTAAGAATTAAAAAAGAAACATTTTCTAAATAGTAATTATCAAACAACTGGAATCAAAATTGGCATACGAGGTATAGAAGAATGAATCCATTTAATATTTACTAAGATAAAAAAAATAAAGATATCGACTGTACTGTACTGTTAATATTTACTTACTTAATGTTAATACTTAATTAATGTACTTGTACTATTAATATATATTTATTTAAAAATATAATGTGTAAATATTGTGATCGCCTGCCGGAGTTTTCACACTTACAAAGGTTTTATCCCCTTAATAGTTTAAAACAGATTTAGAAAAAAAAACAGATGTGGTCCCCAGAGGCCAAAAAAGGACCAAAAACTAGTGGTCGTGTGTACGTATATGTATACGTATGGGGCCCCCTGTGTTCCGCAACCGTAAGTCTCAGAGCTACAAAATTCGAAATTTAACAGCGATATAGACTAGAAAGAGTACAGCAAGCTTTTAGTTGAAATCGAAACACGGGAAGTTGACATTTTACATTTTTTCGTTTTTGCGATTTTTTTTTAAACGGCTCCAACAGTTTTTATTTAAAATCAGGGTACATATCAAGTGTCATAAGTTGTTAGTCGTGTATAAATTTTAATTGGATTGAAATTAAGGAAGAAGTTGTAAATTAGGCGTTAAAATTGGTATAATGATTTCAAATAAGGAGAAACTAATGTGTAAGTCGTGGAGTGCCCACACCAGTTCATTTCATTTCTGATAGACCGAGAGCTCATTAAGGCTAAAAATATACGTAACCAAATGTTAATATTACGAAAGGCACACAATCAGTATTATTAGTAGTACAATTCTTTTATAAAGTTCAACTTGAATTAATCTTGTGTTTACATTTATGTTGAACTGAATTTATGTGTGAAGCTCAACTGAGAAACTACTATATCGTTTTATAGATATAGTCCTCTGGCTAAGAATCGATCAGTTTTTGTCGACACTGATAATTTACATTAATTTAAAATACTTACAGTTACACTTAATTACAGCTGTAAAGATAAAAATGGTATAAACTACGAAAAAAATCAACCAGAGATTTATATATACAGGTTGTTTCAGGAGGAATAGTTAATATTTTAGGAGGTGGTAGTATAGAGGAATTGCAATAAAAAATGCCATATAACATGTGTCCAATTTTTATTGAGAACAGAGATACACAGCTGTTAGTATGTAACCCAATATCGGCATACTCAGCATGTGTAAATACGTGGGACTTGTTTACACGCTACAGTACAGTAGAGCTTGGTCAACAAATCACAAGGAAAACTTCAATGTAAACTAGAGCACAACTTCACAACTTGAACATCAACACTATTGCTGACATTCGATAAATAGGCCCATAGCAACCGGTGTACCAAGACAAGAAACGAAAATGCATTGAACTCACCTGTATCTCTGTACTCAATAAAAATTAGACACATGTTATATGGCATTTTTATTACAATTCGTCTATACTACCACCTCCTAAAATATTTACTATTCCTTCTGAAACACCCTGTATATATTATTGAGTTTTCGGGTTAACTTTGAGGCCCATAGAGCCCGTTTTATTTTTCCAGGCTCACTTTCTAGTGTATCAAATACTATTACTTGGAGTTATCAAAGTGAAATTAACATTAATAGAATTGAAGATAGAAGACTTCAAAAAGTGAATTTAATACTTTATTTACATCAAGTGAAGCAGATGTAATTAAAATTAAAATTAAAATATAATATCAGACGCCGAAAATTATTTGAATGACATTATAAATTCAATTACATGATGAATATGATAATTAACCCAAAATGAAAAAAGTGGTAGGCAGAGAGGGAGCCACCCGGAGTGGAGCACTGTACCTTGCGGGCGACGAGGCATGACAGCTGACTGCAGGTGGCGGAGTACTGTGGCCAGCGCCGCAGCTAACAGCTTTTAACGGCCCCACCTGAGCCTTGCCAAAAGACAACCGCCCCCGGCGTCCTTGCCCGTGGACCTCAGTTCCCGGATTACAAATTTGAAAATTAATCTTGGAAATTAACACGAAATAGCTCAGTGACCACAACTGCTAGAGCAATCCAGCGCTGCCAATTGAGGATGACATTTACAAGAGTGGATTGCGCTGGTGAAAGAAATCTTAGGAATATGTCAACTAATTTTTTTTAAAACCGCTTAACGAGAAAATAATTTTTCCTTATTTAAGGACTAAATGGATACCCTAGTATTGCGTATACCTATAGCTACACTTAGTAAATTTTATCACTTTGGAATTTAATATACGAAAAGTTTGAATTTTAAAACAATAATTTATTATACGTATTGTTTTTTTAACAATATAAGTATTAAATTATATTATGTTAACAAGAAGCTAAAGATCATTAAATTTCATTTTATGGATCAACAACTCATGCTACTCTCGTCAAAACAAAATTATTTCAATTAAAGATTATTGTATTTACTAAAAACACCTAATGATTGACAATATTAAAAAAAAAAAATAAAAATAATAAAGGCAAAGACAATAACTTTTTAAGACTCCTGGTAAATACTGGTTATTTGCCAATTTTTAGATTTATATACTGTTTGGGCAATACATTAAAATTACCACAAAGATATAGCTTCTTTATATAAACCTATGTATTAAATCTTAGCTTATTAGTTAGATCCGTTCAAGATCTCCCCAATTAACGATTTAATTTTAGATAGAAAATTCAAAATTTTACAAACGATAATTAATGGAGAAACGTTTAATTCTAGACCATCATTATTTTATAGATTTTTTTAATGGTTTTTCTAACAAATGATGGTATAAATTTGATACCCACAAAAGTCTTGAAAAATGATTATAATCTGATTTTATGCTTTTTTTTTAGAGAGAATGCGTAAAATTATATTATTTTGAATTCATAGATTGTTTAATTTAAAAAATTTGGTTACACATTTTTTGTTTTGGAAATTTTTGAAAAAAAAAACTTTTTTAGTTGATCCTAAATTTAAAATCGAGAAAAAAACGAGAAGCAACGTGAGTTACCTCACACAGGTAAGAGGGTATTTTGTTAGACTCTTATCACTTATTTGAAAAATGTGCAGAAGGCAGTTTTATGAACAAAAATAAAAAATAAAAAAAAACTCCTAATATCTTCGTCAATATATAATAAAAAGTAATTAAGAATTACAATTAAAATAGTACTATACACGGGGTATTCAATATTTTAATTTTTTTTAATATCTCTAAGCTTTAAATGAAAGAATTTGAGAGGATGAAAACTTTTTGGCAAGCTAGAGTCGATTTAAATTTTACCTACTTATTAATAATCCCTTTAAACCTATAAGAAAAATCAATAATTTGAAATTTCTAAAGTTTAAAATTGATTTAATAATGAAGCTGTTGAAACTTTTATTTTTATGATTAATTTGAATAAAATTTGAATTTTAAGTGAAATCACACATAATTAATTATAATTAATATATTTAATGAACACAAATAAATAATTCAATAAAAGTACGACGTTTCGATCTACTTATTCTGCAACCGTTCTCAAGTATGAGAATGAGCACAGACTCCTTGAGAACGATTGCAGAATAAGTCCACGATAGGCAATACGGCTTCAGGCAATCCCGGTCAACTGGTGACATCCTAGCATATGTAACTCATATCTGGAACAAAACCCTGGAGGCCGGGAATGAGACCCTCGCGGTAGCTTTAGACTTTTCAAAAGCCTTCGATATGGTCTGGCACAAAAATCTTCTTGCCAAATTGACCTCCGTCGGCCTTGCACCGAAACTCTGTAAGTTGCTCGAAAGTTTTCTTTCAGACCTTAGTATTAAGGTTGTCATCGATGGAATATCATCTTCCCCCTTCCACACCAACCCTGGGGTTCCTCAGGGATCGGTTATCTCCCCTACGCTTTTTCTTATCTATATCAACGACCTTCTAAACTTGCCCTCCAATCCGGTACATTGTTACGCAGATGACAGCACCCTACATAACGCCCCTGCATCGCATAAAAACCGTGCAGACATTGCCTCTTCAATTAATTTAGACTTATGCAAACTTAAAAACTGGGGATCCCAAAACTTAGTTAACTTCAATGCAGGGAAAACTCAGTGTTGCCTTATTTCTAGGCGCGTCGACAGAAGCCTCCCAAACATATCATTCGACTCAAACTCACTAGAATTCAGGGATAAAATTTCAATGCTAGGCGTAACTCTAGGGTCTGACCTTTCATGGAATGACCATGCTAAAGCTGCAGCGCGCAAGCTTGGTCTCCTATTTAGGTCTAGACGCTGTTATACTCCCAGTCAACTTCTTATACTGTATAAGGCTCAAATTCGTCCCTGTCTCGAATATGGCTCTCATCTGTGGAGGGGTGACTCCAAGCATTCTCTTGCTACACTGGATGCAATTCAGAAGCGAGCAATTAAACTAATAGGTGACCCGGCTCTAACCAACTCACTCGACTCCCTAGCTCACCGAAGAACCGTTTCTGCCCTTTCCCTGTACTACAGATACTATCACGGTGTCTGTTCAGTCGAGCTGAAATCAATTATCCCTCCTAATGCCCTCTTTACGAGAAACACGCGGTTTTCTAACGCTCAGCACCCCTTCGCTGTCAAATTGGATAAAAAGTCGAACAAGCGCTTTCGCCAACTCTTTTATCCCTATGACCTCCAGAGACTGGAACTCGCTCCCTGCCACCATCTTTCCCGCGACTTATAACCTTCAGCTATTTAAGACCCGTATCCACAGATACCTTCGACCCCCGCCCAACCCATAAAATTCTTTCTTCTTCTTTTCACGATGGAGGGGCCAACCCAGGCCTTTAGGGGTTGCGCCTTATTGGTGTAACTCCTTCTCTCATCATTATCATAAAAAAAGTCGATCGAAACGTGGCATTTTTATTGTAGGTATTATTTATTAGTTTTCAATAAATAATTATATTTAATTATGTGTTATTTCACTAAAAATTCAAATTTTAAAATTAATTTTTAGGAAGAAGAAGGGAGAGTGAAACCCACTCTGCCTTTTGGACTTCATTAAACTAAGTTAACAATGGTAAAATAAAAGTAAATGAAATTTGCTAGTCAAGTTACGTGTCAGATTCTAAAAATATTTGATTTTAATAATAAATTGTATCCTTTTTTAGAAACACCTTCTTTCTATATATTACCAAGGACTTGTTTACAAAGTAAACTTAAATTATAATTTTTGAGATCATCGCGTTACTTCCCTATAATTCCAAAGTAATTAATTAAAAGTAAATATTATTGTAAGTTATGCTAATGAGTGATGTTGTCTAAAAGATCTATACATTAATTTTTTAGTAGATATTTCACCAAATACACAGCTTTCGTAGAGGATAATTATTTAATAAAGCAATTAATTTTCTTTGAGAATGAGGAAAGGGCCGATTCGTTCTTTTAAGGTCACTATGTTTTGATTGACTCACATTCAGGTTCTTGAAGGAGCCTATGTGTCTTTTTTGAATACTAATTTTCCGCACCTCGGTAATAATTTATTTACCATATATGTAAAATCATAGAATTTGTTTCTTACTATCAAAGTAATTAATCTCAGATTTGATGCAATGATTTATGGCCAGACATTTCATATATTATTAAATCGTCATCTCTTGATTGTCTCTTATATACTATTCATTAAAATTTAACATTTCCTTAATAAAAAATTTTTCTTTTAACCATATTTTTGTAGGTGTTATTAATAAATGAAAATTATCCTTTGATTCAATAATTTAATCACACAAATAACGACATCACTAAATGATCAAGAGCTTTAACAAAGATTTCATAAAATCAACGAATAATTAATTATTTTATAAATTAAATAAAAAATTAAAAACTTTTTCATCCCTTGGTATCCCCTGAGTGAATTTTGTTGATTTGTTGATTTTTGATTAAGCTAGAAATATGAAACTTAGCATAAAAATACATCTTATTGATACAAACTTACTTGTTAAATAATGCAGATCTTGGCTATAATCGTTCAAGAGCTGCAATTTTAAGGATTCGATTTTTTTCTGATTAAAAACCTAAGAAATTAATTTTAAGAATATAAATATTTTGGAAGTAGAACAAACTTCGATCTTGAGTAAACAGATAGACAGATAAAAAATTATTCCTGAAAATGTTTTACTCCACGGTAAATACACTGTTAAAATATAATACGCAAAAAATGAAAATTTTTAGATAATAGGTACCTACTTAGACCGCAGGCTTTATTTAAATCACCTGAAGGTTTATCAGTAAGGTTATCAAAATTATCTTATAGTTGTCTATTTAACCTTAGAGGAACGGTGGTAATATGAGAATATGACCCTTATAATATGTTTTCATGTGATCGAAAAAGAATTTTTTTTTTGTCTCACTAAAGCAAAATGAAATGAAATTAGAAAAAGTTTGAACAATAATCAATTTGCACAGATGTCAAAGAAACACCCTACACGGTCAGTTTTATGTAGATAGTGGTTTTTTCATCTCTTAGACTTAGAATGTACTTAAGTAAAATTTATTCCAGATCGATCAAAGGATCTAGATTCTAGAAGGATATAGTATAACGAGCTTTCGTGCGTGCCTTCGGCACGCACTCGAAACTCGGCCCTCCGGGCTGAGTGCTCTGGCGGGCGGCGTCTCGGTCCAAAAATTTTATTCCTCTTAAAAAACCACACTTCAAATGTATACCTGTAAACTCCCGAAAATACATAGTCTCTTAAAAGTTTCGCCTCATTTTCGTCCTGACACCTCTACAGAAATAAGGCTCTAGATATGAATCTGGAGGTATTTTTTCTTCTATAATCTACAGCATTGTGATATTTTTTGTGTGGAAATAGATTTATTTAAATAAGTGGAATCGTATATGAGGAGAATTATATTATATCATTTTTTTAAAATTTGGGATCGATAATCGATATAAGGCTCCAAATATTTAAAAGAGATCAGGTGTTGTTTGTATGACAGGCTGCTCCAGTAATGCCAGGAGAAACTCGGGCATCCGTGTCTTAAGTCGTTCAATTTTATAAAAATCAAAAAATAAGAATAACAAAATTTAGGTTTTTAAAAAATTATAAAAAGTGGAAAATTATTAAAAAATAAACAAATAATATATAAAATATAAATCAAATATGATGTGATTAATTTCTTCTTCTGTGCGCAAAGAAAAGCGAATTGAATATTTAATTTTTGAGTGGTGAAGCGGGGGAATAATTATCAATATATTTAATGTTTCTTAATTTAAAATCAATTGGAGTCTTTCATTTCAAAATTAGAGTTAAAATTACAATTATATTTCAAATTTGCCTCGATTTATCTCGACTCAAAACACAAATATACCGACGGCATCAGCGCCCCTGTCGGCAACATTAGGTCAGCGTTGCTGCAAATTAATCTGGACTATTCTTTTTATAATAATAATAATTAATAGAGTAAAGGGTGTGTAGTTTCACAGTGAATGAAATAAAACTCAAAGAGGTTTATACAAACTCAATATATTTCCGATTATTAGTCCATCATCAGGAGTTTACAAGTTAATACTAGTAATAATTGAACGAGTGGTCACCATTCTTGACATTCAAATCATGATTTGAATTAGTATTTCGATTAGTATATATTTCGGACTCGACTCCGACTCCGAAAAATCGGATCTTCCGATTGATTTTACACCTCAGGCTCCGAAAATTTTGAATCGGGGGTTATAACGAAGATCGAGAGATTCGACCGCGGCCGGTCAGAGCACTCACTTACAAGTTTTGACTTGTCGGCCAGGGAATACCCTCACACCCGCTTCTCCCGTTCGTTTGGCCTAATATATGATCCGCTGAGAAATAGACAGGACGGAGATAAAGCTTCTAAGCTTTTGTTTATTAATTCGATTTACTACTTTTAGAATCAAATTGATTTAATATTTTTAATCAAGCATATTTTTCTATTGCTGCATGTTACTTACGTATGTGTTTATTATTTATATTTGACTGATTACTGAATTATATTTCTAATATTTTATTAGGCCTGCCCTTAACGGTTACTTAAATACATCTCAATTCTATTCCGATTCAAAGCTCCGGCTCCGATAAATCAAATTTAAAATCTCCGGTTCCGGCAAACCCACCTCCGTAACATCCCTAGTATATATGGTATTTTAAATTTAGTTGTCAATCTTAGAATAAATACCAGTTTCTATGAGACTCCTATAATATCTCCGACTGGAATCTAATGGATTGTAACGTTTTCTGTATTAAAGAAGATTTGAAATGATGAAGTAAACTACATATTATGAATATGATCTCTTACAATTTCTTAACCAACTATTAATTAGAATGTCTTTGTTGTAATTATTATAGGCTTAGTTTCGTCGATTTTAATTTTTAGCTCCCATACTTGAAAATAATTGGTGATAAATGTTCAATCTTTTTGAATTTTCAAGATATCATATATAAATATCATATTGTCGGCTTGGGTGTAAACCTGCTAAATCCATTTTTTATCAAATATGACATATTAATAACGTTCGAAAGAAAAAGTGATGCAGCATCATCCAAGTAAAACTGCTACTTAAAATTATGATCGTAAGTTGTAGAAAAAAATGTGAAAAATATTTTTTCCATAACAATATTAAATTTTGTTTGTTGTTGTGCCTCTCTCCTGTAAAAATTCCTTGTTGTGATTTAGCAGGTTTTCTCTCTAAGGCGACGATATATAAAGTGCTGCACTGAATTTGGACAAGATGAGAAAATTTAGAAAATAAGGAAGTTCAACAACAAATGATATAATTTGATTAATAAGCATTGTTGTTTTAGGTTTCACACAAGGTTGTTTTTCATTGGTCCAGTGCTCAGTGCTATGCAGTAAATAAGGTAGCCAGCTTTAATGAGATACTCGTATATCGTAACTCTTCTGAAGTTTACCTTTCATTCAGATTGACATAATTTCCATTGAAGTGCGTCTTTCTCAAGTGAGTTTGAATCAACTGGTCTTTGTGTTTAGACACTTATTCAATCGCGCCTGCTTTCTTAAATGCCGGCTAGATAATAAAATTGTATAATTTATTTAAAGTTAAGAGAAAATTTTCACTACTGTGTAGGCGCATATTAATATCTACTTAAGATAAATAGCGATTAACCCTTTAAATTATAGTTTAGTACACCTACGGTAATTTTAAAATTCTTATTTATTAAGGTAATTTTAACTATGAATTTAAAAATATTTAAGCAAAAAACATTGAATTTGAATAAATAAAAAAAGAATATTTGTTTAAATATATCAATCTATCTATATATATAAAATTAAGTTTTTGTCTGTCCAAATCACGCCAAATTTTGGTTGCAAACGTTTCAAGCAATGTTATGAACGAAAACATCCTTAACAAAATCCCTGTCTGTCTGTCTGTCTGTTTCCGTGGGTTCCGCGAAAAGTTGCTCACGATTCACGTCAAAACGGCTGAAGGGATTATTATGAAATTTCATTTTTGGATCAGATGTCTTCTAACTTACGTTTTTAGCTATATAACATTTTGATATTTTGACCCCAAAAGGGGTTTGGGGGGGGCGCACGAATCAAAATTATCAAATAACTCCTAAACTATTAACTCTACGGTAAATTTTATTATAAGCAAAGTTATAGGGGATGTGATTTCTGACAACTTTTAATTAAAAAAATTCTCCCAAAAACCACCCAAAAAAGGGGGGGTCAAAATGTGAAAATTCTTGCCCTTGGAGCAAACTCAACCAAATTTTGTATACATAATCTGTGTGTCACTAGAAGGCTAGAAATGCAAAAACTAACTAAGGGAATAGGCTGGGGTCCGGGGTGGGTGTGGTACGTAGGTGGTGGTGCAGGGTGGAGTATGGGGTTCAGGGGAGGGCCCAAAGGCGTAGTGGGGTGGTGCGGGGGCTGGGGCGGGGTGGAGGTCACTGGTGGTGGTGTGAGGGGGAAGGCGGTGGTACTGGGGTTGGGCGGGGTGGTGATGTGAGGGCAGGGGGTGGGCAGGAGTACGGGGAGTTGGAGTGGGGTGTGAGGGTGGGGTTCGTGGGTTGGGGGTCCAGGGGCGTACCCCTAGCTAGTGAAGAGGGCCGCCGAAGGCGGACTTTGCAGCTAGTTTATAATAAATTCAATATTTTTATAGGTTTTTAAAGGCATTTAGGTAAATCATTCAAAAAATAAAATTAGAAACATACGGAGATTATCTGTTTGTCAAAGAGATTAAGAAATAAGTAGATATTAGATTAACGCATTAATATTAAAAACAAATATTGACCAAAATCATTTGATATGAATTCATTAATATATAATAAATGTCAATATTTGATATGTTATCCAATGTAAAAAAAACTGAAAGTGATTTAAATAAAATATTTTTTTCGTCTTTATAAGTGTCGTAAGCATGTGAAATAATTTAAGTAACTATTTTGATTAGTTATGTCCATCGATTAAATTATTAAAGTTGTTATAGGGATATAAGAACTATATTTTTTATGCAGATACTTTATATTTTATTGCCAATGTTTCGTCAACTTTGTTGACTTCTTCAGGGCTCAAATAGAGATGAACTCTGCTACTTGACATTACCCCTTGAACTAGATGTCTTTGACTTCCTTTTTCCTTTCCTTTCCTCTGGATCGACCTTTGCTGCTGTCACTCTTGCATAGGTATTTAGAGTTAAACTCCCTTATAAATTGTTGAAGTTACTTAAATTATTAATGTTGTTATAGGGAAATAAGAGCTATATTTTTTTGCAGATACTTTATATTTTATTGCCAATGTTTCGTCAACTTTGTTGACTTCTTCAGGGCTCAAATAGCTTCCCTGCATATTTGTCATTTTTGTAATTATTCTTTCTTAGAAAACATATCAAGGCATCAATCTGATTGATGTTGACTTCACTTGAAATGTTTACTAAGAAAGAATAATTACAAAAATGACAAATATGCAGGGAAGTTAACTGTTTGAGCCCTGAAGAAGTCAACAAAGTTGACGAAACGTTGGCAATAAAATATAAAGTATCTGCAAAAAAATATAGCTCTTATTTCTTATAACAACATTAATAATTTAAGTAACTTCAACAATTTATAAGGAGTTTAACTCTAAATACCTATGCAAGATTAACATAGCAGAAAAAGATCGATCCAGAGGAAAGGAGAAGAAAAGGAAGTCAAAGACATCTATTTCAGGAGTAATGATCAAGTAGTAGAGTTCATCTCCGCCTACAAGATCTGTCTTTTGCAGATACGAATGAACCCGTTCAGCAGGCTTTGCATCCCGAGGGCACAAATTTAATCCAAAGATACTTTTGCCTTTTGCCATCATTTTGTTGTAAAATAATTCCTTTCTGCTTAGAGAAAATCTTACCCTGGATCAGTGAGACGGCTTGCATTTTTGACAAAGTTGAAAATCGTTTTAAATAAAGTGAGATTCGATCCTGAATAAACTCGATCTGAAGTCAGGGACTTAGCCATATTTCCTGGATATTATAAAAAATTTGAAGGTTCTGGAATCATGCATTTGAATAAATGATGATGCATTATCACAATTACTTTTATGTCTAATGAAGTAATTGATTTTCATTAATTAGCTATATTTCGTTTCCTATTAAGCATCTATAATATTACCATCATCAATAGTAGAAGAACCATAAATTATCTATGATCTATGACTATAAGAAACATAAACATAATAGATGTTGTAAAGTAAGTAATAAAAGAAATGAATCATAGATTTTTTATTTTTACTTTAACATACAGGGTATGGTCAAGTATTATAATCGTGCATGAAAAAAGTAGTTTTTCTCCTTCTTGTTTTCGAAATATCTCAAAAACTGCTGAAACTATTTTAATTAAAAAAATTGGGCAAACCCAAGGCATTTCGCTCTACAAAAAAGCCCAAATAAGTGAACATCGAAAAAATTATATTTTTCGAGATAATAATTGTTTTGTCAAAATGTCTATTAGTCTGTTAGTTAGTCTGTTAGTCGGTGCGTTACCAAACTTTTGTTGACGAGCTAGCTCAAAAACTAGTGTGAATATCAATACCAAATTTCACACCTAGTTTTGGTCCATTGAGATTAAGAACTGATTAGATTTTGGTGCATATCTACCTAAAATTAAGGGAGTTGAGGGGGGGGGGGGGGTTAAAAATGAAAATCTAGGCCATTTGAGCAAACTCAACCAAATTTTGTATACATAATCAGTGGGATCCCAGAAGTCTAAAAATTCAAAAACTAAGCGCCCAAATTGGGGGGAGGTCAACAAATTAAAATCTTGGCCATTTACCAAACTCAACCAAATTTTGTATACATAATCAGTGGGACCCCAGAAGTCTAAAAATGCACAAACTAACCGCCTAAAAAGGGGGGGGGGTGTAAGGTTAAAAATGAAAATATAAGCTCTTGTACCAAACTCAACCAAATTTCGTATACATAATCAGTGGGCCCCCAGGAGTCTAAAAATTGAAAAACTAACCCCCAACACCTACATGATTATAAAAATAATTTTATTAAATATTAAATATAAGTGAGGGGCCACGTTGTATGGTAAAGTCAAGTGGATGGCCACATCAGAACACGTCAGCTTATTTAGAATTATTTTGTCACTTAGATAATATAAAATGGTCTGAAAAATTAAAATGTGAACAGAAAGGTAAAAATATTCATTTTAATTTTATAATAATAAGGCGTAAGTCAACACAACTTTTGATCCTCCCTTTTCCTCTATCTTTAAAGCTTAAGGTAGTTGTTTAGTGACAATACTAGCAAAAGTTAATGCTAGAATATATAGAACAGAAAATAAGGATTCATAATTCATAAACCCAAAACTTTTTGCTGTTTATGTACCACTACTAGCTATTCCCATGCTCGTTTGACAAATCTGGCAACATTGTCCGAACTTGAATATTTTTATCATAGAAATGTCAGATAAAGTACATTATAAAGGGAGATTTATAAAACAAAAAGTTCTTAATAAGAGATTGAAAGCTGTTGCGGCAATGGATGAAGCGAAAAAACATCAAAAAACTACTAAAGTTGACACACTTTTTAGGTTAAATACAAGCGATGTTGCCAGCTTGTTTTTAGTGTAAATTTTTCATTATTTATTTATTATTATCTCAGAAACTGTGTTGTAACTATGAATTAAAATTTTCTTAAAAAATGTATTAGTTATTGTTTAATGTTGGTTTAGTTTTTTATAACAATGGTAAGAAGAGTTTCTTAATTATAATTAAATATGTATGTAAACTCTCCGATATCCCGTATAGTGCAATGTATAAGAGTCTGAAAAATTCTATCTTTGGAATTTAATATCTCCTGAACTATATTGTTCATAAATTTCGTTTTGACACCAATCGATGCAGAAATATTTACATAATAATCTATCTAAATTTCAAAAAAATTCTAAGAAAACCCAAATGGTGAAACAACTACCTTAACATCTCTAACAAACTCACTCGACTCCCTAGCTCACCGAAGAACCGTTTCTGCTCTTTCCCTGTACTACAGATACTATCACGGTGTCTGTTCAGTCGAGCTGAAATCAATTATCCTCCCTAATGCCCTCTTTACGAGAAACACGCGGTTTTCTAACGCTCAGCACCCCTTCGCTTTCAAATTGGAAAAAAGTCGAACAAGCGCTTTCGCCAACTCTTTTATCACTATGATCTCCAGAGACTGGAACTCGCTCCCTGCCACCATCTTTCCCGCGACTTATAACCTTCAGCTATTTAAGACCCGTATCCACAGATACCTTCGACCTACGCCCAACCCTTAAAATTATTTCTTCTTCTTTTCACGATGGAGGGGCCAACCCAGACCTTTAGGGGTTGCACATTTTTGGTGTAACTCCTTCTCTTATCATTATCATAAAAAAACATGTCAATAATCCCTTAAAATAAAGTATTCACAACAGTTCAATTATTTTCAAAAAAAATTCTCATTAAATAAAGATATCATTAAAATTAAGTCAAAATAAAGGCTTAAATATTTTTGTAAAATGACAAAAAAGAATCGATTTTCTAATAATTTTATTTTTTTATTCCATAAAAACATCTCAAACTATTTCAATTTCATCAGCTTAAAAATGTAAAACCTGTTTTTCAATAAGTAGCTATGCTTGACCATAAAATAAAAAATAAATAAAAATTACCATGACAGGAAAATTTGCTAATGGTCTGAGACCTATTGGCCTAAAATATAATAAGTGATATTTTCCAAAACTGCAAAATTTATTTTTTCTGACGAGAGTACTCCAAAGATTCCATTGATGCAGCTATATTTTAAAGAGACATTAAATTCAAAGGAGATTCTTGAAGTCAGTTAACCATTTTCACTGTTCATTTCTTTCAACTCTATGATATCTAAAGGCAGGGATTCTTTTCTTACTTCCATTCATCTATAAATCTCTTCAATCCTCTTAGATATAAGTAATTCTAATAATTTACAATTATATCTTCGAACGGTTCAAGCAAGAAAGCTGATATCTGACACAAGGTGAAGATTATAAATACAAACATGTATAGTAAA
Source organism: Forficula auricularia (assembly GCA_024734495.1). Taxonomy (NCBI): domain Eukaryota; kingdom Metazoa; phylum Arthropoda; class Insecta; order Dermaptera; family Forficulidae; genus Forficula; species Forficula auricularia. The sequence goes on from JALMQS010000075.1 coordinate 16,858,226, forward strand.
TTTCAGCAACAATCAGGCCCGGATCGAATAGGTGCGGGAGCCCGATTGGATTTTTTTGCGGGGTCCTCTCTATATATTAAATATTTATATAAAATTAAAATTCAGTATATATATGGATCATCAGATAGGTAAACTTCTACATAAATTAAAAAATACAAAAATATTTATTGAATATAAATTTAGATCACCGAATATAAATTTACATATTTCTAAGTTTTTGTTCTGTAAATTCTTCTAAAATTGTTTGAAAATCCAATTTCCTTGCGTCTTTACTTTCAATCGACAAAATTGCTAAGCTATTTAATCTATCCTGATTCATTGTCGATCTCAGATAGTTTTTTATTAGTTTTAGCCTGGAAAATGATCTCTCTCCAAAAGCAACGCTTACTGGAATTGTTAAGAATATTCGGAGAGGAATAAAGAAGTTTGGAAATGCCGTTGCTCTATCATTATCCGATAAAAATTTGAACATTTTAAACGGATTTTCAAAAAATTAAAAAATAAATATATTTTTAATTATTTGAATAATTAATAATTTATCCATTATCGTCAAAAGTAATTTGCTTTAAATTTCGAAATTTTTTTTGTTCATTTTGATGGTAACGCGGGGTCCTTTCAAATGCGGGGCCCGATTGGGCCCAATCGCTCCAATCGCCCTTTATCCGGCCCTGGCAACAATTATTAAAGAAGTATCTCATAAAGCACATAAGTACCTACAGTGAAAATAGTTTAACGCGAAAACGCTTAACATTAAAAATCGGTTAACACGAAATAATAATGTCCCGACAAAATACTAGGTATTTTCCGTTGGGCGAACCGCGACCTAATATCCTGCTCACCTACTTCCACTTTCACTTTCATTTCCAGGAAGAAGACAAAAGATGAAGGGGCATTATCTATCTAATGAATTCCAAAATAATTCCACATAATTCAAAAGACGTGTACACCTAATTCCAATCGCGGTTCACCCCTCGATATTTTCATACATTTTTTACTTTACCATACAGGGTATGGTGAAGTATTGTAATCGTGCAGGAAAAAAGTGGTTTTTTTCCTTCTTTTTTCGAAATATCTCAAAAACGGCTGAAACTATTTTGATTAGAAAAATTGTCCATGGCATTTCGCTCTACAAAAAAGCTCTAATAAGTGAATATCGAAAAAATTATATTTTTCGAGATAATAATTGTTTTGTCAAAATGTCTGTTAGTCTGTCCGCCCGTCCGCTTGTCTGGTTGTCCAGTTGTCTGGTTGTCCCTTAGTCTGTGCGTTATCAAATTTTTGTGGACGAGCTAGCTCAAAAATTAGTATGAATATCGAAACCAAATTTCACACGTAGTTTTGGTTGGTTCATTGAGATTAAGAGCTGATTAAATTTTGGTGCATATCGGCCCAAAATTAAGGGGGTGGAGGGGGTTAAAAATTAAAATTATAGGCTCTAGTACCAAACTCAACCAAATTTTGTATACATAATCAGTGGACCCCAGAAGTCTAAAAATGCAAAAACTAACCGCCCCCTACATGAATATAAATAATTTTATTAAATATTAAATATAAGGAGGGGCCAGGTTGTATGGTAAAGTCAAGTGGATGGCCACATCAGAACACGTCAGCTTATTTTTTTAACACGAAACAAAAATCGCTTAGCACGAAAATATTTCGCTTCTAGGAATGAACAAAATAAAAAAAAATATCAGATTATTTTACAAAAAATCAATAAATTTTTATTTGTTTTTATAAAAAAAAAATTAAAATTTTATACATAAATTAAAATGTATTGAATTTTTATTAATATTTTTATTCGTTTTATTGTTTTTTATTAAATGCATACATACAAACATGTATGTACAAAATGTATAATACATAATTTCAAATGTAGTGTATATAATATGAGGTACTCTAATAAATGTAATTTTGTTGAGTATACATTTTTTTGTATTTAATAAAATATGTTTAACACAAAGAAATATGTCGGTCCCCTCAGTTTCTTGTTAAGCGATTTTCACTTAATATAAAAGAAATGTATCGAAAATTCAAACTATCAGTTATAATAGTAATTTAAAGTGAATAAAAAATAAAAATAATATTCTAATACGTCAAATAAAAATAACAATTTTCTAATTCGACATTTATGCATAAAATATCACGTAAATAAAAGAAATAAATTTTTAGAAACTTTAAAATTATTGAATAATACTAAAATGACGAGTCCACAAACTTTTAAAAAGACTAAAACAACTATGAGTCATGGTGAATGATTTCTCATAATTTTTAGTTAGAACATTTGGAAGCTAAATGCTAGAGACTTCAAAATTTAATATGTTTTGCCATTAAAAAAACTATCAATTTTTTGACACCAAAACCTACTGCGAGATGTCATTCAAAAAGAAAGTCAAACGCCCAGATCTTGAAATTTGATCCCCTAAAATTAGTTTCCTTCACTTTTAGATATATTTCGGTATTAAAGGATCTGAAATATTTTGAGCGGATCACTAGTATATTTCCAAGATGTTTAATCTTTATTTATGTGTCTGTTATTTTAATGCTGCAGCTTACCATATAGTACAGTACAGTCTCACTAATCCGGCGCTTCAATAGACCGGTACGTTCAATAGTCCGGCACCCTCCGCCCGCGATTTGGTATCCGTTTGTTACCCATATAGGGTGAAATTTATTTTATTTTATTTGATTTATTATGAATTTTTCTATACAATCCAGTAATCCGAACATTCCAATAATCCGGCACCCCCTAGTTTTTAATAGTGCCGGATTAGTAAGACTCTACTGTATTAACAGCTGCGAGCCTCTTAGACCCCTCCCCTACTCCATGAACCCCCCTCCACCTCCAACCATTCCCCCCCCCCACCCTCACACATCTGATCACTCTCCACCACACCAACTCTCTCCGGACACTCGTCTTGGTTACCAAAGAAGAAGATTAAAGGGACCGAAAAGGGTTACTTCATAGGTCGTAGCATGAAGTTATATAACCTATCTTGCTCTCCTGTTTCATAGGAACAGTTTGGTAGAGGTTTCATTAAAATCAGTCCAGTAGTTCAGTAGTTATTTGATTGTTTATTTCTAGGGGGACATCTAAATAAACAAACACAGGCACAAATGCCCTTTAATAGTAGCTATGTGATATAATATGTATATTATATATTATTACTAGCTGCACGGCACGCCTTCGGCGGCCCTTTTGCTAGCCATGGGGCACGCCCCTGGACCCCAAGCCCTCGAACCCCACCCTCACCCCGACTCCCACCCACCATCCCCCGAAAACCACCCATCACCCCCACCCCCTGCACCATGCCCAACCCCTGACCCATACCACCACCCCAAAACTCCATTACACACCCTAACCCACTAACCCCCCACCCCACCCCAAAACACCTCCAGCACCCCCACTCCCGCACCATGCGCCCGTTCCCAACCCCCGCCCCCACACCACAACCCACACCCCACCCACCTCGGACCCCGCACCCCATCCACCCCAGACCTCACCCCGTGCCCTCCAACCCTGCGCACCGCACCCCGCCTAGTCCCCATCACTGCTATGCCCCCTGAACTCCGCCCCGCACCACCCCCTGCACCTCCATCCTACTCCACCTCATTCCTCACCCCACCCCCGCATCCACCCTCCGCACCCAGTTTTTGCATTTCTAGCCTTCTAGTGACCCACAGATTATGTATACAAAATTTGGTTGAGTTTGCTCCAAGGGCAAGAATTTACATTTTTTCACCCTCCCCCCCTTTTTGGGTGGTTTTTTGGGAAAAGTTTTTTTAAACAAAAGTTGTCAGAAATTACATCTCCTACAACTTGGCTTATCATAAAATTTGCCCTAGGGTTAATAGTTTAGGAGTTATTTGTTAATTTTCATTCGTGCGCCCCCCCCCAAACCCCCTTCAGGGGTCAAAATATCAAAACGTTATATAGCTAAAAACGTAAGTTAGAAGACATCTGATGTAAATATGAAATTTCATAATAATCCCTTCAGCCGTTTTTACGTGAATCGTGAGCAACTTTTCAGAAACGACGGAAACAGACAGACATACATACAGATATACAGACAGACATACAGACAGGAATTTTGTTGAGGGTGTTTTCGTTCATAACTTTGCTTGAAACGTGTGCAACCAAAATTTGGCGTGATTTGGAGCAATGTACAGACAAAACCTTAATTTTATATTATATATTATTATATATTATAAATTAATATGCTTTTTATATCTTAACAGGGGGTTCAATTTAAAGAAATTGACTCCCAAATGGATAAAAATTCTTTAAAGCTTCTGGTTCGAGTCACTGTGTAATATACATATTCTCCTATTCTTACCTTCCTAGACTTTGATTACAAATATTCAGAAGCGCCTGGAAAGTAAATGGTATGCATTCAAATTGAACCCTCTGAATGGCGGGTTGCATCCACAGGCAAAAAAGTATTCAACTTATTTAAACAATGAAACCAATGAGACTAAGCGTCTCTTTACTTCTAAATAGCTTAGAAACTAATGATGTGATATTTTCTGACATCTATTTCTATGGAAAATTAAGAGAGATGGTCAACTAATTAATCCGACGTCTTATGGATTCTCTATATTAAGTGAGAACGATTGTTTTGTCCCTTTAGAAATTGAACCCGAATGCCAAAAATGCAAAGTTTTCACTTGGCTTGCCCACCTCTGATTTTATATTTAAACTTCTATTTCAACTAAATTTATTTTATTATAAAATTCATAGAAGGAATCACAGAAAGTTGGATAAATTAAAACAAACATTTTATTAAGTGAGCCACGGCTTTTTGCATTTTCAAGATTATTGTGAGAAAAAATGTGCTAAAAAATGATCAATGAATTTAATATGATATTTTTTCTTATAGAAAAAACTGTTTTAGACAAAGAGTGATAAAATGAGCCACTGAGAAAATCAAAATAAATTCACGAAACGTCTGGCTCTCTGTATAAAAACTCTTTATTTTAATTTAATATGGATACGAGTAACATTATTTTAAAATTTTAAAATTATAAGAAAAAAATAGTCCAATTTAAATCTTAGGTCTTTGTAGATATCTATCTATATTTCTAAATTTTTATAATTTTTATAATTAGGATATCAAAGGATAATTAATATACTAATGAGAATTGTTTTGACCGCGCTTTTTAAAAAAAGATATATATATATATCGCGAGACTACTGCGGATGACGCTATTGGAGTCTGCGGAGTCTTAAGTCTGGACCAAGAGAGAAAAAGATGTGATCCATTTAGCTACAATCCAACGTCATTTCGCGTATAGCCCGCATGACATTCGGATGGATCACCAAATGAATTTGAAATCTAAGATGTTATATATTCAATCTCCCAGTCCAGAGCGCTTGATCTATTAGCATGTATGTTAGATGCTTGCCATTAATCAATCGAATGTTTTCAACATTTTATTCAAATGTAGGAAATTTTTGTCAAATATTGAGTGAAAATAATATCTGAACTTATATATTTCTAACTTGAAATAATGATGTTAAATAAATTTTTATAATTTTTCTCATTATTATATCAAAGGATAATTGATATACTAACGAGAATTGTTTTGACCGCGCTTTTTTGAAAAAGATATATACATATATATATATATATATATATATATCGCGAGACTACTGCGGATGCCTATTGGAGTCTGCTGAATCATAAGTCTGGATTGTAGCTAAATGGATCACATCTTTTCTCTCTTGGTCCAGACTTAAGACTTCGCAGACTCCAATAGCGCCATCCATTCATAATATTTTTTTAAATCAAAAAAATTTGTTCTCTGAAAGGACCTGCATTTCATTTCAACTTGAATGCTTTATTTATTTTCATCTTAATCTAGACACACGGCAGTCTGTCAACCAAGTTCGGAAAAACGGGCGACGCACCGATGTACCATATATTTACACGAGCTATTTCAAGCTACTTTCGACTCCCCTCCCCCTATAATTCAAAAACTATTATGAAATCTGGCCTACTGGTAGATTTTGCATGCCTAATAAGACCCATAAACACCTAGAATCCCAAATTTATGTAGATCTATTATAGTTCTTGATTATTAAGCTCTGAAAAGTGCCATTTTAACATTGACTAACTCACTCACTGACTGACTGACTGACTGAAATATCAAAGCTAAGTACTTTCACTGAATGCTGAAATTCGACATTAATAAGGAGAAAATTTAAAAAACCGAAACTTTCCCTTCTCCGGGGTCCAAAATGAAGGGATGAAATTTATGAAAAATCGACCGGGTTTTTAACAGATATTTTATGAGAAATATTTAAGCATTATTAATCATGGATGAAATAAAAACTTCTAAGCCTTTTCCGTTAGATGGATTTAATGAGACTTATCTCACGATATATGTGTCGCATCTGATCATTCTTTTTTGGGATTTAAAGGGCACATAACGCTTTAAAAAAAATTCTTTGACAGTTTTGTGTTTGGTGAACCCATTTATGTGTTAGAGCAGTGTTCAGAGAACTTTTTATGTTCAAAGTACACCTACCAAATCAAGAAATTGGTACGCCAAAGAAAAACAATGTTTATTTAATATTTATTTATTATTATAATCAATATATAAAAGATAAAAGATGTTTAATGAGAAATCTGAGCCTGCTTAACTGAGCACAAGCGATCAAAATTTGGAGGAATCGTTGATAAAGCTGCTCGCATAACTCTCAGCTGTGTGTAGGTGCATTATCTTAACAAAATTTGACATTTTTCCACGGCACACCAGTGTGCCGCGGCACACCTTTGCGGAACACTGTGTTAGAGCGTTCCAAAATGGAGGTAAAAAAAGAGAAAATTCGAAACATTCTTCAGTACAACTGTGATCAAGGGGAAAAAGCGGAGCAGGTGGCCAAAAAAAATTATTATTATCTTTTCTGATGTTCATTGATTTTTCGTAAAATATAATATTTATATAGAAAAAGGTATCTAAGAGTATTAAAAAAATAAAATAAAATTAAGTTTGTTTATAAAAAAAATAGTTTTTATTTTGTTTTTTGTTGTTTTTGGCTTTGACACTTGCCCGAAAGAAAGCCGTCAGCCGTGAATGACAAGAACAGGTTAGGACTTAGAAAGTTCTCCAGGGAGCACATTACAATCTATTTCCTGACAGGCAATCGGGAATCACGGATGGCGGTTCCTTGGTCGTTGGCGACGTAGCTGTAGGTGTAGTCTTTGCCATCGAGACCCTTCCATGTGACAGTTCCAGTAACTTCGAGGAATTCGTTTTCTTGTCCTTGGTTCTTCACGACAGCTTGTTCAGTTCGGCTGACACCGTCACTAGTCTTGTATCTGTCAAATAAAAATCCCGATCATATGATTTTAAATTATTAAGACTGGTTTGAAGCACACACAAATTAATCAAAATCATTTATCACTTACGAGAAACTGTATCCACCGATGCCGATGTTGTCATTGGTGTACTCGAGGATTTGGGCGTCCTTAGAGGAGGTAAGTCCCTGGGGTGCAGCGACAGCGACGGCGACGAGAGCTAAGAGAACAATTACCTATCCAATGAACAAACGATTTTAAAATCATATTTTTATTGCCATGAACAATCATCACTAAACCAGTGAATACTCACGAATTTCATTTTTATGTTTTTTTTTTTGAGTTGTCGACTGAGATGAAGACTCGATGACTGGTACTGAGTTTCCGGATTGATCCGTACTTATACCTATCTGAGATGTGATGTTCTATCTCCCACCTCCAAGTCCACCCCCACTCCACCTCTTGGAAGCGCATCTTCATTGCTGGATGGGTAAATAGCTGTCAATGGACAGATTAGATGGTCCTGCTACTTCTTAGATAACAGACATGCCAGAGATACACCCATTCAAATTCACTGGCATCAATTTTTTGAATAGTTTAATTATTTAACACTAGAACTCCCGAAGCCGTCAATTTGACGGTTTTCAGATTTCATTTCTCTTTCATTTCGTTACTATTTAAGTTAGAACTTTGAAACTCGCTGACTTTTAGTAATTTTTGAATAGCTTTCTAATAAAAAAAAAAATAGCACCCTATGAATTTTTATTTAGGAGAAAATTATGGATTTACCAAGAACGTCCAAAAGCCGTCAATTTGACGGTAACACTTTTTTACCCCAATTTTTATATTTTAAATTAATTTTTCAACTACGAATAATTCCCATTCTTTTTTGGGATCATTTGCATCCTTTTTGACCCTCGGTTTATTTTTTGTTCTGGCTTTTTTTACTTTATCCAATGCGAAGCATGGGAGAAAGTATTGGAATCGCTCTCGAGGCAAGCGCGACTTCAAAGGGTCCTCAGGTAAAGACTACGGAACCCATAGACTCAATTAAGGTCACAAATTGAAGTATTCAATGAGATTGAATTTTAGCACGTGACGGTTTTGCCAAAAATTACATGGAATCTCGTCGAAAGGCCAAAAAGTGCCATTTTTTTTGGAAGTGCGTGGGGATGGATGGATGTATGTGTGTTATCGTTTTTTTCGTCCACGATTTTTTCCACACCTTTGCTCTGATTGAAATGAAATTGAAAACCTACAATTAGTTTAACAAAATGAAGCGCTGATTAGTTTTTGGTACATATCGGTCCACAAACATTAGTACTTTATTTCAGTACTTTTTTAGTTTTTTCTAAATATCTTGAAAATGACTTAACCAATTTTGATGAAATTTAATATCCTAATTAAGTACCTTAGGAACCACAAAAAAGGTTAAATAAAGTTTTTAGTAAAATTATATTTTAATGTACTTTACTCAAGAACATATTAATATTTCAAATGAATTTGGATAAAGTTTAGCAACGATCCGTTGCAGTTTATTTTAATTTACAATCTTCCTTGAAAAACTTGTGGTAAAATAAAAAAATTATACAGTGAAAACTAAGATTTAAGTATCTTTTTGGATGTCTTTTTTTGAAAAAAGATGGAAATTATTTCAAAAATCAACCCAGTATATAATATTATTAAATGAATTTAACTTTAAAGGACATCATAGATATTAGTTGAAATATTTTTACATTGCATATCAGAGAGGTTCGTCCCCTTAGGAATCGAACCCAAGCGCTAACTAAGCTTGCCGGGCCAGTAGCCAAACCCTTAAGACAAATCTCTCTCTGACATGCAACATATATAAGTATTATTTAGCTATAGATCTTTCACTCCCTTCAACTCAAAAGGAATAGCGAAAATTCCTGCTAAACTGAAAAAAGTTTTCAGTGACGGACCCATGGATTTTACAGTGAAAACAAAGATTTGAGTATCTTTTTGGGTGTCTTTTTTTGAAAAAAGATGGAAATTATTTCAAAAATCAACCCAGTATATAATATTATTAAATGAATTTAACTTTAAAGGACATCATAGATATTAGTTGAAATATTTTTACATTGCATAATCAGAGAGGTTCGTCCCCTTAGGAATCGAACCCAAGCGCTAACTAAGCTTGCCGGGCCAGTAGCCAAACCCTTAAGACAAATCTCTCTCTGACATGCAACATATATAAGTATTATAGCTATAGATCTTTCACTCCCTTCAACTCAAAGGGAATAGTGAAAATTCCTGCGAAACTGAAAAAAGTTTTCAGTGACGGACCCATGGATTTTACAGTGAAAACAAAGATATAAGTATCTTTTTGGGTGTCTTTTTTTGAAAAAAGATCTATAGCTATAATACTTATATATGTTGCATGTCAGAGAGAGATTTGTCTTAAGGGTTTGGCTACTGGCCCGGCAAGCTTAGTTAGCGCTTGGGTTCGATTCCTAAGGGGACGAACCTCTCTGATATGCAATGTAAAAATATTTCAACTAATATCTATGATGTCCTTTAAAGTTAAATTCATTTAAAAAAATTATGTTTCTTTGTATGTCACTTTTTTTATATTTTGATGTTTCACTTTATTATTTTACAACATTTCGAGGGAACCTACTGTTTTGAAATCCATATATATATGTCGAGCTCCTAGTCTTGCCATATTAATATGTATTTTTAATATATAAATTGATGATAAAATTATATTTATTATTAGAAAATATAAAAAAAATATTAAATAAAAGGAAACAGAATGATGATTTTATTTAGTTTGAGTGTTGAAAAATGCAAGTCGTCAAATTGACGGCATCTGGGCCGTTCTAGGGGATCTCAAAGTCCAGGCGTTCTAGTGTTAAATATATCTTGTTAAAAATAATAATCTACTAATCTGTGAACTACGAAGATATTGATTTTTAACAAGAATCACTTGCAATTAATTTAATTATGTTTTCTTCAGAATATAGAATTTCAATGAAATACTAATTTTTGTATTCCATTATTTTACACTAAAATTAGAAATCGGCTTGATTAATTCTTTTAATTTATACTTTTTATTCTATAAGAGATAACTTTTTATCAATGTCTAGTGCCAGGCCGCATACATCTATAACGACGCGCCAGAAGCTCCGAGAGCTTGGATGGGAGGTTAAATCGCACCCCCTCCCCCGCCCCTGTATAGCCCAGACCTGGCACCAAGCGATTATCACATTTTCAAGCATTTGCAAAATTTTGTTCATGGTACAAAACTGACCTCAAGTTAGTCAAGTTTTTCACCAATAGGGAAGAGGACTTCTTCAATCACGGTATTATGAGATTGCATTTGCAAAATTTTGTTGATGGTACAAAAGTTATCGAACAAAACGGCGCATATTTGATTGGAAAATCCTAATTTGGTTAATTTTATCGTCGAAAAAAGAGAAAAATCTCTTGGAACTTTTTACTTCATCCATTATAAATGTTTAAATGTAATTATTTAGATAAATTAAAGGATAAAACTTTTCAAAAATTAATTATATCTCGACCAAAAACATAAATGTGAAAAAGGGGCTCAAGTTCAGTACAAACGAGTTCGCTGACAAAATGGATTGAGATCATCTACACGGGTACCAAGTTCAATAGCAGTTGCTTAAATCATGGCTATAGGGATTTATAACGTTCTTCAATTGATTTAAAAGAAAATTTGTTACGTTCTTTGATATTGAATGTATAACTTGGCAAGTTTTATATCCAACTAAATTATTTGTAGTATAAAATACAAAAAATAGCAAAGTTAAATTTTAAGCTTGTATTTAAATATCATCACGTTAAAGGTAATTTATTGACTATTATAACTTGGCAAGTTATAAATTCAATATCAAAGAATGTAACAAATTTTCTTTTAAATCAATTGAAGAAGCTTCTACATTCCTATAACTATGATTTAAGCAACTGCTATAACTTGGTGCCCGTTTAGATCTCAACCCTTTTTGTGGGCAAAGCCGTTTGCACCGAATTTGGCCCCTTTTTCACATTTATGTTTTTGGTCAGTTAATGTAGATTTCTGGAAATCGTAGCTCTATTAAAAAAAAATCAAAACTTATTTAATTCGATAGACATTCTAAAATCATATAATAGAAAAAATACAATTAAAATAAATAATAAGACAATGTGTTTTTTCCTTAACCATTCAAAAATTTCTTAAGGCATGTTATCCTGCAGCAAAATTGTATTAGGACCAAAATTTAACCCGACTACGATAGAGTAAGAATTACATAAAACTTGGTTCAAAACTACTCTAGATACTCGATGAATATGTAATGAAAAATAATACAGAAAGAAACAGAATAGTCCATCGATCTTTAAAGAAAGAAGAAGACCTTCTATTCCCTTACTTTATGCATTATTTTTCACATTTTATTTCTTCTATAAATGATTTAATATTACCTTGTGATTAAAATGAGTACTTATTTTTTAAATTAGATCTTAAATATTTTTAACTATTCACAAAAATATTAATTTTCTCCCTAGAATATTTTGAGCAGTGCATATTTATATTTCGCTCATTATTGTTTTAAACAGGTTTGTGCTTAAATAGGTAAATCATATATCACCGTCAGTTCGCGTACTAATATAGTGGGCACCAGATTTGATAATAAATATAGCCTTTTCACATGCTGGCGCTGGAGTTTCCTCTATTCAAACATTTTTCTTTGTTCATTTACCTTGGAACATTTCAATAGGTAGAAAAATGTTCGAAAAGACCACTATAGTGATTCACGCCATTGGTTTGACTTAAAAATATAATTAATTTTATCATTTTTAGCCTGGCTTGGAAGTCTTTTTTTCGCTTGTTGAGTTTTTTGAATATCACTTTTTGGGGATTCGAGACGCTGACCGGCAGGCCAACCAGTCCGGAGGGTTCGTTATATACCTATATATTTGTATGTGGACTTATTTTTAATTGGTAGAAATTATTCTTTTACTCACACGTTTATCAAAGCATACAGCGTGCGCAGGCCAAGTTCGAGCATTGACTTGGCCGTACACGCTGTACGTTATTTACACTAACCATTTCGAGCCAATTTTTGATTTTTCGTAAAATATATTTATATAGAGAAAGGTATCTAAGAGTATTAAAAAAATCAAATAAAATTAAGTTTGTTTTATAAAAAAATAGTTTTTATTTTGTTTTTTGTTGTTTTTGGCTTTGTGACTTGCCCGAAAGAAAGCCGTCAGCTGTGAATGACAAGAACAGGTTAGGACTTAGAAAGTTCTCCAGGGAGCACATTACAATCTATTTTTTGACAGGCAATCGGGAATCATGGATGGCGGTTCCTTGGTCGTTGGCGACGTAGCTGTAGGTGTAGTCTTTGCCATCGACACCCTTCCATGTGACAGTTCCAGTAACTTCGAGGAATTCGTTTTCTTGTCCTTGGTTCTTCACGACAGCTTGTTCAGTTCGGCTGACACCATCACTAGTCTTGTATCTGTCAAATAAAAATCCCGATTAGAATGATCATATGATTTGAAATTATTAAGACTGGTTCGACGCACACACATATTAATCATTTATCACTTACGAGAAACTGTATCCACCGATGCCGATGTTGTCATTAGTGTACTCGAGGATTTGGGCGTCCTTAGAGGAGGTAAGTCCCTGAGGTGCAGCGACAGCGACAGCGACGAGAGCTAAGAGGACAATTACCTATCCAAAGAACAAACGATTTTAAAATCATATTTTTATTCCATTTTATTTTATTATTATTTTTTTTTATTTTATTTTCCATGAACAATCATCACTAAACCAGTGAATACTTACGAATTTCATTTTTATGTTTATTTTTGAGTTGTCGGCTGAGATGAAGACTCGATGACTGGTACTGAGTCTCCAAATTGATCCGTACTTATACCTATCTGAGATGTGATGTTCTATCTCCCACCTCTAAGTCCACCCCCACTCCACCTCTTGGCGGCAGCGCATCTTCATTGCTGGATGGGTAAATAGCTGTCAATGAACAGATTGGATGGTCTGCTACTTCTTAGATAACAGACATGCACCCATTCAAATTCATTGGGATCAATTTTTTTGAATAGTTTAATTATTTAAATATATCTTGTTAAAAATAATAATCTACTAATCTGTGAACTACGAAGATATTGATTTTTAACAAGAATCACTTGCAATTAATTTAATTATATTTTCTTCAGAATATAGAATTTCAATGAAATACTCATTTTGTATTCCATTATTTTAAACGAAAATTAGAAATCGGCTTGATTAATTCTTTTAATTTATACTTTTTATTCTTAAGAGATAACTTTTGATCAATGTCTAGTGCCGGGCCGCATACATCTTTAACGACGCGCCAGAAGCTCCGAGAGCTTGGATGGGAAGTTAAATCGCACCCCCGCCCCTGTATAGCCCAGACCTGGCACCAAGCGATTATCACATTTTCAAGCATTTGCAAAATTTTGTTGATGGTACAAAAGTTATCGAACAAAACGGCGCATATTTGATCGGAAAATCCTAATTTGGTTAATTTTATCTTCGAAAAAAAGAAAAATCTCTTGGAACTTTTTACTTCATCCATTATAAATGTTTAAATGTAATTATTTAGATAAATTAAAGGATAAAACTTTTCAAAAATTAATTATATCTGACCAAAAACATAAATGTGAAAAAGGGGCCAAGTTCAGTACAAACGAGTTCGCTGACAAAAGGGTTGAGATCATCTACACGGGTACCAAGTTCAATAGCAGTTGCTTAAATCATGGCTATAGGGATTTATAACGTTCTTCAATTGATTTAAAGAAAATTTGTTACGTTCTTTGATATTGAATATATAACTTGGCAAGTTTTATATCCAACTAAATTATTTGTAGTATAAAATACAAAAAGTAGCAAAGTTAAATTTTAAGCTTGTATTTAAATATCATCACGTTAAAGGTAATTTAGTGACTATTATAACTTGGCAAGTTATAAATTCAATATCAAAGAATGTAACAAATTTTCTTTTAAATCAATTGAAGAAGCTTCTACATTCCTATAACTATGATTTAAGCAACTGCTATAACTTGGTGCCCGTTTAGATCTCAACCCTTTTTGTGGGCAAAGCCGTTTGCACCGAATTTGGCCCCTTTTTCACATTTATGTTTTTGGACAGTTAATGTATATTTCTGGAACTCGTAGCTATATTTAAAAAAATCAAAACTTATTTAATTCGATAGACATTCTAAAATCATATAATAGAAAAAATACAATTAAAATAAATAATAAGACAATGTGATTTTTCCTTAACCATTCAAAAATTTCTTAAGGCATGTTATCCTGCAGCAAAATTGTATTAGAGCTAAAATTTATCCCCATACGATAGAGTAAGAATTACATAAAACTTGGTTCAAAACTACTCTAGGTACTTGGGAATATGTAATGAAATATAATACCGAAAGAAGAAAGAAGAACCTTCTATTCCTATTTTCCTGTATTATTTTTCAAATTTTTATTTTTTCTATAAATTATTTTATATTACCTAGTGATTAAAATTAGTACTTATTTTTTAAATTAGATCTATAATATTCATAACTATTCACAAAAAATTTTAATTTGCTCCTTAGAATATTTAGAGCAGTGCATATTTATATTTAGCTCATTATTGTTCAAAACAGGTTTGTGCTGAAATAGGTAAATCATATATCACCGTCAGTTTGCGTATTAATATAGTGAGAACCAGATTTAATCAATTTTGGCACTCACTGACTCACTGACTGACCGGTCATCAAAACCTATAGGGTACTTCCAATCATTCCAGCATCATGAAATTTCGCATGCTAGTAGAGTTTGGGACACAAACAATGGAAAAATTCCAAAAACCCAAGGTTTCCCTCTTTCATTCCCTAAAACAGAGGGTTGAAGTTTGTAGTGTAAATTTGCATCTATTATATGAGCCGTTTATTTTGAAAGTGGCCTAAGTCCAATTTTGAAAAAATGAGTTAATGGCAAATGTAGTTAGACATAGATATCTTCTTATAATATTTATAATTTCTCAGCCAAAGGAGTACAATATCTTCATGAATTCGTCAAAATAAATACATCAAAATATATATAAATATATGTATTTATGAAAGTATAAATAGAAATATCTAAAAAATAACAAATAATGGACTTAAGCCACTTTTAAATTAAACGGCTCATATATGCAATGATCCTAGCTAGGATGCTAAAATTTGGTATCTTGGTAGAGTTTCGGGAATTAATTAAGGTGAAAATATTTTCACAAAAACTTTACTACCAATGACCCCTAAAATGTAGGTGTGGACATTGTAGGATAAATCTCCAATTAATATTTATGAAATGACTCTAGGATGGTAAAATAATATCTCAGACCCTCTAAAATGAAGGGGTGAAATTTGTAGGGTAAATTAATTCCCCTTAAAACAAAAATATTAATAATAATAATAAATAAAAATAAAAGCTACATATTAGTTTAAAGACCGTCCATAAATTATGACACACAGTAAGAGAGGAGGGGCATCTCAGATTTGTGACAAAATGTGACTGGGGATCTTAAAAATTGTGATGACACAAAAGTCAAATTAAAAAATTTTAAAAATTAAACTTAAAATATATGAAATCCCTTTAGTTGAGTTTAATTTATAAAAAAATTCTACAATTATTAAATTATAGAGTATAAAAGTAAAAGTGTGACGTCACAATTCAGGGGGGTTAATGACAATGTGTCAGAATGTGACACAGGTGGAGGAGGATCTAAATATCTTGAAATTCGTGTGACGTAATTTATGGACGGCCGCTTACAAAAAGAAGAGAAATCTCACCCAAAACATTCTGTGAAAAAACAGGCCAAGTTCGAAAAAATTAGTGAAATCTTGGAAGAGCCAAGTTAAATTCACCAAGAATAATTAAGTTGAGGGGGTTAGATAGGCTAGGGGTTAGCGTGCCAGCCTGATAACCATGGGACCCGGGTTTGAATCCGACTCGAGGCATCCAGCTAAAATCTGACCCCGAGGGTAGAGACAAATTTTAAAAAGTAAATAGTATCGTAAATTTATGGCTAGAAAGGCCGAAAAGCCAAAAAAAAATTAAGTTGAGAAAATAGTACTTTTTATTATAATGCATTCTTTCCATTTTGAAAGACAATCTAAATTTATGGATTCTAAATTTTAATTTAAATTATTTTCATGAAACTTGGATCGTCACGAATTTAGTTCAATATTTCGTAACATCCAAGTTTCATGAAAATAATTTAAATTAAAAATTTAGAATTCATAAATTTAGATTGTCATTCAAAATGGAAAGAATGCATTATAATTGAAAGTATTATTTTCTCAACTTAATTATTCTTGGCAATTTGACTTGGCTCTTCCTAGATTTCACTAATTTTTCGAACTTGGCCTGTTTTTTCACAGAATGTTTTGGATAAGATGTACTTTACCTTAATTATTAAATCTCCTGCGGTTAGATATTCTGTTTAATAGCTCTGCACATACGGTAGCCTAACTCTCAGGTTTGTGTTGAATAATACTAGCCTATCGATAAATATGAACTAAAAGGTTGTAAGATTTTTTTATAGATGGCAGAACGAAAAAATTCAATTTGATGAAAATAGATTTTAAACAAAAAAAATATTAACACCAGCAACCACTTAAACAATAATCCATCAAAATAAGTTATATTAGTAGAAATCTTTAAAATGACTTTAGTAATATAATTTTTAACAGATATTGTAATAATTTTTAGATTTAAATGCAAGGAATGTAAAAATTAATATCGGCATGAACATTTTTTAGATATAAATTACTTTAGAATAAAATTAGAAATATTATGAAAAAATACAAAAATTTAAACAAGCGCCTCAGATAGTAAACATGAACTTAAATTTTTTTAATTAATTTTAATTAAATATTATATTATCTTCTGACAAAATGTGTTTTTTCCCGATGCCAATAAATAAATATAAAAAAAATTATAGAGTATAATCTTCTCATCCTTTATTTTACTTTTAGGTAAGTTTTAACAAAATATCAATAGCAAATAAAAAACACTTTGACACTTTAGAGCACTCCGATTTCTTTTGACTTGATGGAAGCATGTTCTGCATTTTTTTGGTATACACAGATTTTCCCAAAGGGCCCAATACTGGAACGAAACGAAAGGCATATTCTCTGTCAAAAATTAGCTACCTGTTGCCCTATAAATTCGAAGGGAGGATGGATTGACCCAGCATTGTCCCCATTTTTTACGGACTTCAAAAAAATGAGGAGGTTATCAATTCATAGGAATCTTTTTTTTTTACTTTACCATACAGGGTATGGTCAAGTATTGTAATCGTGGATGAAAAAAGTGGTTTTTTTTCCTTCATTTTTTCGAAATATATCAAAAACGGCTTAAACTATTTTGATTAAAAAAATTGAGAGAAACCATGACCTTTGGGTCTGCAAAAAGTCCAAATAAGTGAAAATCGAAAAAATTATATTTTTCGAGATAATAATTGTTTTGTCAAAATGTCTGTTAGTTAGTTAGTCTGTCCGTCTGGTTGGGTGTCCGATAGTCTGTGCGTTACCAAATTTATGTGGACGAGCTAGCTCAAAAGCTCGTCTAAATATCGAAACCAAATTTCATACCTAGTTTTGGTTCATTGAGATTAAGAGCTGATTAGATTTTGGGTGCATATCGACCAAAGATTAAGGGAGGTGGAGTGGGGGGGGGGGTTAAAAATTAAAAATCTAGGCTACATGACTGCCAACGCAAATTTTTGTATACATAATCAGTGAAACCCCAGAAGTCTAAAAATGGAAAAACTAACCACCGAAAATGGGTGGGCGGGGGGGGGGGGTCAAAAATGAAAATATAGGTTCTTGTTCCAAACTCAACCAAATTTTGTATACATAATCAGTGGACCCCCAGTAGTCTAAAAATGCAAAAACTAACCCCCCTACATGATTATAAATAATTTTATTAAATATTAAATATAAGTGAGAGGCCAGGCTGTATGGTAAAGTCAAGTGGATGGCCACATCAGAACACGTCAGCTTATTTTTTTAGTTTGTGACTCGATTTCTTTTTACCATGTGGACCGATTTCAATTATTTTTTTTCCTCGGTCAGGAGCAAAAGGCTAATGGGCCCAGGCTTTCCTGTTCAAGCCAGAAGCGTGGACACTGGAAGAAACATGCTCCACGTCTAAGCAGTTCCGAAGTACAGGCCGGAGACATGGATGATACCGAAACAGGTAGGGGAGAGACGGGCAAAGTGGCCAAGCTAAGGTTTGCTCAATTTTTAAATTGACTTGCAATCGACGTATAAACATCAAAATTAGTGGTTATATCAGGGGTGTCCAACATTTTGGCTTACATGGGCCGTATTTGAAGGAGAAAACAAATGCCTCAGGTCGCATATAAAATCTACTAATTCCATTAATATTTGAAAATCAAAAAATATATTAACGATGTAGAATTATGATATCCACCAAGACAAAAAAGCAAAAATATCATAGCATTATAATCTTTGAGTTTTTTTCTTTCAGGATTTGTTTTTTAATCATTTATCTACTTCTATTAGCAATTTGAAGTCTTTTAGAAATATATAGAATTGAATTATTTCTTAAAATTTCCAAATTATTGAATTAATTGAATGTTCTCTCTATATATAATAACGAGTATCAAATTAGTCCAAGTGAAATAGTCAAAAGGCCATTCCTAGACTAAGAAAAATTAAGGAAATTAACTTATACTAGTCTAAAACAGGTATTTGACTTCGCTGCACGTCTGAACTTGTATTTGAATCCTTGCATTAGCTGCTTTAAAGAAAAAAGAGATCATTCGATTTGCGCTCTTTTTAGTCATTTTTCTAACTTAATTATTTTTAATTACTGAAATAATAAATATTTAAAAAATTCGAAATATGAGATGAAAAATAATTTTTTATTATTCTAAGCTTGGTTATTTTTGTCACCTGATAGTTGAGCTTATAATTTTGCTTTTAGTGAATTTTAATCTCGAAAATAGCTTTAGATAGCTATTTGTAACAAAGAGAAACAAAGAGGTTGTCCTCTGCTTAATGCAAATAAACATACACACATAGATATCGAGATGATATATCTGTATATAATATATTTAAAGTTGTGTCTGGATACCAGAAGCGAACAGGATTGTTCTTTCCTTGCCTCAATTTAATTTGAATGCACTTTTTTAAACAAAAATTGTTTCGATCTCAAAAGTATGTGAAATGAAAAATATCAACTAGCAGCAGTAGCTTTGAGTCATTTCACGAATCATCGTTTCTTTTCATATGGTTTTTGAACAATTTTTCTTACTCGAGTTTTTGATTAGATCAAATAATAAATTTTTTTAATCTGTATAATTTGGTGTCGAAATGAAAGCGAGTATTATAGCGAGGCAATTCCACCATTGAATACAAGCGTTAACTATGATTTTCCTAAAATTTTTAAAATTTGTATCCGGTTACCAGAAGTGAATAGGATTGTTCTTTTTTCGTTGCTTCCAATTTAATTTTAATGCACTTTTTTTAAACAAAGGTTTTTACACCATCTCAAAAAGTATGTGAAATGAAAAATATCAACAAGCAGCAGTACCTTTGAGTTTCACTTCACGAATGATCGTTTCTTTTCATATGGTTTTTTGAACAATTTTTCTTACTCGACTTTTTCGTTTAGATCATTGAAAATATTTTTTTAATCTGTAAAAATTTGGGTCGCAGTGCAGCCAGTATTACAGCGAGCCAATTCCACCATTGAATAGAAGCGTTAACTATAATTTTCTTAAAATTTTTAAAATTTGTAATCCGGATACCCTTTTAAAATTGATTCAGGGGCAGACCTTACCTTCTATACACCTCGAAGGACAATGTTTTTGGTAAAACAGTTGGGCTCTAGATTTGCCGAGTTCCTTCGTTAAAATTCTCCTTTAGCTACCACTACCACTATTTTTTTTTTTACTTATTCCATCATTATCCCCAGAACTTAATTGTTCCGTCCTGAGACTCTATGCTACCTTAAAACCATACAAAAGATTATTTTTCTCGGGCTATCTTTTCATATGGTTTTTTGAACAATTTTTCTTACTCGAGTTTTCGATTAGATTATTGAATATATTTTTTTAATCTGTATAATTTGGGGTCGCAATGAAGCCAGTATTACAGCGAGCCAATTCCACCATTGAATACAAGCGTTAACTATGATTTTCTTAAAATTTTTAAAATTTGTATCCGGATACCAGAAGCGAACAGGATTGTTCTTTCCTTGCCTCCAATTTAATTTTAATGCACTTTTTTTAAACAAAAATTTTGTCGATCTCAAAAGTATGTGAAATGAAAAATATCAACAAGCAGCAGTAGCTTTGAGTTTCATTTCACGAATCATCGTTTCTTTACATATGGTTTTTTGAACAATTTTTCTTACTCGAGTTTTCGATTAGATCATTGAATATATTTTTTTAATCTGTATAATTTGGGGTCGCAATGAAGCCCGTTTTACAGCAAGCCAATTCCAGCATTAAAATCATTGCGTTACCCATTTATTTTATTAAAATATTTAAAATTTGTATCCGGATACCAGGAGCGAACAGGAGAAAAAAATGGAATTTTTTCAAAATCAACCCAATCATATTAAATTAAAAAGTGAATTTAATTTTATTTAAGAAATAATTCTAAGATTTTAGTAGAAATATTTTTACATTGCATATCAGAGTGTTTTATATATATTATTTGTTTGTTTGAGACTATAGTTTCGAGGACTTGGTCTTCATCATCAGACTTTTTAATTATAAATTTTGTTTTCATGGAGTCAATATCGTATGGATATTGAAAATGTGATGTTCTTTTCACTGAAGAGCATGCTTGGAATTCCAAGCGATATTGACTCCATGAAAAACAACATTTATAATTAAAAAAGACTGATGATGAAGACCAAGTCTGAAACTATAGTCTCAAACAAATATAATATATATATATATATATATATCCAGATATATCATCTCGATATATATGTGTGTATGTTTATTTTCATCAAGCATCTGACAACCTCTTTGTTACTCTTTGTGAATCAACAACTCTGCTACTCTCGACAAAACAAAAACTTTTCAATTAGCTATATATAAATTCATATTTCTTAAAAGTAAATAATTATTGTGAACCCAGGACGAATATTTGTTTCTGGGTAGATAATTTTTATGAAATTTTAATAAAGAGACATTGTTAAATATTTTCAGTTCTGATTATAATGCCATACATTCAATCAGAAAGTTTGCAGTTAAATCTAATAAAAATGATTCAACATATGCCAAAATTGTGATTATTTTTTCGGAAATCTCGGATATATTTTTTCACATTCAAAATTGAAAATATGCTTTTTATTCTTCCAAACCTTTTGGGGAGATTTTCTAATTTCTTCTTATATTAGAAAAAAAATATCAGTTCAAAATATATAAGATATCAATCACCCTATCCAGTAACATAAAAATCTCAATGTTTTAAGGAAATTTATAATTTTATATCAAACCGCATTAATTGCTGTGCTGGGCCGCAGATTGGACAGCCCTGGGTTATATACTTCAACTATTCTTGTACATAAAATAAATTTTCAGTCACCTTAGGTTTAAATTTACAAAATTTACCCAAATGGCCACTTTACCCGACATTTTCAGTCACTTTAGGTTTAAATTTACAAAAAATACCGAAAGTAGCCACTTTTACCTGACATTTCCAGTCACTTTAGGCTTAAATTTACAAAAATTACCCAAATAGCCACTTTACCCGACATTTCCAGTCACTTTGGGTTTAAATTTACAAAAATTACCCAAATAGCCACTTTACTCGACATTTTCAGTCACCTTAGGTTTAAATTTACAAAAATTACCCAAATCGGCACTTTACCCGACATTTTCAATCACCTTGGGTTTAAATTTACAAAAATTACCCAAATAGCCACTTTACCCGACATTTTCGGTCACCTTAGGTTTAAATTTACAAAAATTACCCAAATATCCACTTTACCCAACATGGTCGAGCAAAATTTCCGCACTTAACTTCTAAGTATCAGGATAATCAAAAACGGCAAAAATTGTAATAACTTTGAGAGACAACATGTGAACCAGATCAGTCTGCTCAAAGTGACTGATAGCATTGAATGAAACCATTTCGGGCGTTCCTCATTCGATACAGCACCTTTGAGATCCCCGTAATCACCTGTTACTTCTTTGCCCGTCTCTCCCCTACGCCTTAAAACACCCATGTCCCGACAAAAACTGCACGGGATAAACTCCCATCTCCCCATGAATCCCCAACACATGTACGATCTTGTTCTTGGTCTTATGGTGTTGGCTTGATAGTTTCTGCAGGATTCTTTCACTTTTATTTAATAAGTTAAAACATTCACTATATTTTCTATAGTTCTAATTTTTTTTTTGGAACGAAGTTCCTTTTTAATATTAATTTCACATACCTATCGTTATTTAAATAATTCTCAACTTTAATAACTAAAGATAGTAATTTTATACACATTTTTGATTTTTCAATATTTAATATATTCAAGAAAATAATGGAGTTATACATATTATTAATAATAGCCAGTATTTATGGAGTGTGATTTTTTTAAAGGGGATAAAATTTTTGCCTGTATTTTATAAACTCTAATATTTTTAAAATAACGTAGGAACTTTGTTCCTGACGAGGGTCCCCGCCCGACCGCACACGTTTGGATTTTTTTTAATCTATTAAATCAAAATTAATATTACACGAGGGCTGAACCGCAATTCGAATTAGGTGTACACTGTCTTTGGAATTCATTAGATAATCTGTTGTCATGTATTGTCTTCCACTTGGAAATTAAAGTGGAAGTGGAAGTAGATGTACACGACTTTAGGTCGCGGTTCACCCCTCGATATTACTATTATCAGTGAAAAAAAATATTTCAAAAAACTTATGTCATTTTATTTTCAATATTATTAAACTTATTAAGTATTAATTATAATGTAATTTCTTTTCAACCAAAAATAAAAAAATTAATCAATTAAAAGTAGTATTTATTGAATTTAGATTAAATTTTTTTTTTTTAAGGCAGGTAGTTTTAAATCTTACAATTTCTTTACTCACACATTTACATTTAATGTTCGAATTAGTTTTCCGTCGTCTTCTTTGTTATTGAATGTCATTTTTATTTCTCGTTAAGCAATGTAACGCTTCACCTATTTCATTTAGTGGAATTAGTATATCTAAATTTTTATAGCTTAGCAAACAGGAAGTTGCTATTGAAGACATATGTATGGAGCATAGCCATGTACGGGTGTGAAACCTGGACAATTGGAAAAGCGGAGAGAAAGAGATTGGAGGCTTTCGAAATGTGGTGCTACAGAAGAATGATGAATATCAAATGGATGGATAAAATTACAAATGAAGAAGTTCTTGGAAGAATCGGAGAAAGAAGAACCTTGTGGAAGAGTCTGAAGAAGAGAAGAGGTCAGATGATGGGGCACACACTGAGACATGGGGGACTGCTTAGGATATCTTGGAGGGGGAGGTGGGAAAGAAAAGGGGAAGGGGAAGAACCAGATTAGAATATTTCAACCAAATAATTGGGGATATGGGATGCCAGACATTTAGAGAGGTTAAACAGCTGGCGGGGGACAGAGTCGAGTGGAGACGGATTGTTGCATCAAACCAGTCTTAGGACTGTATACTCAATGATGATGATGATGAAATTTTTATAAAAAAAATCACAAAAAAGACACTCATTCTTGAATTGATTTTAAGAGCAATCCATTTCGTCTTAATTATAAATTGTCTTACAACCTCTAAAAGAAGAATAAAAATAAAATTTAAATATTTATAAAATAACCTCAAGTATAGTAATTATCAATAGAGAATGTGAAGAAATTCTGCAATTTTCATCATCCATCGCAATTTTGAAGATGCAGTCTTTCTTGTTTACATTACATACTTGTTCTTCAACTTAATAACTTTGACACGATTTTTTATTTTATTTTTCTTTACAAAACTAATCAATACATCATATCTATTAACCTTTTCGAATAGTTGTCAATTTGTTGATTTTGTAGGGATGAAGAAGAAAAAATATTGATTAAACTCAATAAGATGTTTTAAAATAATATTTAGAGGTTTTATACTAAGTTTAGAAACAGTTTGTAGGCAGAAGAGAGAGTGAAGAGAACAAATATTGGATATAAAATTTACACTTTGATTACTTGCAATAATATCAGCTATTATTTTATTATTAATTCAAGGTTACCTAATTCATTACCAAACATTCATTTAGTTGTAATCTTTTTTCCTTCTTCTTTATGTCCCATACTCGATTTCGAGCGTTGTCGATTACCATGGAGAAGATAATTTTCGATTGTATTTTTTCCTTGGGAAATTGGTCACTTGGGTTCCGTTGCCTTCCTCTGTACCCGGTGAAGCAGGCCGTACCCAGGGGGTTAGAGGGGTCGGAACCCCCCCCCCCCCGAAAAAAATCCTACGTACGGCCCTGCGGTATAGTAATCTATTTCAGAATGCTCAATTTCCTTCTTTTTTTGCCTCTAATAAGCCCTTTCTGTATTTAGTTACTAGATGGGTAAAATATTAGTAATACTATAAAAACAATAGGGATGTTTTAAATTCCTTCCAAGCTCAAATTTTTGAACTTTTTTTAAGAAATTATATGCGAAAAGGTGTTACTTCAAGAAAGTACAACTCCTTCCCCAGGATAGTGAAATTAAGGACAAGTGTAAGAGATTTTAGGGACTGGGTCGGAGTTGAAGATATCTGTTGTATGCGGGCCTTGAACAATAGGATGATTGGAGGCCCCACTGCAAAGATGCCAATAATATTTGAGACAATATAAATTAAGAGTTAAGTGGAATTAAAATAGCCTCTGACCTGAAGAGAAAACCAAGCTTGCCCGTAGGGGTTTAGCATAAGACATGGTGTGGCCATTAAGGCAGAGGTTAAACCAAAGAGTGACATATTATCACTGAATTCCAGGGAGTTTGAATCAAAGGAAATGTCGGGAAAGCTCTTACGAAGCCCCTAAAGATTAGACAGCATTGGATCTTGGCTATGTTAAAATTTTACTTTCTGATGCTCATCAGTTCTCTCTGAATCTTATTCTTCATCAAACAGAAACTAATCTCAAAGAAGAAATTAATTCAGTATGCAGAGTGGATTAATATAAAATAATCGAAATGTTTATTATCACTTTTCTAACAAAATAATATCCAAGAATATTGCAACAGAAAAACTAATAAATCATTAATATATTATACAGGTGGGGGGTCAGATAGGCTAGGCGGTAACATGACAGCGAGCTAACCAGGGGACCGGGTTCGAATCCGACTCGAGGCATCCAGCTAAAAATTCGACCCTGAGTAGAGACAAATTTGAAAAATAAATATATAGTATCGTAAAGTGGCTTATGGCTAAAAAGGCCGAAAAGCCCCCTCCCAAAAAAAATTAATATATTATTATCTAACAAAAATTGTTTATATATTGTTTTGATATGTTTCCTTTAATAGACTAATGCTTTTCTATTAAATACTTATTGAAACTTGTGAACCAAGAGATTAATTTTTGAATTGTTTAGGATGTTACAGTTTCTGATCAATAAATAACACATAATCCTTTCTTTCTTAACTATAATTTAATAAAATAATTGTCAAAACTTGAAAATAATCAATTGAGGTGATATTTATTGAGTGAAACCCGAAAATATCGTCGACAATTTTTAAAGGGTGTTTTTTTCAGAGATTTACGCTTTTAAATTAAAATAAAACAAATAATAATATTTTTAATATCAATAAAACTGGCTTTATTGGAAAGATAATTTTATGCCATTAATGTCGGAATATGATTTCTGCCGTGTGGGCGCCAATGGCTGGGGCGTAGCTGGTGCAATCTGGATTTCCAATTTTCACACACTTTTCCCAGCAATTGGGGCCGAATTTCGCCAATAATTCGCCGAATGTTGTGTTCCAAGTGTTCAATCGTCTCTGGTTTATCAGCTTTGGGGATATGTCAAGTCACTTGTCCACGCCGATAAACCAGAGACGATTGAACTACTTGGAAGCACAACATTCGGCGAATTATTGGCGAAACTACTGCACTACATCAATTGCTGCGAAAAGTGTGTGAAAAATTGAAAAAATCCAGATTTTGGCCATTTACGCGCCAGCCGTGGGTGCCTCATGGCCGAAATCATATTCAAACATTAATGGCATAAAATTATCTTTCCAATAAAGCCAGTTACATTGATATTAAAAATATTTTTATTTGTTTTATTTTAATTTAAAGTTGTGAACCAATAAAAAAAACACCTTTATAAAGTGATTTAAATTTTTAAAGAAGCTTCTCCCAATGAGTCCTCCAGAATATAGAATTTTAATGAAATACTAATTTTAAACGAAATTTAGCAATCAACTTGATTAATTCTTTTAACTTATACTTTTCATTCTACAAGAGATAACTTTTTGCCTCGTGTGCGTAAAAATCTTAAACATTCATGAATTAAATTGGTAATTTGAGAATAGATGTAATATTATAGTTTTCAGCTACTTGAAGGTTTTTGCTCATTTACTGATTGACGAGGATTTTCTTCTAAAGATCTAAAGGATTCTTCTCCACATATTTAAAGAAAGATAAATTTCTAAAGATTTAATTCTCAAAAGAGTTTTCATTTGAGATTACTTTGAATTATAATTTTTTTTTATAAATTAAATTAAATTGTATTTACCTTTATAATATAGTAAAAACAAGAAATTATTGTTTAATATTATAAAGACTTCTTATGTCATCATCTAACAATTTAATGAATCTGAATTTTGGAACAATATTGATTTACCAGAAATTTTCCTCCATTATTGCATTAGTCTACTAAACTAAAAATATTTTTCAATCACAGAAAAAAGTGAGGTAAAATAGCAAGAATGACAGCAATTATCAATCAATGTATATAATATTATTTTTACATTAGCTTCTTTTATACCATAAATATTTAATAGTTAATTTATAAATACTTGTAGGGAGTGAAAATTTCATTTAAAGTGTATTTTAGCCAAAGATTATAAAATTACTATAGAAATCAATGAAACACTAAGTAACGTATTGAAATGATAGATCAGATTAACAGTTTAAAAATATTTCAGCGATTTTAAATGTATAAGTAAATACTAATGCCCATTTGCATATTCTGTTTAAGGTATATATAATTATCTTTTCTGATGTTCATTGATTTTTCGTAAAATATATTTATATAGAGAAAGGTATCTAAGAGTATGAAAAAATCAAATAAAATTAAGTTTGTTTTATAAAAAAATAGTTTTTATTTTGTTTTTTGTTGTTTTTGGCTTTGTGACTTGCCCGAAAGAAAGCCGTCAGCCGTGAATGACAAGAGCAGGTTAGGACTTAGAAAGTTCTCCAGGGAGCACATTACAATCTATTTCCTGACAGGCAATCGGGAATCACGGATGGCGGTTCCTTGGTCGTTAGCGACGTAGCTGTAGGTGTAGTCTTTGCCATCGAGACCCTTCCATGTGACAGTTCCAGTAACTTCGAGGAATTCGTTTTCTTGTCCTTGGTTCTTCACGACAGCTTGTTCAGTTCGGCTGACACCGTCACTAGTCTTGTATCTGTGACAGAAAAATCCCGATTAGAATGATCATATTATTTGAAATTATTAAGACTGGTTTGAAGTACACACAAATTAATCAAAATCATTTGTCACTTACGAGAAACTGTATCCACCGATGCCGATGTTGTCATTGGTGTACTCGAGGATTTGGGCGTCCTTAGAGGAGGTAAGTCCCTGGGGTGCAGCGACAGCGACGGCGACGAGAGCGAAGAGGACAATTACCTATCCAAAGAAGAAACGATTTTAAAATCATATTTTCATTGCCATGAACAATCATCACTAAACCAGTGAATACTCACGAATTTCATTTTTATGTTTTTTTTTTTGAGTTGTCGACTGAGATGAAGACTCGATGACTGGTACTGAGTCTCCGAATTGATCCGTACTTATACCTATCTGTGATGTGATGATCTCCCACCTCCAAGTCCACCCCCACTCCACCTCTTGACAGCGCATCTTCATTGCTGGATGGGTAAATAGCTGTCAATGGACAGATTGGATGGTCGAGGTCTTACTACCGTTCATGCTCCTGCTACTTCTTAGATAACAAGCATGCCAGAGATATCCCCATTCAAATTCAATGGCATCAATTTTTTTGATTACTTTAATTATTTAAATATATCTTGTTAAAAAATAATAATCTACTAATCTACGAACTACGAAGATATTGATTTTTAACAAGAATTACTTGCAATTAATTTAATTATATTTCTGATAAATGCCAGAGTTTAAGAGAAGCTGAAAAACGAAATAATTACAAATAATAAACATATAATAATAAATCGTTTCTTGATATATTGAATTATTTATGTATTATTAATAATTGAAGTTGTTTATTGATTCATAGAAGTTCGAAAACTTGTCGTGATTTATGTAAATAAGTAGGATTAAAACATCAAACAAACCGTTTTCACCTGTCGTGAAACACAGTAGAAAATGAAAATGTCAATATTATTTATCTTATTTGATAATAGCTGAATGACTTTTCCATGGGTTCTTTATCTTTGCAAAATAGAATAATCTTGACCTAGTATACCTAATATATCATTGAAAATTAAAACTTTTACCCAAATCTAATTTTTCGAATTTTCGGGTCTTATTATTAAAATAAAATTCAGATGTTTTCATTCAACTTTTCACTTTGGAGAATTATTTATATTTTTTGAGATTCCTTCATTTTCACACCCCTGTGAAATACACACATTACTTAAATTAAGACTCCTGCCCTTTTGGTAATTATTTTAGTTTTCTTGATTTTTTGAGTTTCAAGATATAATAATTTTAATTCTTACGAAACTAACCCCTCACTTTATATTTGTTGTCTCCTGTAAGTTTGAATTGAACCAAAACCTGGCTGATACGTAATTTGAGTTTAAAATTTTAACCTAGTTATTTATGATATAGGTATAGCTATTTTTTATGATTAAATAATGTGCTTACACTACCCCCAAGAAATTTATATACTAAAAATATATGACTTGGATGACTTTCATCTGTACCAGTATACATATATATAAATATAATATATCATGATGATGATAGATTTTATTAAAATAAATAAAAATAATTGATTATTATAAAAAATTTCAAAATTAAATATATTTTGGTACAATTTTTATAACTTTTTTAGTGGTTTTAATTACTATAATATTAATCTACCTTATATTATAGATTTATATTTTACCAAATATATTTAATCTCTCTCTCGCTAGATATAGATAATTTTCGTTTAGTCTTCGTAGTCTTGTATCTTATTCCATTTTATTCTAACGAAATATAATGTATAATAGTGTCGAAAATAAGTAGAAAATTCCTTTTTGTGCTGACTGTAGGTTTAATACCTACGTATGATCCCTTCTTTTAGGATCATTGGATCCTTCATACATCTTTTAATGTTTCCACATTCCTTTACTAATCGAAAACTAACTTTATTATAAACGTGTAGTGATTTATCGATTTCAATTTCTGTGATACTTCACTGATATGCTCTTCTTTTTTTTAATTTTAATTTTTAGATATTTGAGAATAATAAGCGCTAATATAAAAATAATTATAACTCATAATTAATTAATAAAAAAATGATTTGATTACTTATTTTACTCTCAGGGTCTCATGCATTCTTTGCTGATCCCCTTGAGTAGGGCGTATTTTTACTTGATTTTTTTACCCCTACTAAACACCGGTTTGGTCACCTCCCATTGGTGATTAACTCATTCTTATAACCACAAAAATAGTCAGATTGCGGTCTTTTCGACTCTAACTTGAATCTAATATCTAATATATTTATTGATGTCTGATTTAGCTGACACTTTGACCTCGAGATGGACAAACAGGTCTTAAAAGAGTAATGAAAGTAATAAAAATTAGAAAATTTGCAACTCACTTGGCTTTAATGGTTTATTTGTTAAGGTATAATCCCTGGATATAATATAATGTATTTTTCGATAAATTTAAATTGAAACTAATTACTTAAATTATTATTTTATCAGATCGGTCTTTACTTTATCATCTATTTTTTGTTTCACTTACTCTATACTATCCAGTAGAGACCAGGTTTTAATGGAGTAAAAACTGCCAAAATATGCAGTTAAAAATGCTGAATATACAAGTAATATACAGAAAAAGTTGAAATATGCAAATATAGGCAGCAAAAGAAGAAAATTAAAATTGAAGACAAAAAGACTATATATTTGAAGGAATGCTATGAAAGAAATAAAATTATAAAGTAAGCTATAGATACAAAGTGTCAAATATGTACTTTTATTGCGTAAAACATTGGACAAAATTCTAATTTCATTTAATATATTAGAAAATCTTTAAACTCAAAGAAATATTAGGTGCACTTGAATAAAATCTTCATAATAAATATAATAATGTTTCAAAAATGTGATCGAAAAATACTGGGGAGGGGGTAGTTTTATTTCACAGACACGATGGTATATTATTGCTTTTATTTTTCATATTAACAAGTTTTTCTTATTGACGTACAAATAAAATAATGCAAATATTTGACCGGCTATAATCTGATACCTACAATAATTTAGACATACTTCCACACAGGCACGAACACTCAATGGCCAAAATGAGCTATAATTCCAGAAGGCCATTAAAAAAAAATAAAAAATAATTAAATAATTAACAAAGGATCTCAAAAATAATTAAAAAATTGTTCCTCATTTTCGTGTAGAATATATATATAGTATCTAGTCCAATTGAATAATAAGAAAAAATGAGTGAGTTGTTGTTTTGTAGCTTGTTTACATCCTTTGTAATCCAACTTCCTACTAAGTAGTACAACACTACACTTTGTATCGCTGAGGCCTTTTTTAGTTTATTTGAATTTAAATTAGTGTCCTCCTGTTTTATTAAAAAAATTTTTTCATTCTTTCTCCGAAAAATAACTTTTAAAACCTCTGTATTTATGCGAAATATGCAATTTTATGCAATATCTTTCAAATACTTGCAAAAATATGCAGTATAAAATTTAACCCACAGTATCCTAGATGCATGATTTGGATAGATAATAATTGATCTTCTGAGTCGTACGTGGGGAAACAAAATATGCAATTGCATAGGAATCCTGTCCCTGATTATCAGGTATTAATACTATTTCATTTCAATCTAAAGCATCTATGATTCTGCTTCTGGTTCAGTCTATCAAAGCGCACAGCTTGGCCAAGTTTGAACATTGGCTTAGCCGTACACACTGTACCGCTATTTACACGAATCATTTTGAGCCAATTTCAACCCTCCTGCAACTCGGAGCCCATCATTGAGATACAGAGCTGAAATTATACACATGTAATTATTTAATCAATCTTGAAGAGAAAACCGAATTTCAAAAATATAGCTTTAATGGATTCTGAGATATGGACCTGAGAAAATAGCTAATTTTGGTACTCACTCACTGAGAGGTCATCAAAACCTATAGGGTACTTCCAATCATTCCAGCATCATAGAAATTTGGCCAGCTAGTAGAGTTTAGGACACAAACAAAAGAAAAATTCCAAGAATTCTAACTTTCTATCTTTCAACTCCTTCAAAAATGGGGGGGTAAAAAATTAAAATTCTAGCCCTTTGGACCAAACCTCAACCAAAATTTTGTATACATGTTCTTGGGACCCCTGAAGGCTAGAAATGCAAAAACTAACCACCCAAAATGGGGGGGGGGGTCAAAAATAAAAATTCTAGCCCTTTGGACCAACGGGCTTCCTCAAAGCTTACAAAAAGCAGAGAAATCTAAACCAAAACATTTTGTGAAAAAACTGAAAATAGTATATCTCCCAACTTAATTATTCTTGGCGAATTTAACTTGGATGCACACTAGATTACACTACTCTTTCGAACTTGGCCAGTTTTTTCACAGAATGTTTTGGTTTAGATTCTACTTAACAAACAGAATTGAAGTGAATGAGATGAATTGAACTGTTTACAACCTCCAATCGTGTATACTGAATTTGGTGTGTGATTCTGGGTATGAACTAATCCAATCTAGTGGACAAAATCTTACCCATAATTTGTTTTTAAGAATGAATAAATAATAATAGCGTATATAATAGATATATAATAAAGTGTCTTCTAATGTAGTTTAAACTATTTTTTTCATTACTAGTTTTAAAGCATTTAATGATGAGGTTTCATTTACAGTAAATGACATCATAACTTCTTCAAGATAGCCATTCGCTGTCAAGAATAACGGCTTAAATAAGCCCCGCTTGTGAACAGTATAAAGCGGTCCAAGGCGAATGCACCCTGAATGTACGTAATCATAGTATTGCGTATTGCCTTATAAAATAAATAATATACCTATATATGGATTTTAGAATAAATATTAAACAAATAAATATATATCTACAATATCCTTTTAAGGGGTTTTTTCTCAAGTTGGGCCATAAGTTGATTTACATACAATATTAGTAGAAAACTGCATTTTTTATTATTCAAGTACTCTCAGAAATTTTCTAAAAGCGAATGAATTTCAATTAATGATGATGTAATTATTAATGCAGAGAGGTTCCCAACTTGGGCTTTTACTCATGTTTTTTCACAAAATTGGATAGAAGAATCTTTAGGTAAAATGGATAGAATCCATAATAATTTTATCAGTGTCACTGAAGAATACACCGCTATAGAAATAAAGATAAATAAAACATAATCGATTTGTCAATTTTTACTTTTGCCTCTTCTTTTAGCCTAATCAGTAACGATAACTTTAGCATTAGCCTGTAGATTAAAACTACAATTTTCAATCCAACTTCTTAATGAATTCCCAAGATACCCAAAAATGTGTTTGAAAAATATATCTCTCTCTATCACATTTTATTAACAAAAATGAAAAGTAATTCAATTTTCAAAAGTTAAAAACTATCTAAATTAATCTATCCTTTAACGGAAAATCAAGGCCGAGATACAAGTTTTTTCGGGAGATGAGATTATTACCCTTATAAATTATAGTCCCTCTCTTTATATAAAATATATAAATCAGGCAGATTAAAAAAATTTGAATATAAATCGAATAATGAAGTAAAATAATCTTCCAATACTGTGTTATCCAGCCATGATTTACGGTCCAATGAACGGATCTCTCGCATGATCTACATACAGTCTAATCAAGAAAGATTTGAGGCATTTCAATAAGCCAAATAAATAACATTAGTTACCCTAAGTATTCGGTCGATATTCAAATAACTTATATTAATTTATAGACATTCAGAAAATTCTAATGAATTTCCTTGGAACTGAATTAACATATCGAGTTCAGACGATGTTCAATAAAACAATTATGTACCATGGTTAGATAAAAGTGAAAAACAAAACAAACATTGGCGTAGTTAGAGAGTTTTCCTACGGGGGGGGGGGGGCAGCCGCCAAACTGATCAGACCACCACCAAAGCACCAGTATCGGTAATCCGATTAGAGATCAATTAACTTACAGTAGAATTGGCAAGTTTTGCAGAGTAACGAAATAATTTAATGAAAAATAATACATAAGTGATGCTTTGTTAATAATTGAATTTCAATTTATCTGAATCCGTTTATTTGCAACGACATTTCTCTGGAAGGAGACGGAACTGGTAGAAAATTTAGTTGAATGTAATGGGAAGGCAGCCCAGTAGGTAGTGAGGAAAGAAAAAGTCTAACACATGTCAAATACGGTGACAATTTGTTGGAATCCTTCCTCCTTTCCTTTCAAACCTGACGTCTCGGAGGATTTTCCACCCTCCTTCTTCAGGGTTTCAAGGGGATCAATGAGATGAAGCAGAAAATAGAGTGACTTCCTTCTTCTGCCTACCACGGTAGTGTTGAAAAACACTGCTACACTTTTAACAAGGCGCATGCAGAAAAACATTTTATTTATACCTCCTGTACTTAATTAATTTTCTTTCCTCAATTACACTCTAGGGCACTTACCAGTACATTCAATTACATCAATCAGTTTTTATCGCTTTTTACTTCCAAAAAATAGTCTTTGCTTGCACTGAAAAAAATCTTAGCTATTCAGAAAATAAAATCGTTACTGGTTACTAAACATCCAGATGACTAATTATACATAAAAACTTTCTTTTAGGAAATTAGAATTATCAAAATGATTTCTTCCGATAGTTTTTTTATATCCACAAGGCTGTTTAGAGGGAGTGCCTATCTAACTTCCCACCCAAATTTCACCACTGCTGCCTAACCCTTGAGGTACACCAATAAATCAGGACCTTTTGTAGAGCAAATTTTATTTCCAACAAGAAAAAGTGAATATGAGTGAAATGTCTACCGTCGATAGTTTACGAGTTAAAAGATACGTCAATAATGAACTTGAATCAGTAACAAATAATCTGTCTCGATGGACGACATCCTCTAGATCGAAACCGAGAGAGAACAAAGCATTATAAATGAGAAAGAAATCGATCTTATTTTATCGATTTCATCTATCTGGAGGTTCATAGTACCTTTTTAATATTAGAAAATAGCATTTTGATTAAGGATTTTGTAGTTTAAAAGAAATTTTATGAAAGATTCAGATTCTTCTCTCTGGGAGCGAAGCAACTAGAAATGGCAAAAAGTTTTATTTTTTTCTCAATATATATTTATTCAAATCTATTGAAATTTCATGTCTGTAGTATTAATTCCGTTTATCTTTTATATCAATTTATTTTTTATTAGGATATTTGCATTTCAAAAGATAGTTTATTTGAAACCTAATTTGAAAAACGCTAATAACTAATTTTAAATAATTTTTAAAAATATGAAATTAATAGATATTATAAAACAATTAACCATCATTGAGTATACAGTCCTAAGGCTGGTTTGATGCAACAATCCGTGTCCACTCGACTCTGTCCCCCGCCAGCTGTTTGACCCCTCAAATGTCTGGCATCCCATATCCTCAATTATATGATTGAAATATTCTAATCTGGTCTTCTCTTCCCTTTTCTTTCCCACCTCCCCCTCCAAGATATCCCTAAGCAGTCCCCCATGTCTCAGTGTGTGCCCCATCATCTGACCTCTTCTCTTCTTCAGACTTTTCCACAAGGTTCTTATTTCTCCGATTCTTCCAAGAACTTCTTCATTTGTAATTTTATCCATCCATTTGATATTCATCATTCTTCTGTAGCACCACATTTCGAAAGCCTCTAATCTCTTTCTCTCCGCTTTTCTAATTGTCCAGGTTTCAACACTCCGTACATGGCTATGCTCCATACATATGTCTTCAATAGCAACTTCCTGTTTTCTAAGCTGATTGAGGAGGAGCATAGTAGTAAAACAATTAATTATTAATAATTAGATTCAATTTTAAACCATATTAATTCAGTACTTATTGAGAAAATGATCAAAAACCATCTGAACTGTCAAAAAACGTCGTTTTTTGAAAGGACGAGATGCTTTTGAAAAAGTTGCAAAAGTCATATGAAACGAAACAGTGACCTGTGACATGGAGGTTGAATTTAAAATGTTTCTAAAACGGTCGCTTCACAGACTGTTTTCAGAGTTTTTGGCAATTTTCGCAAAAAGTACTGAATAGATTTCTGTTCAAAATTCGAGGGGTGTGGTTGGTTGGGGTGGAGTGTGAGGATGGGGTTCGTGGGTTGGGGATTCAGGGGCGTGCCCCCTGGCTAGCAAGAGGGCCGCCGAAGGCGGGCCTTGTAGCTAGTTAAACATTATTTTACAAAAATAAAAGCGGTTTTAAATAAAGGGTTCGATCCCATTAGTATTAAGGTGATCATTTTTATTAACATCCCAGTCGTCAACCAAATTCGAAATTTTATGAATCGAAAAATTATCTCGAGAATTCATTGAGCTTGAATTTGTATATTGAAACGTATTTACATTTCCATAAATCGACAACTATTAATTTTAGACTTTCACTCATAAGATCTTTTCTGTTGGAAATTAAATGGACTTTAATAAAGGTCCTTATATAAATTGGTGTGCCTCAAAGGGTTAGGCAGTAATGGTGAAATGAATGTGGAAAGTTACATAAATACTGATCTAGTAAGTAACGAAATAATTTAATGAGAAATACATAAGTGATGCCTGGTAATAATTGAGTTTCGATTTTTCTAGGGGGGGCAATAAGTTTTGGAGGGGGAGGGGACACTGACTCCCCCTAACTACGCCCATGAAAAACAAAAACATTTTTAACATTCTCCATACATAGATTCTATAACATTTACGAAACAGTCTTATCCAGAAATTCATATATGTATTTGTTAAATTTAGAATAATATTCTCAAGCAGAGTCTTTATTTAATAATGTTCAAAGGTACACGAACGTCATATACTTACCTTTGAATGTCACTGCATTTAAAAATTCTGTAGACAACACTCATAAAAATTAATTTTTAAATCCTATATAAAAACATGTGAATTGATGAAATTCTCTTCCCATTGCATTATACATATAGGTATTATAGAATTTATTTGATTCAAAAGAAATGTGAAATTCTGCAGATTCAAGATTATTTTCAAGATATATTTTAATAATCTTTTAACTCAAAACTGGATAATAAACACGTTGTGGAAAAGTGGCTACTTATAGTACCTACGAGTATGTCCTGGTCCAATTATGGATTAATTGGTATTTTTGAATTTACTTTTTTACCACTGCCTCGACATGGAACAGAGTTCGGAAAGAATTATTATTAGTAAACACAGTGGCAGGCCAATATTTCATTGATATGAAATTTGCTAAAGGAACACTATTATATTAACTGAAGAATTAAATAGCTCTCCTTGAGATTAATGAAAAAAGAAAAATAGAAAATTACCGAGAGATTCAATCATATTAATTCTACGCTTAATTACATTCAGAAATTGTATATAAATATTAAATATATCTCATCTTGTCATCTACCTAATATCTAATAAATTATGAAAGTAATTTCTTAGTAATTCATTCGATTAAAATAAGAATTTCATTATACATGTATAAGAAATGAACAATTTTAAAATTAGTTTTCTATTCTATCAAAGTGTTATCTATTCGTTTTTGACACTTCAATTTGATCGTACATAGAATATTATATTGTGTGAAGAGACAAGCAAATGTATCCAATTATTTTTTCAATTTTATATAATTTAATATTTAACTTGGATGCCAAGAATGAATTTTGATTAATAACTATACTTAAATATTATTAATCTTCTTATATAATGATAATTTTATTGTTTTTCCTATGATCCTCTATATTTTATTAATCAAATAATGAAATGTGATGTAGGTACACATATACTGGGCCATATGACTTGTTAAAATAAAAAATTACCATCGATTATTGCATTTTTGAAGTTTCGATCATTAGTGGTAACCATGGTGAAAATATGGAGGATCGAGCAAAAATCAAAATGATTCTTATTTCCTATTGGAAGAAAGTAATTCGGTATTACACATTTTTAAAGTTTCGATCTTTATTAATAACATTATTGCTGAAGACATGGAAAATGGTTCACTCAAATTAAATCCTATAGGCGATTTAAATAAAAGAATATAATTGAAAACTTTTTAATATAATACAAACATTAAAAATGCTAGGATTTCTTGAGTGTATTTTTCGTAGGCCTCTAGTTAGCAAGGGGCTCGCCAAAGGCGGGCGTCACAACTAGCATTATATATTTATCAACAGTTATACTATTTATTAATTATTATATATTTATCAACATTTAGAATGTCGATACACTTTCTAAACAATTAGTGATTATTATTATAATAGTTAAACTGTAGTTACTGTAACCTTTTTTCTAGAATAAAAAAACCACAAATGAATTGCGTTCATTTATTTGTCTTTTGTGTAAAGGTTACATTTCGTTATAGAGTGAGTTTTTTTTTACTCTGTCTCTCCATCAATATGACATTTTAAGAATGCTAATATTAAATAATTCTCTTTGTGATTATGTGAGCTATTAAAAGTGATAAGCAGCGTCTCTGTCGTTGACCAAGTTACTCACTTTCATTTTCCAAAGTTCTAATCTCAAGATAAACATGAATAAGCACTTTTGGTGGCCGACTAACAGTTAAGGTGGGGACATATACCTATAATATAATATTTGAATGTGGGCCCCGACTTGATGAGCAGCCAATTAACCGACTCCGATAAATGACGTTTTAATTTATTTTGCGATTCATTGTAAACGATGAATGAATGGGTGGGTGGGTGATACGTTAATCATCTCCACTGTGGAGCTCTTGATCCTTCTCTTCCTGAATTCAACATTCGAAACAATGGTTTACTTCTTTAACTTTTTGAAAATAATGGTCTTAAACAAATTTCTAGGATCATTTTCTGTTTCTTTAAATTCCACGCCCTGGCGATTTCAGACAATTAGTTTTTCTTAACCGAGGGTTTGGTTTTTTTGGAACTTGGGTGGTCTTAAATTCTTTTTTTATTTCTTTGACTATGCTAAAAGAAGAGTTTTAAATTTCCCTATTAGTCCATAAGTTAATTTTTTAATTATTTAAACTCAAGAGGTGAACCGCGACCTAATATCGTATACACCAATGCTTCTTCAAGTATGGGCCGCGGCTCCCTAGGGGCCGTGGATTAGCGGCAGGTGGCCGCGAAGAGTCACAAATGTAACAAATAAATTATAGAAGGATACAATAAAAAAGTATGTCTTCTGCTGAAATTATAAATTTTATTTATTTATAACGATCGTTATAAATAAATAAATAAATAAACCGTTATAAATAATAATAATAATAATCGTTATAAATAAATAAAATTTATAATTCCAGCAGAAGACACACTTTTTTATTGTCTCCTTCAATATATGAAAATTCTGCTACACTCGGCACAAAAACTTTCAATTTAAATAAATTATTATTGTTAAATAAGCTTTTTTTATCTAACCTAATCTAAAATATTGTAAATGTTTAAAATAAAAAAATTGAGATTATGTTATTTGATTTGTGCACATATGTGCCCATAATTATGAAAGTGGACTAAGTCAAAAATTAAAAAATAGTGTTTTCATATTTTATGTTCCATCCATTTAAAAAGTACAGTAATAAGTTCTCAGTTTTGAAAAATCGCATAAAATTGAACCGTTAAGGGGATTTCTAGTTGTCTCATTATACAGAATTCGATTCTTGTTTATTTTATAAAACTTTGAATATCTCGAAATTAACAATCAATGACTTAGACTACTTTCATAATTATGGGCACATATGTACTTAGCCATTGTAGTGGATGCATACACTCATTAATCAAAACATAATAACCGTGTTTATTTTTTCACTCTTTTACTGTTAACCTTAGTAAATGCATGCATTGACTAGTAAGTGTATGCATATACGAAATTTAAAATTATAAATAGTTTTTTAAGCAATCTGAATTAAAAAAAAAAATAGGGGGCTGTGAGATAGTGACTTGGGTTCCAAGGGGGCCGCGACTTCAAAAAGTTTAAGAAGCACTAATGTACAGTACACCTAAGAGGCGACTGTGGGTCAGTGGATAGAGTGTTGGGTCGCTGACTCGAAGATCGCTGGTTCGAGACCGAGTCTCGGCAGATAGATATTTTCAGTCGCCTCCTCTTGGAAAGTAATGGCAACCTACCAAGAGTATAATTGCCTAGTAACCTCTCCAAATTAGCCGTTCGGAACCGGCGTTAAAAAGTAGGTCCCATATATCTGTGTAAAACAACTAAACACACTCAGCACAGGTATATGTGGAGAGGAGCCGACACCCGTTTCGGGTATGGCACTCGAAGAAGAATGTACACCTACTTCCACTTCCACTTTTATTTCCAAGTAGAAGGATCAACAGATGTGGGGGCATTGTCTAATGAATTCCAAAATAATTCCACATAATTCCAAAGACGTGTACACTTAATTCTAATCGCGGTTCACCCCTCGTTTAAACTTAAAATAAAAAATAGAACAAATGAAATGTTCCATAAATTTTTCTGAATTCATTAAAAGTCAGTCCATAGAAGTGGAGATCTTGCTAGGAAAATCTACTAAAAATAGAAATTTTATTTTCAAAGCTTTAGTGTTCAGACTGATGATCTGGAAGAGTCAGTTGATTAGGTTGGATCACACCTGGTGAAATTAAAAAATCAATTTACATTTTCTCAGAATTTCGACTCCTAATAATGGGGCTGTCTTCAAGTGTCAAGAAATATATTTAATCTAAACTCAACTAAATCCATCTACTAAAAAAGATGTTACTTTAAGACCAGTGGCATGCGGTCCATGGATGGTGTGGATGCGGCGTATCACTAAAATTTAAAAGAGCATTTTCATATTGTGTGCGTTTGTAAGATCAAAATAAACTTCAATATTCTAAAATTTTATAAATTATTTTACTATATACAACTAATCGAATTCGAGAAATCGAAAATTTAAAATGGATTTGTGGAACTTTTTAACAAAATATGTAAATGAAAAGAATTTTCCAGATTTTCTATTTGAATTTCTTCAGATATCTTATGGAAAATACTTTGATTTTATGATGTTAAAATAATGTGTCTACTCGAGTTTTATTTAAAATCTAAAAAAATTCATTAAATAAATTAATCATAAAAGATATTTTAGCAGAAGTATTTGATTTGATTTGTAATATACCTTCAGATGTAAGTTGATTTTCAATAATGAAAATAATTTTAAAAATCAACAGAATTAGGCAAACTGAAAATACCATAGATTCTCCGCTCTATCGAATAAAAACTCCCAATTGTAGAAAACAGTTTCGGCCTTAATTAGATACTGCCATCTTCAGTTCTAATAAGAATATTTGCAAACTCAATAATTTTTATTTATAATCATGTAGGAGGGGTAGTGTTTGCATTTTTAGACTCCTGGGGGCCCACTGATTATGTATACAAAATTTGGTTGAGTTTGGTACAAGAGCTTAGATTTTCATTTTTTGACCCTACACCCCCCCCCCCCATTTTGGGCAGTTAGTTTTTGCATTTTTAGACTTCTGGGGTCCCACTGATTATGTATATAAAATTTGATTAAGTTTGCTCAAATGGCCTAGATTTTTAATTTTTAACCCCTCTCCCTTCACCCCCCTTAATTTTGGGTTGATATGCACCAAAATCTAATCAGCTCTTAATTTCAAAGGACCAAAACTACTTGTGAAATTTGGTTTCGATATTCCCACTAATTTTTGAGCTAGCTCTTCCACAAAAATTTGGTAACGCACAGACAGACTAACAGACTAACAGACATTTTGACAAAACAATTATTATCTGAAAAATGTAATTTTTTCGATGTTTACTTATTAGGGCTTTTTTGTAGACCGAAATGCCATGGTCTCCCCCAATTTTTTTAACCAAAATAGTTTCAGCCGTTTTTGAGATATTTCAAAAAAAAGAAGCAAATAAAACCAATTATTTCATGCACGATTACAATACTTGACCATACCCTGTATGGTAAAGTAAAAAATAAAATTCTTATTCGTCAATTCGTACCTGAAATTCATCCCTTGTTGACGACCAACTTTTTTTATATCTTTCGGATAATTGTCTCTTTTGGCTGGCCATCACCAATGTGTTTATAAATAAATTTAAAAGCCAGATTATAGCTAGTGAAAATTTTTAATCTCCGTCACTGTTACTCCAATCTTGACTAATAGGTGTTGCACCTTCTTAGTTTTCCCATCCTTATAAATAAATAAATAAAAAAATAACATTTCAATAACATTTTTTTTAATTAAGAATTGAAAAAGGAAAACATTTTAATGTTAGTTTAGAGAAGTAATTAACAGGTAATAAAAATATTTCAATTGAACGTTTTAATTACCAAGAAGCAATTCCATTACATTTTATCTATTTATAAATAGACAAATAGATATTCTACATACCAAAAAGGTGTTCATCTTTTTTATGCTTATTATCAAATTAGCCAGTATTTGTTGGAATTTCAGAAATGACCTTCAGAGCAATCGGATATTGCACATGCAATTAAAGTGAAAGTGGAAATAAAAATAGAAATATTTGAACAGGTGGGAATTGATTGATTTCATTAACCTGCGTGGTCTCATCCTAAATTATCGAGAATCCTAATAAGCCATGAAGAACACCCAGTAAAGGAACCATAGCGTGAATAACGAAAGAAGCCTGAAAGGGAATTAATAGTTAATTGCCTAAGAAGATGCCTGCGGTAAGGTCGGCGAAAGGTCGAATGCACCCGAGATTCATGGCGATTTGCACCATTAAAGAAATTGAAAAGAATATCTATCACACCTCGACGGTTAAAAAGCAAATGGATCTTCTAAGGGCCGGTTGTATGTCGCAAAGTAAATGCTTTTTACCACTAACAAACGGTAGATGGTAAATGGAGGCACTGGGATGGCCAATCAGATGACATTTACCATCTACCGTTTGTTAGTGGTAAAAAGCATTTACTTTGCGACATACAACCGGCCCTAAGTAGATTAAAATGGTTTCGTATAGCATTTGCCGAACTATGGTCTGTGAACCACTAGTAGTCCTCGAGGTCTGCCCTTGTGGTTCTTCAAAAATTGCAGAAATAGCCTGGAATTATTAAAAAACGATTATGAATTTTCTTCAAATAACTTTATTAATTTATACCTACTAATATGAAATTCGAATCAGGTTCGCCGAGTGGTTAAAGAGCATGCCTTCTAATCAAGGTAGTGCAGGTTCAAGCCCGCTTAGCTGCACATATTTGACCAGCTATAATCTGATTCTTTCAGGGGAGGGCAATGGGAAACCACCCGTGTGAAAATTTTCCATAGGAAAATTACAATGGAGAGGATTACTCTCCATAGTAATAGCCGGCGCTCGGAATCGAGAATGGCACTTGAGGAAGAAAGAATATGAAATTAATTTAATTAAATGAATTTTAAATATATATTTAAAATATAAGTATAGTGGTATTAAAATAAATTAAAAAATGATAAATTTGCTTTCGAAGAGAACAAGAATAAGGTGGTCCACAGAACTGTTCTGACTTATTAAAGAAGTTCCCATTTCAGAAAAGTTTGGGAAAGGCTAAGTTCAGTAGATAGATATCAATAAAATTAATACTTAGGGTAAAATATTTTTGTATTTTTAATAAATGTATTTCTTATGATGGAGATAAATTTCACTAATATACTTTTCTGCATAGTTCAATTAATTTTCTCTCTCCAGAATGACTATGAATGGATAATAAGGGAAGATTATCTCAATACATGACAATTTGCACCTAGATCACATGAGAGGATCCTTTGTACACCCTTGTAAATTTACAGTTATATTTAATGATGGAGCCTTCTGACGTGCAATATAAATATTTTCTACTCTTTCTAAGTTAATTTGATCACTAGTGAAATTTTCAAAGCTGATTCAGTTGATATATGTTATTATTTGTTAAAGTTATATTTATATACCTTTTGATATTTCTGATCATTCCCGCTGCTAGGAAAATAAATCCTAAGATTTTTTTTACTCTTTGTTAGAGCCGGACAGAATACATAATCAACAGATTCTGTATCCCTCTCAAAGAGTCTACAGATATAATCTTGAGCTCTCTCTAGTGCTTTTGGAGTAATTTATTAGATAATTAGCAAATGAAGAGAAGTAAATGCACATAAATAACTAAAAAACTCTGAATTTGTTTTCAAAGATAAAATTTCTTCCTCTTTCTTTAAAATCATTTGGCTTGATTCTACATTTCACTGAAATCCATAAATCTTGCTGACCATTGGAGAGAGATCGCTAACCGAACTCTATCATAATGCCATCTCATCTCATCAGAATGACTAAATGTTGTACATTTAATTTAGTTTAACATAAATGAATTTAAACATATCTATTGTAACATAAAATATTATTTTTTTGAACCATAAAAATTCACAATTTTTACATCGC
Organism: Forficula auricularia; assembly: GCA_024734495.1. Taxonomy (NCBI): domain Eukaryota; kingdom Metazoa; phylum Arthropoda; class Insecta; order Dermaptera; family Forficulidae; genus Forficula; species Forficula auricularia. Next base: position 16,902,494 of record JALMQS010000075.1, read on the forward strand.
ATCGGGAAGTTGGTCTTTTTTGAAAAACAAAAAATAGCTACCACTTTTGCATGTGTGAAATCATTTGCCAATAAAATAGTTGCACATTTCCTTAGTTACAACAGATCACCCGATGATTGCATACATATAGGACTTGTTGAAAATAGTTATTTAGGTTGGAGAAAAAATAGTGTTTTATTTGGTGTGTTAAATCAGTGTTTTTGTTCGGTTCAAAAAACTTTTTTTTGTTAAATAATTAATTTACTTATAGTAGGAGTCCTAGCATAGATTCATGCACCGTAAAAAGAAGAAGATATCAGAGGGTGGGCCGGGTTTGAGGTGCATGTGGAGTTGAAAGTTAAGATTAATTGGTGAGAAGTGGGTTTTAGTTTCTAGGCGTCATGGGGATGCTTTTGTTCGAATCCTATCTAATTTTTCAGTTAATGAGTGTTGAACTTTAGAAAATCATGTGTTTCGCGCAAACATGGCTTTCGGGATGTTTACACATTTAGATATATTTACATTTATGAACAAACTCTGCGATGAAATTATTTAAATCTAAACGTATCACCTGAATACGAAATAGTGTTTTTCTAATTTATCTGTGTTTCTGAGCTAATGACTTTCTGGTAAGACTGTTTAAGTATTATTTATTATGGGTTTTTGACTAATATTGGAGTTAATTTTTATTGTTTGTGTGCATTTTTTAGATTTCTCTAAAAGTCTTGAAAAAAATTTGACTAAAAAACTTCAATTGGATCAAGTTTTAAAGATCATAAAAAGTAGCGATTTACGACTTGTCGCCTAAATATCAAACTTAAAAACTTTTTAAAAATGAAGAAAACTTTACTTGAACTTGTAATTTCTTATTTCATTTAGATAATATCTTCTAATAAACGTCCTTTTATCTTGAATTCTATAATGGATATGTAGTTATGTTAATTAAAAAAAATAAATCATAGGTAGATAGATATAAGAAATAATGCCGCGATTGATTCATTTTGGGGATTATGACATATGATTAAGTAAAAGTTTGACCCATTAAGAATAATGATTTGCTATTCATTTTTTTTTCTAAACTTTTTGACACAAATACATGGATTTTTTACTAATGTTCTAGGCAGTTAACAAATTCGTTACAAATTCCTACAAGCTCGCTTGTCTTTAAATAATTGCTTTTTTGATAGTTTGGACAGGAACAACAGCAATTCGTTTCAGGTTTCTAGTCAAGTGTGAGACAGTAATTTGTGAATAACACTTTGCGTCATTGCCGCGGAATCTCCTTTCGGCGAAGATCAACAACTAGCATTTCTTTTTCCCTTGTGGCCTTTGCTTGGGCTGCTTTGTGTAATCCTATCAATTGAAAGAAAAAAAACTTCATTTTACCAATATTGCCGGTAGATTATTTTTATAGCTGTTTTTTTACTCCATCTACTATTTCAATTGAGCGATGATTTTATTTGAATTAATTGACATCTGAAAAAGCGAGATGAGCTGGAACATCTTTTTTTATTCATTCCTGAGTCTTATAATGAGATTTGTTTAAACGAAGGTTATCAATTTCAATTAAGTTTTTGTATGCGTTGCAATGATTAATTAAAGAAAGGTATTTTTACTTTCGATTATTTCATAAGGAGTTTAAGAGAAAAACGATGAGAAAGATTTTATCCGTTACTTTGGAGCTAATTTAATCATTTTAAATAGGATCTTGTTATCCTTAATCAATTCCTAAAATTATATTTTTGTTAACATTATAAAAATTGAAAGAAAAATGAATAACTTTTTCCAAAACTCGCTATAACTCTACATAAGTACGGAGAGTCGAAGATTGCTAAGAGTACTTTATTAATGTATTTATTTCTTAACTGAAACGATTTAAGTTATCGAGATTTAATTTACCAGGCTCGTATAAAAACATTTTTATATATTTTTATGTGCTAATAAAAAAACAAGGCCTTCATAATACAAAAATTAAATAATTTGTAATGATTATATATTTCTTTAATTAAAGAAATTCTTAGTCTTCTTTATACACCATGGTGGTGGCCGTCAAGTTCCATACCCACTTGATCTGAAAAAATGAAATTTATTAAGTCAAAAGTTATAATTATTATGAAATAGAAAAAAATCAGAATGAGAGAAAAATTTAAATCTTAATTATTTTAATTTTTTAGGTAAGTAATTCGATTTTTTATTTCTTTTGGGAAAAAATAAGAAAATATGTGGCGCCACGGAGTCTACCAATGCATACACAAACACATTTAAAAATAAATAAAAATTACATAGGATATAGGCTTTGTTCCTGAAGGTCATAAAAAAGTTGTCATCCCAATAGACAGGGTAAGTACACAGATATGAATAACTAATACCATATCATAAAAAAATGAAAATGAAAAAAGGAAAAAGAGAGAGGATTTAAAATTTTAAATAAAACTATTATCAAATTCTTCAATTATTAATTAGTAGAATATTATATAAGAGGTGTGTATAAGCGATGAAACCAGTTGGCACTTTGTTAACCAAGCGCCGTAGGTTGAAAATGTCAAAACTTTAAAGATTTATTGTCTTTTTTTTAGATTTTCTAATCAATATGGGTAAAGGATTAGTAAAGGGAATACAAATTGTGCTTTCTTGCCACCCTTTCACCTATATCTTTATTTTGCTTTCATCAATTCATCGATCTGAGTTGGGAGCGTATCTAGTGCAATTAGTAAAATTGTTGAACATCTATGCTATCAAGAAATAATTTCTGTTAATGAATCTTCTTGAAGCAACAGTGGATTAACAAATATCTAAGATATAAAATAGGAACGACCGGAATACCTATCCGTCGACTGAAAAACAATCAGGGAAGTATGTTCGTGCTTCGGGGGACCACCCAAAATCTGTTTGTCTATTGAGAAAGGATCAGGAATTGTTTGGCAACCAAGGAACGACAGGTAAGCCCATATGAAGAATTTTAGGCAAAATTTAGAATTACCTATCAAATGTTTTCAGATAAAATTTTATTGAACTGAGTAATTTAAAATATGTGATAAAATTTTGTTTCGTTAGTGTAAAAATTAACAAATATCTCAAATAGGAGGGCATACAAACGAAACTTGATTTGATTCATTTTAAAACATATATTCGCTGTTTTGTCATATATACATGCAAACAGGGTGTATCTGTAATGCGAAAAGATCATTCAAGGGATAGTTATATGGGACAAAATAAACGATTCTTTTACCAGCAATCCACATTTAGATTTTTTACTAAATAATTTTTATCTGTGGAACGGCTTGACTAATTGAGTTGGAATTTTGCATTGAACTCATCGATGTAAAGATCTAATTTGAAAAATATATATCAATTTGATCCAATAATCCATTTTAAAATGGCGGCCATTTAAATACTTCTTCTTCTACAATAAATGCCATACTCAATCGAGCAACAACGATTTCTATGGAGAGTATCCTCTCTATTGTAATTTTCCTGTGGAAATTTTTCACAGGAGTTGTTTCTCGTTGCCTTCGTTTAAATACTATAAATGAAAATCACTCAAAAACACTATATTTTTAAATGACCGCCATTGGAAAACAAATAATTTATTTTTAAAAAATTTTAAAATTGAAAATAAAGTTTTATGTGTGTGTGGGGGGGGCGTCTCTGACCCCCCCCCCCACCTCGCTTGGACAATTCGATTGTATTATTGTTTATTATTCGACAACAATCAAGGGCGGATCCAGGGGGAGGGGGCGACCCCCTCCCCCATAGAGGCCCGTGCCTGGCGGGAGTGCAACACATATATTCCTGAAGTAAAAAGGGTTTTTAGGGTTCCGTAAAACGGCAAACTATTATAGTGCCGCTACAAAAAAATACCACTTGAAAATGATACTGTATGTTCTCACGTTTCATAAAGAAAAAAAAATTGAAAATTTTCGAATTAATTCAATTTTTAAAACCGCCGGGCAAGCAAGCTTCGTAAACCGAGTAATAAGGCCGTAGCCAGTGAAGGGGGTTAAAGTGTTAGACCGTAGGTCAAATTTATATTTTTTTCTAAGCTAGGTCTATTTACACGAGTAAAATTTTAACTCACTCGTTTTTTAGACCTTCCAGAAATATAATTTATTTAATACAAAAACAAAATTGTATGTAAAATAAGCGTTTTCGGACATAAGATTCTATGAACTTTTTTCTTTATTTTGGCCCGAATAATCACCCCCTAAATTATCCCCATTACAGATACACCCAATAATATACGAATTTATATTCAAATCAAACCCATTCGACTGGGTCCGACAGTCATGTTTAATTTTTATCTTCCAATATTTTTAAAACAAAAAATATGTACTTAATAATTTTAATTATAATACCGATTCAGCTTATTAATTATGGTGTCTATTTCTTGTTGAGACTTACATTTTCAAATGTGACCTAAGAGATTATTTCAAGTTGGACTACCTATGGTGAATATTATTTTTAACTATTTCTTGTATTTATTTATCATCAATAAATTCAGATTCACAATTAGAAGCCGATACAAGAAAATATTTACTTTTCTGATCCTCAAGCATACCTACTACATGATTAAACATAATTATAATAACTTTTAAGGAGTTCGGTGTTGGTTCTAGGTGAAACATTTTAATATAATAATAAAACTTGCTAAGATACGAGGTAGGTTTCACAAAAAAAGAAATAAAACAAAATTGAGTTTTGAATTCGATATATTTCGGGGTTAGCCCATCATCAGGAGTCTAAGAAAACTGATTAAATATTGGAAAAATAGTTTTACAAGTAACAATTTTTAACATTTTTTTAAATGTATGTGGTGAGGGGAAAGAAGGGGAAGAGGAGAAGTTGTTCTAAGAATTAATATTTTCTATTGAGATTTGAACTGGCTGAAAGGAATCTATACGTGCTATTATAATAACGAATGGACAAGTACCTGAGAAGGTACAACTTGAAAGGTGCATGAGAGAGTGCAATTACCCTAGTATATTCAATGTGCGAACAATGGAAGGAATGTTTAGTTAATTTATTATAACATATAATCAATAATTGTATTTTTATACACTTCCAATTGATTATTTAAAATATTTGAATTATTAGAGAGGGCTATTTTTATTTCGGAGTGTATAAATTAACTTGTCAAGATTGTGATGCTTTTTATATTGGGCAGACAGGTTGCGCTTTCAAAATACGTTACTCCGAGCATGTAAGAGCTCTTAATCATCTCAATAAATCCGATAACATTAATTTAGATTCGACCTCAGCCTTCGCAATTCACTTACATGAATCTAACCATTCAACCTCTAATAATAACCCTATCCCCATTCATTTCGAAAGAAAAGGCCTAAAATTGGATCTCTTGGAATCCACCGAAATAAAAATAGCCCTCTCTAATAATTCAAATATTTTAAATAATCAATTGGAAGTGTATAAAAATACAATTATTGATTATATGTTATAATAAATTAACTAAACATTCCTTCCATTGTTCGCACATTGAATATACTAGGGTAATTGCACTCTCTCATGCACCTTTCAAGTTGTACCTTCTCAGGTACTTGTCCATTCGTTATTATAATAGCACGTATAGATTCCTTTCAGCCAGTTCAAATCTCAATAGAAAATATTAATTCTTAGAACAACTTCTCCTCTTCCCCTTCTTTCCCCTCACCACATACATTTAAAAAAATGTTAAAAATTGTTACTTGTAAAACTATTTTTCCAATATTTAATCAGTTTTCTTAGACTCCTGATGATGGGCTAACCCCCGAAATATATCGAATTCAAAACTCAATTTTGTTTTATTTCTTTTTTTGAGAAACCTACCTCGTATCTTACTCAAGTTTTATTATTATAATTATAATAGCCTAGATGAATTCATGAGATGTTTTTTAAGAGTTTAAAAAATGCAATTATTTTAACTAATGCATTTTAAAAAGTGAATTTTAACAACGGTCGAATAGGAGTGGAAGATATTTATAAAACCAAGTTTATTAAGGATTATTGACGAAAATTTCAGCTACTATAATTAATAGAAAACTAATACACTTTACGATTATGTTTGTTTACTTTTTCCCGTTTAAGTAATTTCCAATACGGCTCCTAATAGGATTTAGGGGTTAATTTTAAATATAAATATTAATTATATATATATCCAAAGAAATGTCACGCTTATCGTATATTTTACATTAATAGTTGTATGATTCTTAAGTGGCATAAGCAGAGCAAAGAAATTCTAGAATCACAGTCGAAAAAATAACCAACTAATTAGTTTCATTTGTTTATTATTTGAAAAAAAAATATTTAACACGTTTGAACAAAAAATAAATAAATTGGATATCATTCTATTTGTTATTAATTATAAATTCAAAATCCAAAATTAAATAGGCAATAATGAAAATAATGAATGGATGATCAAGTGGAAAAGAAAGCTGGTGGGAGAACTTGTCCAGGAGCTATACTTAAGCAATGACAGTCTTTAGACAGACTGAGAAGTGGATGTGACTAATTGTGATGCAATATCAAATTTGAATTCAATTTATTTAAGAAATTTGATTAAAAAGAAAACTTCTCTCTATTTGGTGACCAAGACCTTATCATTTCAATAGAAACAAAAGGTCAAAAGCCACTTAGTTAACTTAATTTCTGTTTTAATTAGAAGCTGATGACTCCAGGTAGTCTCTCTAAATAACAACCCTAGAAATACTAGAATAAGAATTCATTCGGAACTACTATAATATCTCTAGACTAGACCAAATAAGACAAAAACAGATTTAAATAGATGGTCTCCAGGAAAAGATAAAATTTAATTACAAAAGCATTTTGGATGATTTTCTGTTAAGAAAAATAAATGTCAAAATCGTTTCTCGTCACTTTATTATTTTTTAGTCAAAACTTCCAAATTAAAGATTTCATCATTACTGGTTTAACTACTTAGCCAAAAAATTGATTACTTACACATTTTATATTTCCACCTTCTATACTAGAAAGTGTCACCCGGTTATTTGTACGTTCTGTACATATATATATATATATATATATATATATATATAACGTTCTGTACATATATATATATATATAAACATGCTACAATAAAATACAATAATTTAAATTCAATTAATATAAATACTAGGAAAGACTGTGTTGACTTATAGTTTTTCAGATCTATTCTTGCCTCAAATGTAGGACTCAATTTGAGGGAAAATAAAACCCCCACTTTATCACTAAATAGATAGAAACGTTTTATTTGAAAATTGTTTTATCTTCCAGCACAGTGCTTCCCAACCTTTTTTCATGCCAATGTCCCCTAAATCTGAAAAAATAATCCGGGGACCCCGAAAAAAAAACATAATATTTTAGTCTTCAAAATGTTTATTTCACATCTTTATATTTTATCTCAAACAATAGTAACTTACTTACAAACAATTGTTAAAAATAAAATAATAAAACAGCATGAAGCTCACAAAACAATTTAATGAGATGGTTGCGATTGCATGTTTTTACACAACAAATCAATAGGTATCTATCTGGTTCAATTGCAGAAATAATAACTCGCAAGGAATCTTCCAGTCTCCGTGGTAAGGCATGATCTGTGCATATTTTTTTATTAAAAGTAATGATGAAAATGCTGTTTCACATAAGTATGTAGTCGCAAAAGGAATTAGGATTACCAAGACTTCTTTTGCAATGGAAGCAATTCTTGCGGACCCCGCGAAAAACACACGGACCCCAGGTTGGGAAGAACTGTTCTAGCAGCTTAACACGTGAAATTTTTAATAAAAATGCTTTGTACAGATTAATTTTTTCCTTAATTTATCTCTTGAGTAAAATATCAGAAATAAAAATGGATGACTAAAGATCGATTATCTAATGATAATAATACTAATATAACACATTTCTTAAGTATATTTTTTAATTTTAGCAAATACCGCACCTTTCGCGAAGGTAAGAGAAAGTAGAAAAGATTCCGGCACGAGGGAAGTGAATCGATACTCAGCTCCTGTTGCTGATCTTGAACTCACAAAATGTGAAAGATGGAAACTTAATTGATTTTTAAGTTTTTTTCAGATTACGCCATTCATACTGTAAATAAAAATTTAATGTAATTTAATTAGCATTTAAGTAACAAAAAATTAATAAAATAAAATTTTAATTTTTTAAAACGGTACCTTTTGCTGAGAATAATAGAGGCTTTAATTTATATAATAAGAAAGATTATATGTTCTGCCTAAAATTCATATATTTGAGACTACTATATATTGTTTAGAGCAGGGGTGTCAAACTCAACTCCATAAATGCCAATTTTTATAACGAGTATGGCCAAATCTATATAAAATTAAGGTTTTGTCTGTACATTGGTCCAAATCACGCCAAATTTTGGTTGCACAGGTTTCAAGCAAAGTTATGAACAAAAACACCATCAACAAAATTCCTGTCTGTATGTCTGTATGTATGTATGTCTGTCTGTCTGTTTCAGTGGTTTCCGAAAAGTTGCTCACGATTCACGTAAAAACGGCTTAAGGGATTATTATGAAATTTCATATTTACATCAGATGTCTTCTAACTTACGTTTTTAGCTATATAACGTTTTGATATTTTGACCCCAGAAGGGGGTTTGGGGGGCGCACGAATGAAATTTATCAAATAACTCCTAAACTATTGACCCTACGGCAAATTTTATAATTAACAAAGTTGTAGGGGGTGTGATTTTTGACAACTTTTGTTTAAAAAATTTCCCCAAAAATCTACCCAAAAAGGGGGGGGAGTGGTGAAAAAATGTAAATTCTTGCCCTTGGAGCAAACTCAACCAAATTTTGTATACATAATCTCTGGGCTCTAGAGAGCTAGAAATGCAAAAATTAACCACCCAAAATTGGGGGGGGTCAAAAAATGAAAATTATTACCCTTAGAGCCAACTTAACCAAATTTTATATACATAATCTGTGCGTCACTAGAAGACTAGAAATGCAAAAACTGAGTGTGGGGGGTGGGTGCGCGGGTCGAATGGGGGTGGGGTGAGGTGTGAGGTGGAGTAGGGTGGGGGTGCTGGGGGTGGTGCGGGGTGGAGTCCAGGGGGCTAGGCGGGGGTGTGGTACGCAGGGTTGGAGGGCACGGGGTGGGGTCCCGGGTGGATGGGGTGTGGGGTCCGAGGTGGGTGGGGTGCGGGTGGTGGTGTGTGGGCGGGGGTTGTGAACGGGTGCATGGTGCGGGGGTGGGGGTGCTGGAGGGTGTGAGGTGAGGGGGTTAGGAGTGCGGAATGGAGTGTTGGCGTGGTGGCGGGGGGGGCAGGGGGAGGCTCCCTGGCTAGCAAGAGGGCCGCCGAAGGCGGGCCTTGCAGCTAGCTAAAAATAAAATGCAATTATAAATAATAAGTAAGAAGTATATTAAAAATGATTTATTAACGAAAAAAATTACAATTTTTTTTAAGTAGAGACGTATTAAACCGAAATATGGTTTTAACCCTTCTTCAAGCTGAAAAAATATAATCACCATATCGTCGCCTTAGCCTTAGAGTATAAACCTGCTAACTCACAACAAGGAAATTTTACAGGACAGAGAAAAAAACAAAATTTAATATTGTTGTTATGGAAAGAACCCATTTTTCACATTTTCCTTCTACAACCTACGATCGTAATTTTAAGTAGCAGTTTTAATTGGACCATGCTGCATCTCTTTTTCTTTCGAACGGTATTAATATGTCATATATGATAAAAAATGGATTTAACAGGTTTACACTCTAAGGCGACAGAATATTTATCTCTTATTATTTTTTTTTTATGTACCTATAATTATTTAAAAAATTGTTCGATTTTATTGAAAATCCGTTTCAATTTATACATGTAAATAAATAATAAGTCACTAAAATTAAGAAAAATATAATGTTAAATGATAATTATAAACATCCAGAGGCTGTTATGATGTCAAGGCGATGATCTGAACTAACATTTGCATATGTCGGTTTAATAGAAAACTTATTTACGACATAGGCGGAATGCAAGTACTTAATAAATTCTCTCGCTTGGCTAAATTAATATTTTTTTTTTGATATCAAGATGGTTTCAGAGATAGTCTTTCGATATGTATCTATAGAATTTCCAAACATTTCAAATATATGTGGAGATGAGGACAAGACTAGTGAAAGCTTAGATCTATACCCTTTATATGCCATATTTGGACCTCATAACGTTGGTGGTTTTTTTGGAGAATGTTGTCACTATTGTAATGTTCTTGAAAATTGTTTATTAGGGTAGTTTCCAGTTGTCTTTCTTATATTTAAGATAAGCCTTGGAATGTGTAATAGCAACGTTGGGAAATGTGAAATTTTGGAGCTTCACAGCCCAGTCCACTGGCTTGGTCGCCCTTATTAACCAATAGACTACCAGAGTCTTCTTAGATTTTTATATAAGATAATCATTTATTTCAAAATTTAATCTCGGAAAGGATTAAATGTAGTGTCACTTGGATAATTAATATTTAAATTAGTGTTTTTTTTTTTGTTTTTGTTTTTTAATAGCATTACAAAAAGTTGCTTTCTTTCTCGACTAATTGCTTCATTTACTAAGATTTTACTTTTTAAATATTTCATTTCTATATTATTTTTTATTGAAAATTAAACCTAAAATTAATCAAATAAATAATTTTACAATTAAAACAAATCAATTTGAAATAATAGATAAATAAGCTGACGTGTTCTGATGTGGCCATCCACTTGACTTTACCATACAACCTGGCCCCTCACTTATATTTAATATTTAATAAAATTATTTATAATCATCTAGGGGGGGGGTTAGCTTTTGCATTTTTAGACTCCTGGGACCCACTGATTATGTATACAAAATTTGGTTGAGTTTGGTAAATGGCAAAGATTTTCATTTTTATTGGGGGCGGTTAGATTTTGCATTTTTAGACTTCTGGGGGTCCACTGATTATGTATACAAAATTTGTTTGAGTTTGCTCAAACGACCTAGATTTCTAATTTTTAACCCCCCCCCCCCCCGACCCCCCTTAATTTTGGGTCGATATGCACCAAAATCTAATCAGCTCTTAATCTCAATGGACCAAAACTACGTGTGAAATTTGGTTTCGATATTCACACTAGTTTTTGAGCTAGCTCGTCCACAAATTTGGTAACGCACAGACTAACTAAAACTAGCTAACTAACTAACTAACAGACATTTTGACAAAACAATTATTATCTCGAAAAATATAATTTTTTCGATGTTTACTTATTAGAGCTTTTTTGTAGACCGAAATGCCATGGTTTCGCTTAATTTTTTTAATCGAAATAGTTTCAGCCGTTTTTTAGATATTTTGAAAAAAAGAAGGAAAAAACTACTTTTTTCAAGCACGATTACAATACTTGACCATACCCTGTATGGTAAAGTAAAAATAATATCTATCGAGCTATCAGCTTTTCAGATCCTGTTATAGTTAGAGCTGCACGTGAAATAAATTTAAATATAATAAAATATTCAAATTAATTTTTTGAATCAATTAACATATTCTATTTTTTTAAATTTCTATTTTAATAAATAGGTATATAATATAAATCATTACTTACTTGTAATAGCTTATTAGGGGGTCTTTAAAAAATCAAAATTGAAAAATACTAGTTGTTTAAGCTTTTACCATGAAAACACGTGAAATTCTCAATAAAATTATTTAAAAATATATTTTCTACATTTTGAACTTGAAGTTATATACAAATGAACTTTCAAACGTTAGTTTTAATTTTTTCTTAAAGCAATTTGAGCCGCAAAAGTTAAATAATGTAATGAATAAATTATTATGTTAATTCTACATATTTAGAAAATTATTTTATTATTTTTTGAATAGTAAAAATGAATTGAGCATCCGACGAGATTCGAACCAGTGTCTCTCTCCTTTAGCCGAAGAGCGCCTTTTACCAAGTAGGCCACGGTGGTCCCGCCAGAAAAGCTCTTTAGATTGAATGCCATTTTTCCTATAATAATAATAAAATAATTTTCTAAATATGTAGAATTAACATATGAAATTATTCATTACATTATTTAACTTTCGCGGCTCAAATTGGTAGAAGTTAGGTATATGTTTGATTGAATCTTTGAATTTAATCAATCTCCGACGAGGGGTGAACCGCGACCTAATATGGTGTAGGTACACCTATTTCCACTTCCACTTTCATTTCCATGTAGAAGACAATAGATGAATGGGCATTATTATAAAATAATTCCATATAATTCCAAAGACATGTACACCCAATTCCAATCGTGGTTCACCCCTCGGTCTCCGTATTGTAAATATAAGCATTTTGGCACCAGAGCGAACATTCCCTTCTTGAGTTATCTTGGATATTGAAACTCGGACATACTTTTCACCTGCCTCCCAGGGGTATCAATTAATAAATATTAAATATACCTTAAGAGATATCTTTACCGAACAGACCATTTCTTTCAAAGTGTCAAAGATAAACAAAAATAAGTCTTTTAAGAGCTACAAAAATATAAGATAAAATTCAGAAGAGAACAGATGAATGCCAAGGTACACTTATATCATCATTCAATCTGGTCTACAAAAACTTCCCGTTGAGACTTTGTGTTTGTAAAATTTTACTTGATTCTTTTTAGGTCGTACAATTCGGTTATTAAACTTTCCGGTTAAGAATCCTGTATTACTGATATCATAATTATTCTCAACAGCAGCATTTACGTTCACTTTGTTTCATTAACATGAACTTCACCTTCGCAAATTAAATCTCAATTTCTGCGACTCTTGTCAGTCTTAAATATAGATAAGTATTTGTTTAGAATGGTTAGATCACCCCTGACTCAATCAATATATTGAAATACCACGATTGGTCTCTCCGCCAAAGAGATCTCGTATCACACTCACCCTCTTTTCTTAATAAATCAACTTTAAAAATTTATTTCAAAACTGACACAATGATCATTAAATATTCAATTTTTAATTCTTATTTCTAAAAAATAAAATTTTAGCTTTTTAGTAAAAGTTGGGAAATATCTAACACACTTATTCTTGAAGGAGACAATAAATGAGTGTGTCTTCTGCTGGAATTATAAATTTTATTTATTTATAACGAGACTATAGATAAAAAACGGTTACGAGAGAACCCTTATTGACAAACTATTAGAAAAGAAAATTGAAAAGTCAACTATGAATCTGATTTATTCCCAACTGTCCGAACCAGAATCAAAACCAAAACTAATAATTCCATACTATGGAAAAATTTCGGAAACTTTAAAATTAAAATTCAAAACTTTAGGATATGAAACAATTTTCAAATCCTCTAGAACATTGGGATCTGAAATTAGCAATAATAAGAAAGGGAAAAAATCAAAAAAATGGACAAAAAAGCGTCTATTCCATAACATGTGGAGAATGTTATTCAACCTATATAGGAAAAACAGAACGAAATTTAAACACATGAATTTCGGAACACAAAATAGTTTTTGAACACTACTGTGGAGAGAAGAAGGAAACTTTTTATTTGTTTCATTCATTGACCCTTTGAAACCCTGAAGAAGGAGGGAAAAATCCTCCGAAACGTCGGTTTGAAAGAAAAGGAGGAAGGATTCCAATAAATTACACCTTATTTGATATGTGTTAATTTTTTCTTTCCTCACTACCTCTGGGCTGCCTTCCATTACATTCAATTAACACAAAATAATTTTTAAAGGTGGTAGGCCATAGTGCAATTGCAGACCATTTAATATCCGAGAAACATTGTTTTCCAGATGAATCAAATATTAAATTAATTAGATCAGAATTAGATCCGCTAAAAATTATTATTTTCGAATCGTTCGAAATTTTAAAATCATATAATAATTAACCAAAAAAATTCTTAAATCAAAAAATAGAGATTCCCGAAAGCCTTATCTTAAAAATTGCAGTGCTAATAAAAACCTCATTAACGCCACCTACAGCCAAAAAATAAAACAAGTATAAATGACAATTCTTAGCACAGCCACTTGAAAAATGTTAACCTTCCATTCATAAATTAATTCCTGTTAATCAATTGTAATAGACTGATGAAGAGGCCAAAGCCCTCGAAACTATAATCTCGTTATAAATAAAAAAAATTTATAATTCCAGCAGAAGACACACTCTTTTATTGTCTCCTTCAATATATAAAAAGTCTGCTACCCTCAGCACAAAAACCTTCAATTTAACACTTATTCTTTGTGATTTTTTAATTCTGCTTAATTATTGTCACTTCCATTTTCGCTCTAAGCTAATCAAGGAAGCACATGTTATTTCTCTAAGTATAGATCAACGCCCATTAGATGAGTGGTATAAAGACGAATGCTTCGCTCGGGACTATAATAGAGTAAAATGGTTGTGGGCGGTTGCACCAAACTATAGCTTTAAGACTGTCTACTCTATGATGATCTATAATCGGTTTTAGTCAACTAAATGTCTATTAAGTAGTCAAATCTAGAAAAAAATCTTAAATTAATAGTCTATCACGAATACCGTATATATTTATCTATCATTTTGATCGACTAAATAATTGCATATTTAATACTTATATAGGCATTTAAATAAAATGAGAGATATTAAAGTCCTTGATGCTGATTAAATTGGAAATTGACCACTAGGGTTGTTTCCGGTAGTCTTCTCCGTTATTTGATGAAGATTCATAGGATAAAAAAAGAAATTAAATTTTTATTTACGAGATGAATCATTAATTTCAATTTCTCTATCCTTGAACTTTTGCCTCTACGAATAAAAATGATTATAATATTTCTACTCTAAAACATCCCTGATGAGTACAAATTATTAAAAAATAGTCATTTAATATGACCAATATCAACTACAATGATAAATTAGTTTCGAAATTACGAAACAAACGTACGGTTATAGTAAATTAAAAATGAAAATTTTATAAAACAAAGTTTTGATCTACGCCTTTAAATTTGTAAAATTAAGCTTGTACAAATGAGGTTTTTTTACACTGACTGGGGATCTTTCAAAAGTAAAACGGAGCCCTATAATGTCACTACAATTACGGGCTCTCCATACGTCTGACACAGTATTGTAAAACTTAAAATTTTCAAGTCATATGTATTAATTTTTTCCCAAAAGAAAAATCGTATTAAAATAAATTAAAGCATTAAAACGTTCAAAAAACTAAAAAAAAATTATTTGCATTTATTAGATTTATGAAATATACGAGAAATTTAAAGAGATCAAACAGCTGGCGGGGGACAGAGCCGAGTGGAGACGGGTGGTTGCGTCAAACCAGTCTTAGCACCGTATACTCAATGATGATGATGGAAATATACTATGTGAATTGGAGAAAAATTCAATGAGCGTTGTTAACTCATTCAATTACAATATATTATAAGTATATCTTATATATGTATATACATATGTGTATCTTACCAAATTTTGTGTACGATCTAGTTCAAAAGCTAAAAAAGGTATTAAAACGAAATTTTATATTTAGATCTTTTATATTGAGATTAAGAGCTGATAAAATTTTGGCTGGACCAAAAATTAGGGATGGATCTCCTTCCCTAATTTTTAAAGATTTAAGTCCATTGAGCTATAAAGACCTAACTATGGACAGTTACTTCTTAGGACCTTCGGGGGAGGTGTATGTTAAAGGCCTGAGATAGCCACATATCCATAATTAAGAAGTAGACCACTGACCTACGGAAATAGTCATTTAAAAATATCTTAGAGAGCTTTCATTTTTTTGAAGAAGTCTTAATTATTTTTTTGGATGTTTGTTAGATGTTTTTATTTTTATTTATATTTATTTTTTAGCTTAGTAATAGGCCAATGGAATTTTTTTTAATGGTAAATCAGGGAAATAAAATTGTCGGAGTAGAAGAGAGATGTATTTAACTAACTGTTAAGGACAGGCCTAATGAAATAATAGAAATATAATTCAGTAATCAGTCTATTTAATCAGTTAAATATAAATATTAATACACCTAAGTAAGTAACATGCAATAGTAAAATATGCTGGCGTGAGGGGTTTCCCCGGCCGACAAGTCAAAACTTGTAGGTGCGCGCTTTGGCTGGCTGCGGCCGAATCTTTCGATCTTCGTTATAACCTCCGCTTCAAAATTATCGGAGGCGAAGTCGGAGCCAGAGGTGTAAAATCAATCGGAAGTTCAGACCTTTCGGAGTCGTAACATCCCTATTTAGGAGTACTACTTATCATTTACTAGGTATGCTTTGTTTTCTATTTAAAGACGATGTCATAATTCAGAGTGATCTTTTCAGAATCAATCGGCTTCTAAACTACTCGTTTTTTTTTTTTTTTTTTTTTTTTTAATTAATTGAAAAGAATATTTCTTCCATAAAATGTGTAAATCTTCTAACGCAGTCGGAATGCCGTTTTTTAATTTCTATTCATGTTGAAATATTAAGGTTTCATTTAAAATCAACTTATTTATTTTTAATTTTTTATAGGTGTTTATGGGATAGTGATTGACCGCTTTCTCATTCAAGGTGAGTATTGGATGATCTGCAAGCTGAGGCACCTTTAGGTGTCATTTAAGACAGAATCGGAGACAGCCTCTGACGCAACAAAGCTACCTTCCTGCCACTCCCGAGTGTCAACTTGACTAGTCGACAACGAAGGTAAACAAATGTGATTGATTTCCTTCCTTCATACAATACATACATTCAGAAATCTTAAAGATATATCGTCGCCTGTAATCCTGCTAACTCACAACAAGGAAAATTTACAGGGCAGAGAAAAAACAAACAAAATTTAATTTTGTTGTTATGGAAGAAACTATTTTTCACATTTTTTTTTCTAAAACTTAAGATCGTAATTTTAAGTAGCAGTTTTACTTGGACGATGCTCCATCTGTTTTTCTTTTGAACGGTATTAATATGTCATATATGATAAAAAATGGATTTAGCAGGTTTATACTCTAAGGCGACGATATGTGTCTTCTAAGATAATAAATAATAGCTGCTTGCGAATTTTTGTCACTATAATATCGCACTTATCTGGGGGGCACGGCATGCGGCAGTGTCCCAGCCGAGGGGTGAACCGTGACCTAAAATCGTGTATACCTACTTCCATTTCCACTTTCATTTCCAAGTAGAAGACAATAGATTTTTCTAATGAATTCAAAAGTAATTCCAAATAATTCCAAAGACGGTGTACACCTAATTCCAATCGCGGTTCACCCCTTGGTCCCAGCCATAGGCGCCGAAGCCGAGGGGTGGGAGTTCGAGGGCTCAAGCTCCCCCTACTCGTGATCCATGTCGTCTGTTTTTTTTGTAATGAAGTATTTTCTTAAAAAAATTATAAAAAATATTAATATTTTGTTCACTATTTTAAATGTTATTTATTTATATTTCTTTTTTAATATTTAAATGTATTTTTCAATGATTATATAATGTTATCTAACATAATATTTAATAATTATATTCATTTTATTAAATTTTTAAGTTCTATGTTGTCACATTTTTTTCAAAAATTCAAACTCCGGCGGCTATGATTCAGGCATCAGGTAATATGGCGGAATCAGAAGACGCCTTTAAATGTTAGTTTTGGTTAAGTCGGGCAATATGGCGGAATTCGAAGGCGCCATTAAGGGGTTAGTCTTAAACCAATCCAGCAAATGCCAGTATCAGAGGATGCTATTAGAGGTTAGTTTTAGTCAGCATACAACATTAGAAATCACCAGGCTGCCCAACCGGCCGGCCAATCAGAGTAAAGTTGGCGTGGCACAAGTGCCGCTTATTTCAAACCAATTGAATTATGATTCTATTTTATATTTTAACTTGAAATTTTCGAGTAAAAGCCGTAAAATCAAGATATATTCTAACTTATAATAATTGGTCTGCCTGCTTATTATAACATAATCTTTCTTTCTATTTTTATATTTTATTCAATTTAAAGCTAAATAAAATAATAGAAAAATATATAATATCAAACATTCTTTTCTTTTTTTATCTCATATAAAAATACCTGCTGATATTGTTATATAGTTCCTAAACTATCGAATAATCATTATCAATATATCTTATTGTAAAATACTTTATACTATATATCCTATCAGTGGCCGTTTCTGCATAGCCGTTCGCCTGGGGCCTCTTAAACCGAATGGGTAGCAAATCTCAGGTCACCAAAAAAATTGAACAATTAATATAGGTATGTATGAAAGAATTGACCAACAAAGATGATTGAATATATTCTTATTTTTCGTTGATAACGAGAGAATTAAATAATTGAAATTTTAAGCTTCTCTCCTGGCCATAGGCGCCGGGACTGGCGAGGGGCCTAGGGGGCCCAAGTCCCAACTGACCTTTGAATTAGGGGGGCTGAGCCCCTTACCGATTTGCAGAAAGAGTCAAATGTAGTTAGCGTTTCAATTTCCTTTAGTCGTTTCTCAGATGTAATTGTTACTGTATTCTTTCGGGATAAAGGTTGTTATGTTTCACTTTAGAAGAACACTAGTTGTATTTCTTTTCCATTAATTGCGAATTAAAAAAATGTTTAATGAGTCCTTCAAAAAGTGAACCTGACATTAGTCAATTCTTTGCAATATATAGAGCCAGATTTGTGAACTCCACAAGCGCTTTAAAAAGTTGTGCTACTCTTTTGCTTTTGATTTACTACTTCGATTGAGCTTAGAAAATATATTCATATTTTTATTTCTTTTGAAATTACGCATCAAAAAATGTTATGTAATCAGTTAGGGGTTAATACAAGAAATGATCAGAAAAATCCCAGCCATGGTGAAATAAATTTTTGATTCTTTAATCACCAAATAAGTAGTTTAATTTCTTAAACAATGAGCATAGTATGATTTGCTAAGCGATAGGTTTTGAGCCGCAACGAGAAACTGTTTCTTTAGATTGAGTAATGCATCCAATATAGGAGCAAATTTAAAAACCCATTCAAGTCAAAACTGTTTTGTTTCTATTTTTCTCTGGAATTTCCAAACCTAATAATTCATATTTTCCCGTTATTCCATTAATTTCTCTGGCTCTATATCTTTAAACATATTTTTACAAAGCAGATAATCATTAATCTTTTAACATCTTAAAGAGCACTTGATTAGTAATTTTTGAAAAATAAGAAGCACGAAGAGAAATCTAATTGATATTTTTAACATATTTCATGCCCTTTATATGTAAATTATAACAATAAATAAATGTCTTTCTATTGTTTTGACAATCATTTATTAAAAGTCAATTCATTATCTAAGTAAATGTATTATGAAAGTGAACTTAAAAGTATTTATATAGTGAAAGAAAGAGAAAGTAAATCATGTTGGGTGGATTATGTTGAGTAAACCATTTTTAATTGAATTAATCGTCAAATAGCTGCTATTTGTTTTAATGGTTAATTGAGTAAACAGCCGACAGAATTTTGATCAAGTCTACCTGTTTATACCGTTAAGTCTCAGTTAATGTCACACACTGGCCTTTACTCTTGACTGGATGCATCTTCAAAGCCTTTCACTATTAGCCATTTGACTTTTGGCTACTTGGCTCAGATCCCCTTGGGTTCAATTTTGCCGAAAGGCTGCGAGATCAGGGACAAAACGCTGCGCGATTGAAGGTGTCCCTGGGGCACAGAGTTGTCAAAAACGAGTTGCCCAATTCTTATTCAATGGTCAAAAGAATTAGGCCCTTTGACATTTTCAAGGCAAGTGGCATTGGAATTATCTTGAAAAATTACCTGAATTAAGTAGAAATAACGAATTACGACCATCCTTCAATCCTTAATTTATATTAATTAAATTCCGCTGGATATAAAAATAATTTAAATTTGAAAATTATCAATCGTTGTTACATCATCATAAAGATAGATGTATAAGTTATCAATAGAATCTTTAAAGTAATTTTATTGTTCATCAACATGTAAAACATGTACAATATATTAATTAAACATCATTGAAATTCTAATCCAGTGCATTTCTCTATCTTTCTGATTAGATGTTTTTTACTTCTATGCATTTTACATAAAACATAACAGTTAATTATAACTAACGGATTTAGAAGATGATAATTGATGAGTCAATCTTTACTTTATTCAAGCACTTCAATCACTTCACTCAGGATGAATTAATAAGTCTTAAATTGAAAGGGCACAACCCTTTACCGAAAATGAAATAAAAACTAGATTTTGATTTATTCTTAAATAGAATACATGTACTCGAAAATGAAGGAATATATTTTTAAAATATGGTCAAAAATTAACATCTCCAGGCTTTGGGGGAATTATATTATTTTTGGAGGAAAAGTAAAGCTAGGAACGAGCTGATAGCTAGAACCTGGAGAAGATTTCAGGTGAAGTCTGACTGCAGATTCTGTAAGGAAATTTTTAAATATGAACATCGTGATAATAAGAATTAATAGAAAAGAATGTAAGACAAAATCAAATAATTTTACTAAATATAAATATGATAAATAATTAGTAAATGCATTTCCTTCAATTCTAAACTCTATACATGGTCAAGTGTGTAAATAAATAAAAAAAATAGTAGATTTTTGTTTCCTCATTTAGTAATTTCTTTTGTGAAAAAGAAGAAGAGTTTGGTTATAAATGAATGGTTGATCAAGAAGAAGTCCAAGAATTTTTATAATATAGGGACTTGTCTCACGAAATAGAATAATATTAAAACTTCATGTTTGTTGCTTTAGTAAAGTTCACTTAACACTGATCTGTTGAAATAATTTATTGATTTCTGAGATTTCATATTTATATTTTTTATCCATTGTATGAAATTTAACAAATTTGTTTTAAAAATTATAATATACTCTGCTCCATACTTAAAAAAACATCTAAAGCTAAGTTTGGCCTGCTGTGACTATCCCGATGATCGTTCAACAATAATCGTGCAACGTTAATCTTTGAGCACTATTTCTTTATATTTCTTGTGGAGCTGTTTTCCTTCGAGCGACTGCCGGTAAGGTACATTTGTCTCGTTGCACGATTATTGTTGAACGATCATCGTGATAGTCTCACCGAGCAAAACGTACCTTAAACCGTAAAAATTTTCCTTAAAAATAATTGTTGTTATTTCAAATGTATGAAAAAAGATATAATACAATTTGTTATGTAATCATCAATTCGTTTATCACTATGACTCCAGATCCTTAGACATTCGATTTAGCTCTCTTCAACTTTCCCATGTACTTCGAACTTAATTTCCTTAAAATCCAAGTTCATAATAATCAATCATCTACTAAAGGTATGCCCAGTAAAATCAAAATCTTGTGATGTCAATTGGTACCTTCAAATGGATTTTATTTTATTTGAAATTACTTATATAAGAAACAGTTCTGAACTAACAAACTGACAACGATTCACCATTTTATTCAAAACATTTGGGGAAAAATACAAAACATTATAATAAATGGAAAAATCAGCTTAAATTTCTTTTTAACTTAATAATTCATCTTTGGAACTTTTGATTCATTTTTCATCCTTATATTAACTGCTTTTTAGCATTTCAGAAAATCTTATAAATATGTTTCCAAATTATTATTTGTGGGAAATTTCCTGCTGATTTCCATGCTCAACATAGAATAAATAATAAAATTATTGGGTAAAAATACTTGGTAGGTTTCACATTAAGATATAAAAAATAAAACGAATTTGAGAATCTTTAATCTCGATATATATATTTCGGGTGACTAACCCATCTTCAGTTACCTTCTGTTTCTCCTGAAGATGGGTTAGTCACTGATATATATATAATAAATTCGTTTTATTTTTTTATATCTTAATGTGAAACCTTCCAAGTATTTTTAGCCAATAATTTAAAAAAATGTTTCACCAAGTAGCAACACCAAATTACTTAAAAAAAAAAAACGAATAAATAATATCCCATTAATATTTTTATTCTTGAGAAAAGTGGTTTATCCATTTTGGTCAAAAAAAAAATGAATACTCTTTTTTAAAAGTTTTGCAGAAGGATTTTATCTTCTAAAGGATTCTGATTCGTAAATAAAATAGTGGCTCTCCTATTTATTCATTTATATAAAGAGTGACTGATTCACTCAAGGACTACTACTCAGCCGGATCATCAGGTCGCAACGCCATTTGGTAACCTAAGTCAAAACAGATCCTAGGCAGCTACCATTTTGAGTCATCCAGGACATCATGTAGGACTATTCGACTCTTGATTTCTCTTCCCATTTATCCTTGAGCTAAGTAGAATATAGGGAATATAAGAAGGTGAAGAAATAAGGGAGGTTGATTTAAATTAAACCCACAAATCATGGGGATTCCAAAAGCATGAGTCGTACCTATACTTGAACATTTGTCTGTAACAGAGAAAACGGTGTGTACCAACAGTTTTAACAATTAGGATTAGGCACAATAAAATCCTATTGCTAAAAGTTTTAACTCATTTGTTGAAAAATGTTCAATGTGGATTAAAGATAAAATGTCCACGAGCATATTCAGAAGTTTTTCATGGGGGATGATATCGTAGCCACATTTTTCCTTAAAGATAAAAGTAAATAAATATTTTTTTGCAACGAGATTTTCTCTGGAGAGAGACCAACTGGTAGAACTTTTAATTGAAAGTAATGGAAGGCAGCCCAGAGGTAGGGAGGAAAGAAAAAATTAACACATGTCAAATAAGGTGTAATTTATTGGAATCCTTCCTCCTTTCCGTTCTAACCGACGTTTCGGAGGATTCTTCCCTCCTTCTTCAGGGGTTTTCTCTGGAGAGAGACGGACTGGTAGAACTTTTGATTGAATGTAATGGAAGGCAGCTCAGGGGTAGTGAGGAAAGAAAACATTAGATTCTTCTCTCCTTCTTGAAACCCTGAAGAAGGAGGGAATAATCCTCCGAAACGTCGGTTTGAAAGGAAAGGAAGAAGGATTCGAATAAATTTCATCTTATTTGATATGTGTTAATTTTTTCTTTCCTCACTACCTGTACCTTCATACATTCAAATAAATAAATATTTTATTATATATTCATTTACTATAAGTTAGGTTTTCTAGGTCACTTGTTTCACGTTAAAAATTAAAAAATAAAAGACAAATTTTTTCAATATTTATATTTCGGGCTTTCAACCAATTTTTAACGTGAAACAAGTGTCCTAGAAAACCTGACTCATAGTAAATGAATATTTCATAAAATATTTATTTACTTTTATCATTATTAAAGATGTTTCACCTTACACCAACACCACAATCTCTATTAATTACATTTATTCTTAACTTAGGGGTAGAGTCTCCTACTAATAAATTTAAATACTTAAAAAAAAACTATTGGAAATTTTTTCTTCAAACACCTGTTTGTATATTTAAATCTCACCGATGACAACTCGTGAAAACTTCAATTAAATAATATTTTTGAATCAGAAGTTATGAAGCTAGAGAGTTCAAATTCTAATCAATTACGCGCTTTGGAAATATTCAAATTTTGAGATACCAGAACGAATTTTTCTAGGACTTTTTTGGTTCTTCGATTATTATCAGACAGACAGAAATTTGAAAATTATTTTTCTCCTCATTTCAGACATTTTTAAAGACAAGAAATATCCTGACCCACACACGTGCTGAACTTCTTTATGAATCATGATCCCAATTTATAAAAATAAAAATGAAATTGATATTTGTTTAGTTAGATGTTTCATAAAAAATTGGTTATATTTCTACTTAGGACCTATTTCAGCATTTATGTTATCTCATACTTAAGATATTATTACTGAGGTGCAGCAAAAGACATGTTGCCAAAAAAAAGAAAGTCTAAACAATTTACAAATGGCTTAAAAGTAATAAAAGTAATAATAAATAGAATAAATAATCTTCGATTTCCTTATTAAATTTTAAACCACAAAATGTATATAATTACCAGACATATACAAACACTAAATAAGATATATATTTAAAAATCTAATGATAAAAAAAAATTGTAAATATTACAAAAGCTATAGAGATTTAATATTCGAAATGTAAAAATATACATTTTGGCAATTGAAACAAATTAATGAATCGTTAAATAAATAAGACTCATAATAATAACAAGAAGGGATTGTAATTGTGAATTTAAACTCGCCTTTTTGCAAATCGACAAAAAAAAATATTCTATCAAATAGCTGACACTGTATTTATTTATTTGTTTGTGATTGAATACGGGCTCTTATTGGCATATAAGAACATGGCGATTAATATGCTATATAGTTTTTTAAAAATATGGGCGGAGGCCACCAAAAAGATATTTCATTAATCCCCTTTCTAGAAATTGGTTATACCTTACAAATAAACAAGAGAAGACCATCCCTTTAAGGCGCCGATTTATCATCTATTTCAGTCAATTTTGCTTGCAGAGGGTTTTTAAAAATAATTAGTACCTCAGCAGATACAATGGAATAATTAAGGGATATTTTTCATATTTTCAAGAATTAAAACGAATAATAATCCACAAGAGACGAATAAAATGCAATTTTTTAAACAAATATTTATTAATTACGCGTATTATAAGATTTATGTCTGTTGTTTATTCGATTTTTCATGATCAAAATATTTCTTTTATTTGTCTTTAAATAGTATTAGCGGCAGTTAATAAATATGGGAGAAAATACGAAAAATTACCAATATGTTCCCCAAAAAGAAAATGGATAATATTCGATTTTTGCTAGTAGATATATATAGTATATTGTAATTATTATATTTATCTAAAAATGAGGAAAATAGGCGTCAAATTTATATTGTTCTTTTAGAAATAACATAAAATCATATATATTTTATTTATCTTCGATATATAATAAAGAAAAAATAAACAAAATTTGATCTAGTGATGGATCCAGGGTGGGGGGAAGGGGGTCATGACAAGTCAAAATTTCAGGGGATCTTTAAATTTTCAAATTATTATCCGTTATTTAAAATATTTCTATAAAAAACATTTTTTTTTTTTTTAATAATTGGTTCTCGAAATGAAATAAAATTGTTGCATAGTTTCAAAGGGCAATTAAAATGAATGATTTTTCAGAAAAGGGTACCGATAGAAGATTTCCCTGGCTGGTATATCTTCCAGTTCAAGCATGTCAAAGACAAGTCCAGACGAGTTTTAGTCGCATAAAAATTCTTCTCCCTGAGGAACTATTAAAATAGTAATAACACAAAAAAGGAATAAAGATGATTTGAGAACTTTTGGACAAATCGATTTCTAAAAACTCTCAATATATAAGATGGGAAATAACTAAGAGTGCTATATACAAGTCATCGCTTGCTTAGAGCAATAGAATTAGGAGAAATTTAAGATTTTCTTATAGGACAGTCTGATGCATTGTGGAAGATGGTCGAGTTCCATCTCAGGGACTGTGGAGTTTAAGTCACAAGATTTAATTTCTGACTCCTACCCTCACTCACACAAAGCAGTAATTGTTTGGGGCGAAGGTCCCAAAATATATTTAAAAAAATCTAATGTTAAATTTGAAAATAACGAAAATGATGCTGTATTCGATGAAATTTTCAAAAAAAAAATCGAAGATTAAAATAAAATTTCCAAAATTGAAGGAAACTTTTTTGGACAGCATCCCCTGGTTGAAAAGTCACCAATCGCCACTGATATATACAGGGTGTTTAGAAACACAAGGCTTTAGGAAGTGATTCCCCACATCAAAATTTGATGAAAAGTTCATAAACGCTTCGTTTTCTGTCTTGCCGCCATTTTATTTTTTTAAAAGAAAAACGTCTATCTTGAGAACGGATGTAGATGGTACACATGTATTTAACTACATTATTTACTATTTAAAAAAGTACCTCAATTTTATCTTGAAAAATAAGCTGTCATTTTGTTCACAATAAAAAGTGCTAATACTAATTTGAATAAACTTTAAACCAGTCAAAATTAACTTCTTTATCGATGAATTCTATAGAAAGCGAAATTTTAAAACAAATACGCGTTGTTGAAGTAAAATGTGAATTTTTGAAAGAAAAAACGCCATAAAGTAGTAACCCCTCTTTGTTTATTAAAAAATGTGATTTTTATTTATGTACGAGGTTGTTTCTTTAAAAATATATATTTTTAACTATTCCTATTTTAGATTGAAAGTTTCTTTTTGCCGAGAGTAGCAGAATTTTTATGAATTGAAGGAGGCAATAAAAGAGTGTGTCTTCTGCTGGAATTATACATTTTTAATTTATTTATTCCAACAGAAGACACACTCTTTATTGTCTCCTTCTATTCCTATTTTTTAAAATTTTAATTCTTAGTGAATAAAAGATTTGTTTTCCCTTCATAATTTGTAGGCAAAGTTCCTAATGGATAAGGCAGCCATGAAATTCACATTAACTAAATTTTGTCTTTCATATGTTAATAATTTATTAATTGTATCATTAAATAAATGATCATAGTATCTTCATGTACATATTAGACTTGTATTTTTTGTTATATTGTACATGCACATTTTTTACTAAATCAAATAATCTGATTACGTGCATTATGTACGCGTATCAGTAAAAAGTTCGTGGCAGAGCTAAGAGGTGGCTCTGTAAGTCGCTGCTTCCAAATATGTGAATACGGTTGCCTATAGGCCAGGTTAATTCAAGTTGTACCATTACTCATTCGTAAACACGAAAAATATTTCAATTACATTAAGATAAATGAATAAGCTTCATAAAACTTTAAAGTTTGATTGAATTTTTTTATTTAATTCAAAAGATGGTGATTTTTTTATATAGAATCATTCTAAAATATGAAGAGATGTAATCAAATATACATAATATATGTATTAATAAAATTGTTTTGTTATATATTATATAGTATCAAATTAATATTATATTATAGTATTATATAATTTAAGCGTACTCGGCAGACCGATCACTGCTCGGCAATTATTTATTTTAATATAGTATGTCGAATTGATAAGTCGGGTAGAATACCATTTTAAAAGCCCAAAATTTGCATTTCTTTATCTTTGATTAATTACTTTAATTAAGAAAATAACGATCAAATTAAAGTTTCCCAAAGATGGGAACTCGACAGATCGATTTATCGATACAAAAATCTCACAATGTGTGATTATTATCGAAATTATACGAGGCGTTTTCAAGAATCCAATTACAAGAATTGCTTATTTAAGAAGGTCCTTTCGCTCCAGTTGAGTCAAAAGAAGTGTAGTATTAAATATTTAATAAATTAAGTTAAAATACAAATAAAAAATAATAGAATTAAAAAATAAATAGTATGAAAGCCGTAAATGTTTAAAATAAAAACAATTATAAAAAAAATACAAAAATTAGTTTGATCTATTCAAATCAGCTGATAATAACTCTTGTATGATTTGGTAATGCGTTGTATTAATACTGTCTATGTTTACATCCAAACAAAGTAAATATCTAAGTAAATTCGTGGGTCAATCATATATTTTATTGCAAAAAAAGAAACCTTCATGTTTCAAAAAGCTAATTTTTAGTTTTTTTTAACGTTATATAATCAACTAATAGTAGTATAATTCAAGAGAAAGTGTCAAGATCTTAATTTTCCATAAGACTCTGAGAAAATGTTTACATTTTATAAAAAATTATTTTCAAAAATTCGCTTGCTAATGTGTGATTCAAACTTCACCAAAGCATAGATAGAGACTTAAAGTATTATAAAAAAATCAAGTTATAGTTTGTTTTTTTACATTGGCGGCAAAAGGACCTCCTTAATAGTAATATATCCTTAATAGTATAAGATAACATAACTAATTAATCATGAAATTTCTTTTTATTTAAATACATTTTGGTGATTACTGCTATTTATTAAATATTACATTACGTAAAGATTTAAAATCGATTTCCATATAGAAGTGCTAAGTTAATTAAGCAATTGTATATAAGACCTCAATGCGGTTGAGCTATCAATATGAGATTTAATAAATTATTATTAAGTTAAACTGCTTTACTTTCAATCTCCTTGGATCCCGCATCCGCATCAGATGGCTTAAATTTGAATAATAAAAAAATAAGTAAATCTTCAAGTTGTGACCGTTCAAGTATTATGTTAGCACGTTTAAAGGAGGGTCTGATTTCATTTACTTTTCTAACAAAGGGAGCTTGGAAACTAAATTTTTTATCATACTTATTGTATTTAGCAAACAATATAGGTACCGTAAATTTATACAGATGGTTATTTTTTGTTTATATTAACATCATTAATCAAATTTAAATTAAAAATGTTTCTTGCCTTATTAATTTTAAGAAGTATATTAATAATCTAAGAAGAAATATTAAATATGTCTAAAAATGATCACATCTTCTTCCTTGGAGAGGAATATGAGATCTTGTTTTTATTTTTCCTTCCATAGAAAAATCTTAATAAATTATATATTTTAATTATTAATTGGAATATTCGAATTGTAATCGAAATACGTAGTTTGTAATTGAGTTATCTAACTTGATGTAATCAGTGTTTTATAACCAATTAATGTTTTTTTGTGGCGTTGGTAAATAATATCTCTCGAAAAATTGTAACTTACCTTAAAGGAATGTTCTGGAATAATTTTTTTAAATGTAAGATGCACCATCTATATCCTTGTGTTAGTGAATTGAATCTAATAGTCAAGAGAAATGGAGGTGTCGAAGGTGTCTGTTTATCTTTGAGGATCTTGAAAGATGGACAATTGAAAAACTCTGAAAGAATTTTAGTCATATGATTAAATATATTGGCTAATGAACTTTTCTAATTTCCTCAATGAGTATTAGGGATCGGTTATTCTTTAATTTCCTTTGTAAATATTTTAATCAAGTACCGACCCTAAGAATAATAAATACAGGGAAATCCCGACATATCGTATATCCCGATAAATCGTAAGAAAGTGCTGGTCTCTTGGAAAAATCTTGTTAATTCATATAAAACAATGAATTTTAGTCCCCTTGCTATAATGTATTTTTTTACTCTCTAAAATCGACAAAACGTCTCATAATTCGTATTTTTCCGTTGAATTAGAGTCGTGTTTTGAGAAAATCTCTTTAATTCGTATAAAACCAATCCTCTCGAAGATGAAATTTTAACTCAAACCGATGATGTGGATGGTGAAGAAGAGGAAGAACCAGAAGAAGACGTTCCGACTATCAATCTTAAAGAAGCCAGAAATTGATCAATCGTATTTTTAATGTACTTTTAATTTACTGTATAATCAAAAATAAATTGAAAGTTTTTGAGGGTAGCAGAATTTTTATATATTGAAGAAGACAATAAAAGAGCGTGTCTTCCGCTGGAATTATAAATTTTATTTATAACCTGACTATAGTTTCGAGAGCTTTGCCCTCTTCATCAATCTATTACAATTGATCCACAGGAATTAATGTATGAATGAAAATTTCCATTCATAGCATTAATTCCGAAATCAATTGTAATAGATTGATGAAGAGGGCAAAGCTCTCGATCAAGTATAAATAAAATTTATAATTCCAGCAGAAGACACACTCTTTTATTGTCTCCTTCAAACAAAAATAATGTAAAATTCATACTTCTGTATTTAAATACAGTATTTTTTATGTATACATATGTATGTATATATGAACATAATTATAAAAAAATAAATTAAAACATTCGATATATCGTATTTTTAATTTTTACCCTCGATATAGGGAACATGTCGATATATCGTACCTATCCTTTGTCCCCTTGAAGATACGATAAATCGGGATTCTATTGTATATGGATTATCTAAAAATAAAGCTTTGACAGGAAAATATTTTACTTATTATAATAGTTCCATATCTTGAGATGTTCTTGTCTAGGTATCAGAATAAATTTAAAATGTCAATTGAAATGAAATGAATTATTCTCTCTCCCTTTGAATGCCAAGTGATGGTTGCAATTCCTGATTCCATCTTTTGCTGTCGATCAAGACGTGTGATGTAATAGTAGAGTGCAGAGTGGGCGCGGCCTGGTCTCGTAGACGTTGATTCCGAAACGGCAACAAGAACGATGACCTCCGCTCCAGTTTCCGCAGCCTTGGCCTCCGGCAGGGAGTCCTAGCCGTAGCGACGACCTTGCCATTGATCTAGATCGCCATTCATAACAAGCATACACTCATTCAGGAATTAATTTGGATAGCAATAGTTTGATTCATTTCATTTATTTAATAGACAATTTTATCATAGTTTTATTATTATTATCCGAGTTAATGTTCTTTCTCAGCTTACGCTGGAACACTTTCACCTATCCCTTTAGGTCTTGTTATAGATTAGGCTAGGTCAGGGGTCGGCAACCTGCGGCTCGCGAGCCGCATGCGGCTCTTTCGATGTCAAGATGCGGCTCTCCAGTTCCACAAGCAAATATTAATAATTATATTAATTTATTTTCAAAATTTATTTGAAACTGAAAACAATAAGTTATGAGCCAGATTTAACCAAACTCTCAAAAGGCATCCATTGATGTAACTATGTAATATTCAATAATTATAGTTATATTATTTGAATACTAATTTTATTATTCTAGCAGAGCTAGCTAAAATAGTTTTATATGTTTTGTGCGAAACATTTGTATGTTTTTAAATGAATAAATATTACTTCATATTTAAAGCTATTTATTTTAAATAAAAAATCAAATTTATATACCTAATCCTAATCAAATACCATAATATTGAAACAAAAATTTTAGTGGCTCTTTAAAAACTGGAAAATTTTGTAAATTGTAACTTTTGGCCCTTCCGTCTTAAAAGGTTGTCGACCTCTGGGCTAGGTCGAAAAGAAATTCTCCCTTCGGATAATAATCTTCAATTTAGGAACCTGCGCACAATTAAAAATTGGTCATCAGAGCTAATTATACATAATCAACTTTCTTTTAGGAAATTCAATTATCAAAATGTTTCTTCAATAGAGTTTTTTTAAATGTAGAATATTTAGGGCGCTAAAGCAGTATATTTTTAACTTTCCAAATAAATTTCACAATTACTGCCTAACCCTTTGAGGTATACCAATTTATATAATGACCTTTATTCAAGTACATTTCATTTCCAACAGAAAATTTGACATGAGAGAAATGTCTAAAATCAATAGTTTTCGAGTTATGGGTATGAAAATATTTTCCAATATAAAAATTCAAGCCCAATGAATTGGCCAGATAGTTTTTTTGATTCAAAATATATGTAATTTGGTTGATGACACGGATTTTAATAAAAATATTCATCTTCATACTAAGGGGCACCCTTTAACTAAAACACTTTTTATTTTTGTAAAATAATGTTTACTTTTCTCATAAAAAATTATTAAATTTTGAAATTTTAATCCTCTCTAGCTACTTAAATAGTCATCGAAGCCGGGGGTCCCTGACATTTTGCCCGTCTTACCACCCTATTGTTACGCCACCGTTTTTATTAATAATTCAAACATTCCAGGAGGAAAAAATATTTAGTAATAAAGCATAAGTGCATTTTGAGATGGTTTATTTGTGGGGGCGGAATTGTAAATATATTTACTCAAATAAAATTGCAAAATTGGGGCTTAATTTCTCCAGCTTTAAGTACAACTTTACTTCTGATTTTTTCAAATTTTACCCTTTTTGAGAAATAACTCTAACGGGGTTTTTTTTTTAATTTTTAATATGATTTTTTTGTCTATAATTTTTTCAAAAATCTTTTGTCTCAGGGAAAATTATTTTAAAAGTATTTGAATCCTAAACGTCATCAATTGAGATCCAGGGAATTATATATAGGTATATATATATATATATATTTTTTAATCTGCTTTCTTCAAAAATAAAATTCAAATAAATAATTTTAATTATTACTTTAAATATTTTATTAAATTTATTATTAATGTTGGTTTAATGTTATTAATGCGAGGCAAGTAAAAGTAATGTGGCCTGTACAAAACATGTCACGATATTTTATATGAATTCCATCAACAGGGAAAGCAATTATTATTATTCGTGGTAGCTATAATATTTTCATCATCACGCAATCTCTACTTCCCACCTGAATTCTAACATGGCCGGATCGTAAATTCTATTTTAACGAGTTATAAATTAATTGAGGTGTAATTCATTATTATGAAATTAAGATTACAACTTCAAATAAATAAAACATAATCATACAAAACAATAAAGAAATACTTCTTTATATTTGTTTGAATTTTCATATATCTCAAGGAAAATAAATGGGGCCAAATAGAAGTTTCTTAACAAAAGTTTCGATTATAATAATATAGTTTAATATTATAAACAGGTTTATGTAAGAATATTATTTTTTTATTTATAATGTCAATAATTTCAAGAATGCAAGCGACTAAGCAGTTGTTGCATCTTAGTATTATATTTGTCAATAAGTGATTGCAAGATACTACAAAATTTATGAGAATAAATCTTCTACTAGCAAATGAAATTTAGATGCCTATGATCCTTATTGAATTTGTTATTTAAATTAATTAAGATAACTTCCTTCAAACCTAAGAGAAACATTTTAAATATTTTCATTCTTTAAAGTTTGTTTGGTTTTAATAAATAATAAATCATAAATTTAAATTTCAAAATCTTAGATTTAGACCAAAGGTAATTAAACGATTGTTTTTTGAAATTGGCGAGCAAAGATTGCTGGACGGTCGAAATATTGAATTCGCTCAAAAATATTGCTGTTTTTTTTTTATCGTACTTTAATGTAAAATAATTTCATAAATATAGTAGAGCCTCTATCGAACAAACTTTCTAAATTCGTTGAAATTCTGAGAATACTCCAAAGAAAATTAAGAACAAATCTGTAAGGTTTCTGGACTGATAATAGAATGTATGAGGAAGAGAAGATAGCGTTTTTTTAATTTACCTAAAACCCCTATAAAACCAAAAGGGAATTTTATTTTTTATTTTTTTTTTCAAGTGATAAATCACTTTATTTTTTCTGGCTGAATTCCTCTCTTTTCTAATTTATTTATTTATTTACACCATAGTATACATCGGCAATCTGCTCCTTGCGGGCACTAAGCTTATTTACAGTCAATGAATGAAAAATGACATGATTAGGATTTACAATATTTGAGATAAAATAATGAGAGCTCCATTGAGCTTTACATTAAGGTGGGACTATTGGATTTTGTATTAAAATTATGGTTAAAAATAAATTAATAATAAAATAAAAAGATAAAAATGAAGAAAAGGTTTGGCGTAATCACGTGAAGCGCTATGGTTGGTCAATTGGTCTGTGTTTTTTTAATCTTGTTGGTGGTAATGTTGATATAATATCTATAATATTTTAAATTTAAAGAAAAAGTCAGGAGACGGATCTCTTGCTAACCTCCTCTAATCCACATCCATCCCACTGACCTCTATCATTCCCCCTAGACCCACCTCCGATCATCATTCACCCTGCCAACCCTATACATGTCCTCTGGACTCTATCCTCTTCACCTAACTCTCATCACCCTCCGAACCCTACGAATCCTGGTGGAAGATTTTAGTTTGTAGACCTCCACCCAAAGTACATATATCAATATAAAAAAGTTTCACTTTTGTAGGGCACAATTTTTTTTTTTATTTAATTGAATCCAAAAAAAACATCGACCTTTTTATCAGAATTTTAAATTAAAAATAATATTAATATAAGGCTTTTAACTGAAGTAAAAAGTTACCGAGTATCGCTCGGTGCTCCAGGTACTATTTATTATATAAGCTAGTAATCTATGAGTGCTGCCAATAAATGATTATCTTGGACTTTCTTTTTGTCTGGAATGCTTCACACCTCGCAACCTACTCGTTCTTTTTTTATTATCCTAATCCTCATGTTTCCGCCTGTTTTTCTTTTTCTTCGAATTCTGAAATAATTATTCATTAAAAATAATGATGAGTTTTAAGTGTTTTGTAGCTCTCCGCCTGTAGTAAAATTAGAATTGATTTGAAAAATAAGGGATCTTACTTGTTTTTAATGTTACGTAGTGTTTTTTTATATTTTTTAAGGGCCACTACTAATCTTTTGTTTATTTGTATAATATAAAGTTGCCTCTTTATGATATACCCCCTGCTTACTGTTTTTTAGTAGGTCCCTCTATCTTGATCCAAAAGAAAAATTCCATAAAGTTAATATTAAATTGAAAGTTTTTTTGCCGAGAGTAGCAGAATTTGTATATATTGAAGGAGACAATAAAAGACTGTGTCTTCTGCTGGAATTATAAATTTTATTTATTTATAACGAGACTATAGTTTCGAGGGCTTTGCCCTCTTCATCAGTCTATTACAATGGATTCAACAGGGATTAATTTATGAATTAATTCCTGTGAATCCATTGTAATATATAAAGTTGCCTCTTAAATATAAAGAAACTCCTTTCTAGTCTCCATATGTTCCGAGACATACAACCTTCACTCTAGACAGGTGTATCCCTTCAACTCCAACCCGAACTCAGAAATTTATTAGTTTTCTTCTTTTTCTTTTCACCATGAAGAAATCCTGCCCTATAGAAGTTTAATCTAAGTATACAAGTACGAAGGTATTTTGAGAACATTTTTTTTTTAATTTAGTGAACTTAGTATTTTTAGAAAATCAAGTATTGCAGACACAGCAGTAAAAATAATTACTGTGGAACTGGAATCAAGAGACTGAAATTAAAATTGATCCGACAGCTTCAGGCAGGTTCAACCGAAGGAAACGGGCTGGTCATGACAATAATTTAAATAAATTTAAGTAACTGAGGATTGAATGGTAGGCAGTCCAGAAATAAATAAAAAATTTTAATTTTTGTTTTGGAAGGTTTTACAGTATTTTGAAACCGATGGTTCGAAACACTGTAAAACAGTAAATTTAGTGGTAAAATTTCAATGTTGGGCGTCACTCTAGGGTAGGCCTGGCCAACCCGCGACCCGCATGTGACCCTCGATGGGCTTACTTGAGGCCCGTGGTCATATTTGACAAATTGATTTTATCGGGTATTTTAAAATATATTTTAAATCATATTAAAGTAATTAAAAGAAATATGGTTCTCTATAATTACATGAAGAATAACATTTTAAATCAAGTTGATAGTTGATGCTAGTTGGTAAGGCACTTTTCGCGTGAAGGAGAGAGACACGGGCTCGAATCCCGTCGGATGCTTAATTCATTTTTCGTTTTCAAGAAATAATAAAATAATTTTGTAAATATGTAGAATTAACATAAGAAATTATTTAACTTTCGCGGCTCAAATTGCTTTAAGAGAAAATTAAAACTAACTTTTAAAAGTTAATTTTGTCTAAAAAAAAAACATATTAAATAATAATAGTAAATTTCAATTATTGATATGGCTTCGGTTATGTTCAAAATTTATCATCCCGCAGATTACAATATGGCTTAATTTTTCTTTACAAACTTTTTAACCGACTTCAAAAAGGAGGAGGTTCTCTATTCGATTGAATTTTTTTTTTTTTTTTTTTTTTTTGTGCCTATGTTACCTCATATCTCCGCCAATTGTCAACCGATTTTGAAAATTTTTTTGCATTGGGTCCAGTCTAGCTTCCGATTGGTCCCATTTTTTTTTCGATTTTTTTCATAGGTATTAGATCTTTTATTAGGTTTGTTTAGACCTAACCTCTTTGTTTATGAACCGATTTCGATGGTTCTTTTTTATCCGAAAGGGGTGTCTTAGGGATGGTGTCATATTAATTTGGTCAAGTTCTGACGATATAATCACTATTAATAACATCACTAAAAGAGAAAATAAAAAATTTTAAGAAAAAAATAAAAACCGACTTCAAAAATTAAATGCAACAAATATAAAAATACACTAAAAGGTATAAAATAATTATTATCTTATTTAGTTACAACTAAACGACGAAATATTAACACGAATTACTTTTTGAAGTTGGTGCCAAACATATACCTTTTATGAATCGCACTCGACGGATCTTACTTAGTACGTTTGGCGGGTACGCTCGCTTATAGGTATAGTTTGGTTTGGCACCGACTTTAAAAAGTAATTTCGTGTTAATATTTCGTCGTTTAGTTGTAACTAAATAAGATAATAATTATTTTATACCTTTTAGTGTATTTTTATATTTGTTGCATTTAATTTTTGAAGTCGGTTTTTTATTTTTTCTTAAAATTTTTATAGATAATCGGATTAATTGACCTCGAAATTTACATTTGATTAAATTAAAGTGGCCCTCTCAGTCGTTTCATCGAATCCTACCTTTATGTGTATAACACTATTTAAAAAATATATCTTTGAAAAATATACATATGGTATATAATACATGAAGAAAATTTTCGCAGATTATTATTATAAATTATTTTATTAAATATTAAAAATAAAAAAGGCGACCACATCAATTTGTTTTCTCTGTTTTTTCAATTAAGAATTTTGATGACAAAATCTTCAATATGTGAGTTCCATTGCACCCTGTCGGATGTCTTTAAATGTATAGTATAAAACGCCTATAGGGTAGGCAGCCTAGCTAGACAAAATGAACCAGCGGAGTAGTAGCGCCCGAGAGGGAGGATAAAAGAGCGTACTGGGGAGCAAATCGAAAGAAAAGGTTTGTTTTTATTACTGTATAATATAGAATTTTTTATACTGTGCTTCTATCATCACATTAAGCTTGACAGGGTATTTTTTTCTTATTGCTTGATTGAAAATTAGTAAATGTATTTGAGGTTTGAAAAATATAAAATTTTTCAAAATTTCGCCTGATTTTAGGTATTTCCTCAATCTAATAATTTTGATATTTTATGTTTATTTTACCATTCAAATATATTTTGTTGTTGGATCAATGTGTGTTTTCATTTCATATCTGATTGTGCTATTGTTTTTCCCACATTTACACTGATTAAATACTTTCAATGCATTGGCTTGCTATGGGCAGGGGGTTCAGGTGCCCCCCTAGAAGACAAAATAAATTCTATTATGTTGGCAACTAAAAAATAGAACATATAAAAATATGTTGCAGTAAAAACCAGTTTTTAGTAAGGACGCGTTCTTACTAGTTAAAACGTATTTCACTGAATACCTTTATGGCAACTAGAGTTTACTGATGTGGGTTGAGTTTGGTTCAAAGGTCTAGAATCTTCATTTTTGACCTTCCACCTCATTTTGGGTGTTTATTTTCAAAATGCATTGGCGTAGTTGAGGAGTTTATCTAGAGGGAGCAGCCGCCCAGCTGATTAGCCGCCACGAGGTTTTAATTTCGGTAATCCTATTAGAGATCAACTACCTTTTTAGAAGAATTGACAAATTTTGGAAGTAAGGAAATAATTTAATGAGAAATATAAAAGATAAAAGTAATCCCTCGTAATAATGGGGTTTTCTAAGGGGAGGGGAATGAGTTTTTTGTATGGAGTATTTATCTAACTTTCCACTTAAATTTCACCATTACTGCCTAACCTTTTGAGGTACACAAATTTATATAATGACCTATATTAAAGAAAATTTTATTTCCAACAGAGAAGTAAATGAGTGAAATGATCTAAAATCACTAGTTTACGAGTTAAAAGATATTGTAGAGTGAATGGACCTAATCAATAACAAATGTCTCAGATGGCGAGACATGCCTCGTTATAACGACCAATGAGAAAGAAATCGATCTTATTTTATCGATTTACTTTATCTGGAGGTTCACAGTATCTTTTTAATATAAGAAAATAGCATTTTTATTAAGAATTTTGTGGTTTAAAAGAAATCGTATGAAAAGATTCAATTTCTTTTCTCTGGGAGCGAATCAACTAGAAATGGACCAAAGTTTTATTTTTTTTCTCATTAGATATTTATTCAAATCTATTGAAATTTCATATGTGCTGTGTTATTTTCAATTTATCTTTTATATCAAATAATTATTATTAGGAAATTTGCATTTTAAAGGGTAGTTTATTCGAAGTCCAATTTGAATAAACGCTAATAACTCGTGTTGAATTTTTTTTAAATATTAAATTAATAGAATTATAAAAGAATTAGTTATTAATAATTTAATTCAATTTTGAACGAGATCGATTCAGTACTTTTTGAGAAAAAGGTCAAAAACACTGAAAACCGTCTATGAGAGACCGTTTTTTGAAAGCAAGAGATGCCTTTGAAAAAAGTTTAAAAAGTCATATGAAATGAAACATTGACTTGTGACATGGAGGTGGAATTTTAAAATGTTTCTAAAACGGCCTTTCATGGACGGTCCAGATGGTTTTTGAACATTTTTCTCAAAAAGTACTGAATCGATTTCGTTCAAAATTGAATTAAATTATTAATAATTAATTGTTTTATAATATCTAATTAATTGCATATTTTAAAAAAAATTTCAACAGAGTTATTAGCGTTTTTTCAAATTGGACTTCAAATAAACTAACCTTTAAAATGCAAATTTCCTAATAATAATTATTTGATATAAAAGAACACACAGATATAAAATTTCAATAGATTTGAATAAATATCTAAAGAGAAAAAAAAATGGCCATTTCTAGTTGATTCGCTCCCGGAGAGAAAAATTGAATCTCTTCATACGATTTGTTTTAAACTACAAAATTTTTAATTAAAATACTATTTTCTTATATTAAAAAGATATTGTGAACCTCCAGATAGATTAAATCGATTAAAAAGATCGATTTTTTTCTAATTTATAATTCTTTTAGTTTGTTTTATCGAGCCGTTGGCGTTGGTTGGGACGTCTCTTGACATTAGGGACACATTATTTTTTATTATTTTATTATGGATTTAATAAGTTCATTTACTTTACACTAATGAAATATCTTTTAACATATTAAAATTTAATACATTTAAATGTAGGATAATATAATATAATAAATAAATTAATAATTAATTTAAATATACGCGTAATAGCAATGAGCCTGGCGTCCACGTGAAGCTCCAGAGATCAGTGCAAAGCAGTTAAATAATTATTTTGTTAAATAATTAAAAGTCCACAAAGAGAAACAAAGAGGTTGTATCTCTGCTCTTTGTTTCTCTTTGTGAATCAACAACTCTGCTACTATGGGCAAAACAAAAACTTTTCAATAATTAAAAGTGTTAAGACAAGTTTATTTAAAATGGATTTAAAAGCATTAATTTATATGATAGATGTAACAATTTTGATTGTTTTATTTGAATATATTCAGGGGAAATTTTCAAGGGTGCAACATCGCATTCTTGCTCAGGCGGCAAAAGATCGACAACTGTCTTTAAAAGCTCACTTATTAATACATTTCTTTAATAACAAATTACATTTTTTTTATCTTGGGCCACTAAATATTTGAAAACTAACCCTTCTTCAGTTGCTGCTAAAAAATTCCATTGAACCAGTAGAATCAGTTCTCGCAGAGTTATCTTGTAATGTATACAATTTTAAAACTGTTCATATACAATACGAAACTTATTTTGCTATCAAGTGTGTATAAGATGTTATTAAATACAATATTTTTTCATTAAAAGAGAAACATTTTTATTTGTTGATCGGTCAATAGTCTATATTTTGGAAGTAGCGAAATAATTTAATGTGAAATACATAAGTGATGCCTCGTAATAATGGAGTATCGATTTTTCTAAGGGGGGCATTGGCCCCCTTGCCCTCCCCCCCCTCCTAACAACGCCCATGCCAAAAGATTCTAAACCTTTTAAGCAAACTCAACCATCAGTAAACTCTAATTGCCACAAAGGTATTCAGTGAAACGCGTTTAACTAGTGAGAACGCGTTCTTACTAAAAAACTGGTTTTTACTGCAACATATATGAAGTAAAGAAATTAAAAAAAAAATTAAATTTCCTTTACTTTTTTAAATGTTTCACAAAGAACCTACACAATTCTTGATTTTCGTTTTATTTTGACGAGTTCTATAAGAATCCGTCGTCAGATCGAGGCGCCACGGAAATTTAATAAAATCATTTAGAGGATGGAGGAGGGTCAAAAAATAAAATTCTAGGCCCTTGGACCAAACTCAACCAAATTTTGTATACATAATCAGTGAGCCCCCAGAAGACTAAAAGTGTACAAATTAACCAAAACTATTCAATATTTGGTTGGATTTGTTCCAAGGGCCTAGATTTTCATTTTTTGACCCCATCCTCCCAAATTTGTTCCCAAAAAAATATAATAATATTTTCTTTATTATTTTCGTTAAGGCCATTTTGTAGTATATTTCATTTTTCTTCTATTTTTAGTTTGAAAATCTTATAATTTTAATTTTTAAAACCCCACTGCACTTTGTTGGTGTATCTCCTTCTCACATCA
Source organism: Forficula auricularia (assembly GCA_024734495.1). Taxonomy (NCBI): domain Eukaryota; kingdom Metazoa; phylum Arthropoda; class Insecta; order Dermaptera; family Forficulidae; genus Forficula; species Forficula auricularia. The sequence continues at coordinate 16,942,514 of JALMQS010000075.1, forward strand.
ATATCATTAAAAAGGAAAACCTTCTGAAAAACACTCTTTTATTGGAAATAATCTTTTTATTTATTTCTCGGCTGCATCCATTCAATCCTTAGTTATAAATTTAACAGTCCGCCTCCGAAGAAATTCTTTTAAAGTCAGTTTTTTCTACATACTTTGAAGCTTTATATTATCGACATTAGCTAATTAAGAAAAATCTATTTTCCTTGACATATATTTCGAAATATATATTTACAATATATACCTTGAATTTAGATTATTTACTATATAGTTCAAATAGTTTTACAAAATATGTATAGATACAGAGGTGTAAAAGGGTGATTGATATGCAAACCAATACAGCCTTAATATCTCTCGATACTTTGATCTTCGCAATGAACATTGATTAATAAACTGTGAAACACAGTAATATTCTTTAGTTAGGTACCATTCACTATAGGCAAACACAATGAAATATATGCGAGTAACGAAATAAAATAATATAGTTACATATATAGTTCATGATTTTTATTTCGATATCCTTTGACTCCGACCCAACCCTTGAAATTTAATTATCCTCTTTCTAGAATGTGAGAGTGAATCGTGACTTCAATGGTGAACCTTTTTCGTATAAATTATTGTTTAACATTTTCTTTAAGATCTCAAGTTTGAGAATCCTCATCTTTTTAAATTTCAAAAGCTTCGAAATAATTTTTGTCGGTCCACTCTAAAAATAATTAAAAAGTTATTTGCTTATTTATCAGCCAATTTAAATTAAAAATGTTGTTATATCACTGTTGCAATATTTATAAAATAATTATATTATTCTAATAAATTCGGAGGCCTCAAAAATACATAGAAAAAATTTTCCTCTTCCCAAAATGTGCAGCTTCTTAAAATTTGACACCGGAGGCAAATGCCCCCTTCCAACCCTCACCCCCACCCCTATACCCGGCCCTGAAATCTGGATAATATTCATTAAATATATTTTATTGTAATATATGGTCAATGGTCATGCTTGTTATATTAAATAGCTTTTTTAGAAGTCAACAACAAAAAACGAAGTATATGATTTTGAAAATTTCAAACTACGAGGATAAGTCAGAAATTCTTCTAAAGTTCTACAACTTTATTAAACTAAGATAGGTGTACAACAGACACATTATTTTTTGAAATAGTCTCCACCTTTAGCAATGCACTTGGTCCAGCGAACACGCTTCCGGATGAAAGTCTGAGGGAGCGAGATCTGGGCGGTAGGGAGGGTGTTCCAGGGTCTCAAAGCGTCTCAAAATTGACGGTCGCCCAGCTCCCTCTTTTTGTGTTATGCTCGTTAGGCCACTTTTAAACATTTCGATCCATGAAAAAACGAATTTACGAGATAAAGCACTTTCCCCGTATTGTGACAAAAGTCACCGGTGAATTTCAGCACCTTTCACACCATCTGACCACTCCTCGTTGCTTCTCTTTGGTGCAATCTGATAGCGGAGATGTCATGCTTATGCTGTTGTAGCTAGACGACAACTGACGCGATCGTGATTAAATTCCGCACACGAGACCACAGACGCGCCAACTCAACGCATGCGCATGCGGCCGCCTCCTATCTTAGTTTAATAAAGTTGTAGAACAAAAAGTGTAGGTAATTTTTGACTTATCCTCGTATTTGTTTGAAATTGAAAGTGTTTTTGAATGATTAAAGTTGCACTATTTGAATTAACATATTTTAAGTAAATTAATTCCAATTGCTTACAATATTGAAAAGATTTATTCTTACTATATTTAGAGATAAAATATTTATAGTCTGTACTAAATAGCTTGTCCATATTTTTCTAATGGTTGATATTCATAGAAATCGATCTATGTTAATCATCGTCTGAAACAGTGTCTGCTTTATTGCAACCGCCAGTAAAGCAATTAACCAGATGTTTCTAATGGGTCCTGGGGAATGTACAATGCAAGTGATTTGCAAAAATTAACTCTCACTCATTCTAAATAAAGATGTTCAACTGATATATAAAATCGGAACATCCTTCTATGCTTGTTTAAGGAAAAACAAAATAAATTATATTAAAATAGTTAGACTCTTTTAATAGGTTAAAAATTTTATTTAAAAAACAGAAGACTCTCTCATTTTATTTTATTTTTAACCTAAAATAAAAACAATTCTGTTACCATCGACAGTAGAAATCTTTTATTCAACTCTTTTAATAGTTTTTGTCCATATTTTATATTTACTACTCAATAAATTGAAAGACGATATATCATGTCCCTATAGCTAAAAGATCAAGTTTTCTTAATAAAGGCCCTTTTTCGTGAAAAGTTACTTTTTAATGAATTTAATTTTAACTAACCATGGAAATATCAAGCTTATGACAGTTTGTTGACTATTTATAAGAAACTTATAAAGAGTTTATTGACGGTGTTTAAAAGAATTTTCCAAAATGATCGCAAATATTGATTATTCAAACGAAGTTCTGATAGTACAAAATAAATAATTTCATAAGAACTTCGTTTGAATAATCAATATTTGCGATCATTTTGAGAAATTCTTTTGAACACCCTCAATAAACTCTATAAGTTTCAGAAAAATCATTTGTTCCGTTTTCCATAAACGTATAACGTGCCATGGACCGTGAATCACCCTGTATATGTTTACATTATCCAACAATATGAGTCCGCTAAACATGGATCTTAACTGGCTGGGGTTTTCGGCCATACGCGACAGAGTAGGGATACTTAAAAATATTGTTATTTTCTTATGAGATAGCGACAGCTACATATATCTTGATTACAGTAATTGTTAAATTATCTTCGATTGTTTTGGGTAGTGATATTGAATAATTTGATTTTAAAAGAAATACCATGTTTTATTTCTTATTTCTGTAAATTTTTAAATTATTTGTCCAACGATGTATCTCAAATATAACTTTAATAAAAATATCGGAGTAATTTTTTTAATACAACTCCTCTCCTAGTGGCCAATTCTAGCCGCTTCTGGTCGATCACTAGCTCCATACGGTCCAATTGTGGACAGTAGAGGGCCGAATTTAGTGCTTGGCCATATGAAAGTAGCTCATAGTGGATGATTCTTTCCAGTCCCACCAGACACACAGCAAAATCTATTAGTAGCTTGACCTATGCGTGTGGATAGTTAAATATTCCTGAAAATGCAAAAAAAGAGGAAGAAAAGGGCTTGGGCTGGAGTATTTGTGAACTAGTTAAGTTTTACGATTCTCGAACGATGGAGGTATGGAAAAACTCCAGTCTTAAGAAGTCATAGTAGCGAATTTGACTTAATTCACCCCCACGGCACTAGAGGATGTGAGTGCATTAAATCGAATAACCCAATAGCTGGATACTGACTGGAGCGTTTGCCGCAGAATCGTCCTGAGTGAAGGCAGGAAACGACCCGAGGCGCCTTTGAGCATTCACAAAAACTAACAACCGATGGATCGGGCCGAGGCAGCCTCAGACGAGGCAACGGGCACTTTTGCCTAGGGCGAGGCACGTACTAACCGACCAGGCATTTGCCTCAAGGGGGCTGGCTTCGCGAGGCAAATCCTCAGTCAGTATCCGGCTGTTGAATATTAGGTGATTGTAGTACCATAAAATGAAGCATCAAAAGTTTCATCCGGCCTACATAAAACATAATGTTTATTTTTGTTAAGGGAGAATGGTATAGGTTCTTGGTGAAACATTTTAAATAAAATAAAGAACATTTTTTAAAATTTAAAACATAAAATACTAGGTAGGATTCACATAAATAAAAGATCAGATGCTTGTTTAGCACGACTCTATATATATTTCGGGGTATAAGCCTATCTTCAGGATTTCACAAAAGACACTGAATACAAGGAACATGAGTACACTCTTAAACGTTTAAATAAATCTGATTCATCCAACTTTGTCTCTACTTCGGCCTTTGCAGATCACCTCCATGAAACTAATCATTCCGCCTCCCCAAACAATCCCACACCATTACATTTTGAATTAAAGGAACAACGTTTAGATTTACTAGAATCATCAGAAATTAAAATAGTCATTACAAATAATAAAAATATTCTAAATAAACCAACTTGACATTAAGATACAACTAATAATAGACATGTATATATTTAAGCAATAGCACATACACACACCATTTCATTCATTTCTATTTATGAAATTCCAGGTACTTTCCAAGCTTCAACCAACCTTTCATAATCCTAAATTTAGATAAACAAAAATCTTCTTCCCCCTTCCCTTATTGTTAAAATAAAGAAATTAACTTTTAAAACATTTTTGTATTTTTGTATTCAGTGTCCTTTGTGAACTCCTGAAGATGGGCTTATACCCCGAAATATATATAGAGTCGTGCTAAACAAGCATCTGAACCTACCTAGTATTTTATATTATAAATTTTAAAAGTTTCTAAAAAAAAATTTCAAAAATTTTCTTTACTTTATTTAAAATGTTTCACCAAGAACCTACAACATTCTCCCTTAACAAAATTACTTTATAATCTCTATCCAAACGCCTCCCACCCGATCGCGAACCCAAAGGTCGAAGATAATTTTCTTCTTCACTCCAGGGCGCAATCACAATGAGGCCGTGTCGAAAGACAATTTTTAAATTAAATTAGGGAACGAAGATATTAATTGTCAAGCCGACTACAAAAGCTGCTAAATGAACGAGGAAGAGATTAAAAAGAATAAATAAAAATGAAATTCCATAATTCATATAGACATTGAGTATCAGCTTGAGTTCAGGGATCGGTGGCCAAGAGGATAAGAGGTAAACCTCTTATAAAGACATCGCAGCGCACATGCGAAGATCCCGGGTTCGAATTCCGGCTGATCCATTTTGTCTATAATATAAAAATCTTTTTCTTCGTTCCCTAATTACATTATAATGTTTATTTAAAAAAAAAACAAGCTATAAGTTGAATGAATAAGAAGAAGGATTAAGAAATAAATTTAATTAATCTTCAAATTTTCATTTAAGAAATTCTGATTTTATTTTCGAATTAGTCAGGAAAGTGTTAACTATGAATTTTTTTATTATCCAATCAACAGCTGACTAATTTTTCACTTTCGATTTGCAACAAATTCACTTTGCAATGTCCGGGATCGACGAGCACTGACATTTTCCCTCCACGTGGGTAAATAAAAATATTTTAACCGATCTTCACAATACCGTGATCCAGGCCCGAGGCATGAGAATGAAATAGACGCCCCCTGCCACCAGAAAGGTCACCCTGTATCCATGTCCTTGACTGTGTGGTCCCCTTCAATTCGAATCTCTGATTTCCGATCAAATTCTTCACCTTTCTAAACTGTAATTAGTGACCTTCCCTCAATATGTTGGGGGAAGGTAAGCGCATCCAGTTGAGAGTGAGAGCTCATCTCTATGGAATTCGAATGCAGATGGAGAGTAAATTATGCAATCAACTGCCACACTCAAAGTTAAAATACGAATTTTACCAGTTCGGCTTACTACGTTCCTCTTTTGATGAACTATCACATGACTAAGTGAGATACGAATATTACTTGTAAGGATAATAAGTAAATATTTTCTAATTGAAATGACTTTGAAATTTTTTCTTAGAAACAATTTAAAATCTATTCGGCGCAAAAAGAATTTCATGAAACCTATAATTTTGAAATAACAAATTATAGTATCTTGTGTAAGGAATTATCATCTTTTGTTTTATAGGGTTTTATGCATTAGATTCGTGCTAGTGAAATATTAAAATTGCTTTTTTTCTTTTTTTTTTTTTTTGAATAATAAAAATTACTTAATATAAATGGAGTTTTATAAAGGTTACATAGCTATTGTTAAGGGAGGGTCTTAGATGAATCAGAACATAATCAATGTCGGTGAATATAGTTGAGGTAAATTTACCATCTATGCGAAATCGAAAATTATTAACTTTGAGTCTCGGATATGTGCAAGTTATTTTAGTTGCCATAAGCAAAATTATATTCAATATATCTAATATACTAAAACCAAAGATTCAATCAACTACGAATAAAGTAGTGTTAGATTAATTACCATATTTGGTGAACTTGTAAATTATATAACATATATTCACGCGATGTTTACAAATAACTTGAGAGAAGCGTTTGAACTAGCGATTAAATTAACTATCCCACGAAGTGGCGAATTTACAGGTGGGTGGACTGAGCGGCCGCCCGGGGCCCACATAATCCCAAGGCAAGTTATTAAAATATTATTCTTTATTTGAAAAATAAGGATTAAATTTAACAAATCTTAATTTTTATCAAGTCCCCCTCGCACAATTTGCATAAAAAAAATTTATCATGAATAAATAATATAGGGGCCTTTTTATGTCTAACGCCCGGGGCCTCCAAACACCGTAATACTCAACTGCCTAGACAGGATTCGATAATGTGCCTAATCAAATTGGTCATTGCGGAGCAACATCAAAACAACTTATTATTATTATTTGTAGTGAATTATAGTTGTGAATGTATGTAACTATAAAAAAACATTCAATGTTAATAATCAATTAATAGCGGTTATGGAAATTATCCAGAAATATCTTAGAGGAATATGACAATTTTATTAATATCTTCAATTTAAATAAATAAATAAATAATTAACATTTTATTGAATTGATTTTTCTCATTCACAACTTGTTTCCTTGTTTATGATATTGCTTGATCATAGAGTTAAGCAAGAGGATCTAAGAATTAATACAATTTAGTTACCTATATTAAATCGTAGAAATTTTTTTTGAACATTGCAAAAATCCATTTAATGGCAATTACTATAATTCAATTCATAATTTCACAATTACCAAAGAATAAGTTGGTGATCACTGTGTAATCCTAACAAGTTATTGAGAAAAATCAAAGAATTATTGAGAAAAATTGCTAGGATTCCTCGATACCTCAAAAAATATCCAGAAATAAATATGAACAATCAGATAAATATTATAGGGTGTTCCAAAAGCAACTAGAATTTCAAACTGTGTACATTTTTTAAAAAATAGTAGGTATATAGGTATACTACAGTATATTTTACACTTGTTATCTAGGCAGATGGAAAATTAAATATGCAGCGCTACACGATTTCAGATCTCTTTTATATTCTATAATTTTATTATGAAAATACTTGAAATTAATTTATAATGCTATATTTATTTTTATAGTAAATTATAAAACTCGAACGAATCCTGCAATCCTGTAGCGTTGAGAATTTACTTTTTCTTTTGTCTAAATTTCAATGACAAGGTAAAAAATAATTTTTAAGAAAAAATAAAAACCGACTTCAAAAATTAAATGCAACAAATAAAATACACTAAAAGGTATAAAATAATTATTATCTTATTTAGTTACAACTAAACGACGAAATATTAAGATGAAATTACTTTTTGAAGTCGGTACCAAACAAACTATACTCTATAAGCGAGCGTACCCGCCAAACGTACTAAGTAAGATCCGTCGAGTGCGATTCATAAAAGGTATATGTTTGGCACCAACTTCAAAAAGTAATTTCATGTTAATATTTCGTAGTTTAGTTGTAACTAAATAAGATAATAATTATTTTATACCTTTTAGTGTATTTTATTTGTTGCATTTAATTTTTTTGAAGTCGGTTTTATTTTTCTTAAAAATTATTTTTATTTTTCTCTTTAACCGACTTCAAAAAAGGAGGAGGTATCTCTATTCGATTGAATTTATTTTTTTTTTTTTTTTGTTGCCTATGTTACCTCATATCCCGCCAATTCTCAACCGATTTTGAAAATTTAATTTGCATTGGGTCCAGTCTAGCTTCCGATTGGTCCCATTTTTTTTCGTTTTTTCTCATAGGTATTAGACCTTGTTTTTAGGTTTGTTTGAGACCTAACCTCTTTGTTTATGAACCGATTTCGATGGTTCTTTTTTATCGAAAGGGGTGTCTTAGGGATGGTGTCATATTAATTTGATCAAGTTCTGATGATATGATCACTATTAATAACATCACTAAAAAGAGAAAAAATAAAAATAATTTTTAAGAAAAAATAAAAACCGACTTCAAAAATTAAATGCAACAAATAAAATCCACTAAAAGGTATAAAATAATTATTATCTTATTTAGTTACAACTAAACGACGAAATATTAAACATGAAATTACTTTTTGAAGTCGGTGCCAAACATATACCTTTTATGAATCGCACTCGACGGATCTTACTTAGTACGTTTGGAGGGTATGCTCGCTTATAGGTATAGTTAGTTTGGCACCGACTTCAAAAAGTAATTTCATGTTAATATTTCGTCGTTTAGTTGTAACTAAATAAGATAATAATTATTTTATACCTTTTAGTGTATTTTATTTGTTGCATTTAATTTTTTGAAGTCGGTTTTTATTTTTTTCTTAAAATTATTTTATTTTTTTTAGTGATGTTATTAATAGTGATCATATCCTCAGAACTTGACCAAATTAATATGACACCATCCCTAAGACACCCCCTTTCGGATAAAAAAAGAACCATCGAAATCGGTTCATAAACAAAGCGGTTAGGTCTAAACAAACCTAATAAAAAAGGTCTAATACCTATGAAAAAAACGAAAAAAAAATGGGACCAATCGGAAGCTAGACTGGACCCAATGCAAATTTTTTTCAAAATCGGTTGACAATTGGCGGAGATATGAGGTAACATAGGCACACAAAAAAATTCAGTCGAATAGAGAACCTTCTCCTTTTTTGAAGTCGTTTAACTATCGCTGGTTTCAAAAGCTTTACCTTCATCTTCATAAAATATTTTGCATAAATATTAAACTGGTTTTTAGCTACAATTGGATTTAATTATCTCTAGTTCAGTGAACTATTTCCTGACTTATCAATAGAAATAAATATCACTCGAAAATAATAGTTGTTAAATGTCCATGTGAAATAATTTTTTTTATGTTTATTAAAATTAATGTAAGGGCAAAGTTTTCAAAAATTTAGTGTATCTATTTATTTACATAAAGCAACAGAAACACTGTAAATTAGGCAGCTGCTTTTAGGGAAAAAATATTTTTAAATCTGTATATAGCTTTTTTTTATATAAGAATAAATCAAAAAAGTTTTAGTCTACTTGAAGCAAATAAATGTACTCATAAATACACACATTTCGATATAGCATATATACATACTTTTATATATATATATATAATCAGTTGCAGGCTGGGGAATTTGACAGGCTCTGGAAAATTTTAATGTACCAGCACTGATAAATTTAATTTTTCCATTGGGATCCCGTGTGCGCCAATAGTAAAGCGGACCGCAAAATTTTGAAATTTTTTCTCGTTTTGTTTTTCCTTTGAAAATTAAAATGAAGTTTTGATTGACGAATAATATAAATTGAGGCCTGTTACGATCTGGAAACCTCCCGTCTCCTGCCGAGCCAGTCCGCTACTCTATGATTTGCCTTCATCTTCATTCATAATATAAATACAACATTTGTTGCTTTTTGAGCATTAACTCGCAATGGAATACTTGTTTGATTCGATTGAAGCTTAATCTTTTTCTCTTGAATCCAAGAGTCAAGAGTCGCTTGTAATATTTATAGTAATATAATTACGAAAAAGGAAAAAGCTTTTGAAACTAGAGTCTATTAGATAAATTATATATTTAAAAAAAAATTAAATAAGAATTTTATAAAAATGGTAAAAGTATTTATTAGTGTAAATATTGGAATGATAGTTATGTTAAATCTAATTTCTAAAGATATTTTATGAAAAATTTCCGTGGATTTTGATTATTTCACGGGGAGGGGTCCCTGATAAACGATATTTAATTGCATCAAGCACAAGACACTCTCTTTGTTCTTTTAATACCATAACTTGGCTACTCGAGGCAAGAAAATAATAAAATATAATTAAATAAATTTTTTAGTTAGTAGTTTTGTGACTATTGTACTCTTTAGCAAAATTTAAAATATTACTTTAAATTAGAACGAAGAAAAATTTTTTATATTATAGACAAAAGGATCACCTGGGATTCGAACCCGGGATCTTCGCATATGCGCTGCGATGCCTTTATAAGAAAATCCCGGGTTCGAATCCCGGCTGATCCTTTTGTCTATAATATAAAAAAATATTTTCTTCGTTCTCTAAATTAATTTAATTTATAATTGTCTTTCGACGCGGTCTCATTATGGTTGCGACCTGGAGTAAAAAAAAAATTATTTTCGACCTTTGGGTTCGCGATCGAGTGGAGGCGTTTGGATATAGTTAAAATATTACTTATAAATAAAGTATAATTTAGGATAGTTTAAGGAAATTAAAGTAATACAATTAGCTACTTAAAAAATAGTTTATTCAGTGCGGAATGTGAAAGTACATTTGTTTTTTGTAGGATTGTTTTTTATTTTTTTTAGGGAGGGGACTATATGGGAGCATCTACTTCCTTCCGTTGAATGGCCTTCTGACGGCTGGTGCGCCGGGTTGTCCGTCGTTATCCTCTTCGGGGTGGGCTGCGTTGTACTCGAGGGATCGGAGGATGGCTTCAGGGATGGGTGGTGGGACTGGGAGATGAGCACCTTGGGGCTGGAATCCGTTCTCGTCGGCTGTGTATTGCAGTTGGATGACGACGCCATCATTGCCAGTGTATTGGTAACCTCCGTTGACGCTCAAAGACTCGGGGCCTTTAAGTGCACCCTGTTCGTTGGCGGAGATGCCGTTCGCGGTTTCATAGCTGCAAACATCCATCAATCATAAGAAATATGCCATTTCCAAACAAATCTAATCATTAGCAATAAAGAAGTTGACAGTTTAATGGGGGTAAAAAAGAAAAAAACGATTTAGAAAGTGGGCAATAACAATTTATTTTTCTTCTCCTTTTTGAATTATCAAGACCAGAGGTCAAATTATTATTACCTATAATTAAATTTTATTCTAGTGAATAAATTATTTATAAAGAGAAAAAAATCAGGATTCTTTTTCCATATATGAACTAATAGTTAAGTAATTCTTTTGGGGGTAAATTTTCATAGATATATTTAAAAAAAATATTCTATTTATTTGTTTAGGTTTATAATAGGGGATTTTCGGTCAATAAACAATACATTATTCCGAGGAATGAACCGAGATCTAAAATCGTACACCTACTTCCACTTCAACTTTCATTTTCAAGTAGAAGACAATAGATGACAATAGATTATCTAATGAATTCCAAAGTAATTCCAAATAATTCGAAAGAAGATGTACACCTAATTCCAATCGCGGTTCACCCCTCCCATTATTCCTATCTTTTATTTTATGAAAATTGTTCATTTTTCAATGAATAAAAAAAAAAACACAATAAGAAATCATTAAATAGTTAAATTTAAGAAAATAATAAATATAATGTTAAATTTAGGGAACGAAGAAAATATTATTTGTATTATAGACAAAAGGATCAGCCGGGCTTCGAACCCGGGATCTTCGCATGTGTACTGCGATGTTTTGTCATAAGAGCTTTAGCTCCTATATCCTCTATAATAAATTTAATTTTTTGAGACTTGTAAACTTGAATTGTTGAATATATCGTTTTTTACGTTAATAAATAGCACAATAATCGTTTATCCTCAAGCTTTCGGTCTTTTATTAAATCATCTTCAGGATTAAAAACTGGTTCGACATTGTTTTAAAATTATTTTTAACATATCTTTAGAAATTCTTATTTATAAAGAATAATAAAATTATTTATAAGAATTTTCGAAAATAAATATTTTAAAAATAATTGTAAAATACTCTCAAATCAGTTTATAGCTCTGAAGATATCTAATAAAAAAATAAAAAAGTTGAAAATGAGTTTTTTTTTATTAAATGAAAAACTCATCTGCCCTTAAAAATTCATATTTTACGATTGATTCACAAATTTCAAAAATTATAATTATTATTTCTTTGAAATGACCCATTATGATTTTTTAGTCATCATTAATTTAAAGAACAATTTTCATTTATCTATATTATATAACATTTACTTTGATAAAAGAAAATTTAAGAAAATATTCTGTTCCAGATAATAGCTGCATTTATTTATTAATAGTGAGCTTAAACCAACCAAGTCACTCGGAGGGGCACAACCCTGTCTAGGGATATTCGAGGCCCACCAAAAAATTCAAAATATAGTTCAAACGATTAATATTTGAGAGAAATAAAATAGAGAGGCTAAGCCCACTCTAGAAAATAATCATAGTTACTCATTGAGATGAACATTACTCCTTTGAACAACCTGGTTCTTTGAATTAAATTTTATTTATTTATTTATTTATGAAGTGAATTTCAAGTAAAAAAAAATATTTTTTCTAAAAATAATAAAAACATTTTATGTATCGTATTTCCCGCAACTATTAATAATCCTTTTTTTTTTTTTTTTTTTTTTTTTTTGGCTTTTCGGCCTTTCTAACCATAAGCCATTTTACGATACTATATATTTTTTAAATTTGTCCCTATCCCGGGGGTCAGATTTTAGCCGAATGCCTCGAGTCGGATTCGAACCCGGGTCCACTTGGTTAGCAGGATGATGCGCTACCGACTAGCCTATCTGACCCCCCTAATAATCCTTTTAATGTGTATAATTTTAGCAATTATTTTATTTATGATTATTTATTTATTTATTCATTCATTTATTCATCTATTTGACCTTTATTATGGAGTTCGCTCACTTCTTGAAAAGCGTTTAATCGCGAATCCCGCAAAAGGAGAAATAACCCTGCTACTCAATTAGTAATTGAATTAATTTCCATAACAAGAAGTGAAAAATGATAGACGCAAGACGGGCGCGGCTAACTTTATTTGATTAAATTGAATAAAGATGACATTTTCAATATTCAAATTAGAAAATAAAGAATTCATAAGAGATGTAAGTAAATTAAAAAGAACAAAAAATTATTTCATTTATTAAAGTATCATTAGAAAAAATGTTTATGTTTAAGTTGCTTGTTACGTTTATAAGAAATTCAAATAATAGCTGTTTTCGGAGAATTCGAAGAAGTTTTCTAAAAAAGATTTCTCAATAGCTATGGACCTCAGTATTTAAATGCAGATTAGTTTTGTGATATTTGAAATAAGGATAAATTTAATAAATCTTACACCATTGGGCTATTTAAGTAGACTTATATAAGAACCAGTTATTTTTTTCTAAATCATCAAGTTGCATCCATCGACAAATTTCCTTGAAAGTGATGATCCTGAACTTTTTACAGAATATACAATAAATTTTAGTATATTAAAAGGTGAAAAAACTTGTTTTAATTTTTTTATTTTTTGATAAATGTGCGGAAATGTCATTTCATTTGAAAGCTTAACTGATGCAGAAAATTTAAAATAACAATATAAACATGTATTAAGAAATGTAAGCAAATTAACGTAAATAATTGAATAACGTAACTTGAAAAAATATTTTAAAAGAGAATTTTTTATTGTAGCAATATTACTCTGAATTGTATATTCAGATGGATTTTGAAAAGAGCCAAATTTATCAATTTTGTCTTTAATATTAAACAAACCTATAGTAATGCCCAAAATATATAATATAGCAGTAGTGTCTAAAGTGAGGATAGTGGCTAACAGTTCGGCAAATTTGGGTTTGTTTTAAAAGAAATATCCAATTAATTAATAAAGATTTTTTAATTGGAAAGATTTTTACCTATACTGACAATATTTAGTACTTTTGCTATACCCATTACTTAAGTGGAAATGAGGGCAGTGGCGTAACAATAGGATGGCATGACGGGCAAAATGCCACGGGCCCCCAGCCTGAAACTTTTATTATTACAAAATTTTGTAAAATTTATTAGTTTTGTATTCAATTAATTTAAGTTATCTACTAAAGTACAGACATTAATTAATTATGTGACTGAACAAACCCTTTAACTTATAAAAACAAATTAAAAGTTACTAGAAAATCAACGAAAAATGCACATGATAATTATAATAGCGTTTGTATGTACTTTACTTGTAGTGATTCATTAAAAAAAAAAAACTATCAATACATCGTTGGTTTAGCTTCTATACATTGAAGGAGGGCCCCCCATCTGATGAATTTGCCACAGCCCTCAACAGTATAGTTAGGGCACTGGATAAGGATCCCAACTTTAGACATCCTCAATCGATTCAGACATTCAGAAGATGCAAGCAACATGACTTGGATTGAAACTAGATATATCAGTATCACACTGACTGTTTAAAACACTGTTGAATGCGCCGATCTTGAAGTTAAGTAATATATATATATCAGTTCTTAGATAAAATTGTCTCTAATCTAAGAACTACGTTATATATTACTTGACATCAGAGATCTATGATTTGAGATACTTTTATCAGGCCAAGAACGGTGACAGAGAATTAATAATCCGAAAGGGGTCGATTATATAGACTATCATAAAATAATAGCAAAAATACCTGAACAAATGTATAGAACGAAAAGTTAAAAAGTTGTGCATAATACAAAAATGTGTAGTGTAGTGTAAGTCGAATTCACTATAAAATATTATTATAAGACAAAATAATAAAAACTAAAAAATTTCAGATTTTTTTTGTTTTTATTTGTTTTAGTAAAGAAAAAAAGAAAGAGGTTTGTACCTCCACTGGTAAGAACCGTCGGGGCTGACATCGTTGGTTTGTCTGATGATAGCGATGGGCTCATTAGGGTTGAGGTTCAGCCGCTGGGCTGAAGCAGAGATCAGGACCGAAGCCAAGACGAAAATCTACGGGGATTGCAAAATCACCATGAGAATGAAAAGAAAAGTAAGGAGAGCGATCGAGAGGGATGTATGTGACTGCAGAATACTCACGAGGGCGTACATGTTGTTCTGGGTGTTGGTTGGAAGACGAGTGATGCCGCCCTGGGTGTTCGGGATCTTTTATACTAGGTGCTCGTCCCTGCCCCTAGGTTACCGGTCCGCCCGCTGAGCGAAAGTGCTTCGAAAAACATGGTCTGACCTCAATCCGGGTCGTCTTCGGACTGAAGGGACGCCCCGGGCCACCACTGTATAGCGGACCATCATCTCTTCGAGCCACTCCACGATTTAAGGGTGAGTTCTTTGTTCTATTTTCAAGTTCAAAATTTTTCTAAAAATTAAATGACAACAAATGAAAAGATCATTAAATAAAATTGTGTTAAGTCAATTTTCGCAATTTTCGTGATTGATTATAATAATGTAAGTGACCTTGTATTTTTAATTTTGTTATAATTCATTTATAATCCTCTATAGGATTAGGTTAGGACATTGTACTTGACGACCTATCATTAGGTAATTCTCACGAAATTAAAAAAAAAAATCTTACTTACGTCTCTCAGCTTTGTGAAATAATTATATGGCGCTAAGTGAAACAGACACCACATGTTATTTAAGATTTCATTTTAATAAGAAAAGTATAGATGATTTTTTTCAACTGTATTCATTTCTTGGAATTTTCATGACTTTTCTGATGAAGACATCAATAACTGAAATTAAAGATTTATTTTTTAAAGATAGGAAACATGTTTTAAAATTCTAAATACATTATACAACTGAATTTTTTATCTATATTTATTTATTTATTAAGAAGATGCTCTGAGGTAATTCGCCTTATAAAGCAGAAAATACGGTTCAGAAACAGAAATCATTTTGAGTTTAGTTGGCTGCATTAACCAGTAGGTATAAAAAGAACAAAATATGAATAAATAAATAAAATTTCTTTTTACTTTACCATACAGGGTATGGTCAAGTATTGTAATCGTGCATGAAAAAAGTGTTTTTTTCCTTCTTTTTTTCGAAATATCTCAAAAACGGCTGAAACTATTTCAATTAAAAAAAAATTGAGCGAAACCATGGCATTTCGCTCTACAAAAAACTCTAATAAGTGAACATCGAAAAAATTATATTTTTCGAGATAATAATTGTTTTGTCAAAATGTCTGTTAGTCTTTCTGGTTGTCTGGTTGTCTGTGCGTTACCAAATTTTTGCGGACGAGCTAGCTCAAAAACTAGTGTGAAATCGAAACCAAATTTCACACGTAGCTTTGGTTCATTGAGATTAAGAGCTGATTAGATTTTGGTGCATATCGACCCAAAATTAAGGGGGTGGAGGGGGGGGTTAAAAATTAAAAATCTAGGCCGTTTGAGCAAATTGAACCAAATGTTGTATACATAATCAGTGGGACCCCAGAAGTCTAAAAATGCAAAAACTATTCGCCCAAAAAGGGGGGGGTGGGTCAAAAAATGAAAATCTTGGCCATTTACCAAACTCAACCAAATTTTGTATACATATTCAGTGGAACCCCAGAAGTATAAAAATGCAAAAACTAACCCACCCTCTTTACATGATTATAAATAATTTTAGTTGCCAGGTTGTATGGTAAAGTCAAGTGGATGGCCACATCAGAACACGTCAGCTTATTTAGAACTTCTCAAAACGTTCGGATAAGCCATTTATGTATGGGAAAGAGATGTATATTAAATTTTCTTTAACATTGTTATTATTACTATTTTCATTCAATTTTATCAAAGATTTTCTTTCTTAGTGTCGACAAATGATTCGTTATAATAAATTTTAATAAATATTTTTTTATTATGAAACTTTTCATTTTATAACTTTAAAAAGTACTTTTGATTTGCCCAGAATGACTTTTTCTGGCAACTAGGATGGCTAAATATAAAATGTAGATATCCAATCTATAATATATATTATCCTCTAATTTTATAATTTTCATATCCAAAAAACTCAACGAATTATTATTCTCTTTTTCAAATGTGAACAGTAGGGGGGGGGTCAGATAGGCTAGGCGGTAGCGTGACAGCGAGCTAACCAGGGGACCCGGGTTCGAATCCGACTCGAGGCATCCAGCTAAAATCTGACCCCGGGGGTAGAGACAAATTTAAAAAAAAAATATAACTAGTATCGTAATTAGGCTTATGGCTAGAAAGGCCGAAAAGCCAAAAAAAAAAATGTGAACAGTAATTTGTTATGAAAACTATTAAATATTAGGTATTTGGTATTAGTATGGGTTCAGGGATCAGTAGCTTAGTGGATATAGGATCTAAAGCTCTTATGACAAAGCATTGCAGTACATATGCAAAGATCCCAGGTTCGAATCCTGGCTGATCCTTTTGTCTATAATACAAAAATCTTTTTTTCGTTCGTTAATTTAACTATTAAATATTTTTAATATACTTTTATTTTATTGTAATGTCATCAACATATATTTTATATAAATAGGCTTACCAGACATCTTGGTTTGACAGGAACTGTGGTTTGAAGGTATGGTTCAGGTGTCCCGGTTATTTGGAAAAAATTATTAAGTGCTGCCTCGGCAAAGTTAATTGTGAACTTAATTTTAGTTGATTTCTCGACGAGATTAAAAATACAAAGAAAAAGTAAAAACTTTTTCAAGAGTCGGTACGCTTTTGCTAGTTAGAGCCGCAACAAATAATTTCTTTTGTACATTTTTGTCTCAATTTTAATGAAGTCCAATTGAATATTCTCTCCCTCTATATAACGAGCATCGTTTTGGTCCGAATGCAAAAGGCCCTAGAATAATAGAAATTAAGAAATTAATCCCTAATAGTCTGAAACAGGTTTGAAATAGTAGTATTGGCATCTTTGAAATACACCTTAGCTTTAAAGAAAGAGAGATCATTGTATCGGCGCTTTTTGTAGTTATTTTCATCCATCAGATTCTAATGAAAGAATCACTCACCCGCACATCATTAAATAATAAAAACGTGAAAACTTTTTCAAGACTCAGTATATTAATAAACTTAAATATAGATTGTTCATTTATTGCTATACTAGTACTATTACATCCTCTTAATATCTCAATAGAATAATTCAAAAATAATATTTTCTTTCTTATGAACCAGATTTTCCAAAATCTAATCAATACCTACTATGTATTGATAGAAACGAATTTTTTGACTTTCTCTTCTTGGGCTATCGTGGGTATCGGAATCGAGACGTACAAAGGGAAAAAATCATAGTTGAAAAATATTTGTATCCGCTTTTCAGACATTTTAAAGCATAATAAGCAAATATTTATTTTTATGCTTGATTAAATAATAGGGCCGCCTGGGAGGAGAGTAATTTTTAACCTCAGTTCATGCTAGTGATCTAATTATATTAATAGTTTAGCTCAGGTAAGAGTAATTAAACATCATTACTATTTAATTGTTTTTCTTTGTTAACCACTTCACAAAAAAAGACTAACTTTTTGAATCATAAATACTTTGCTAAATATGATCTCTCTTTGTAAAGTCATATTATAGAAGTTGCTAATTTTAATGAAAGGTATTTTACTAATTAGTGAATTTTCCAAGTGATGCATAAATATTTCTGAAATTATAGGGGTTGTGTTTTCCCCCAATGGGTCTCAGATTGTTTGGCTATAGAATTTAATATTTTATCAAAAATAAAAGTAATTTAAAATTAATTCTAAGCCATTTAGCAATTTCTTTCCCAATAATTTTGTATGTTCTTTTATTTGATTCCATTTTTGATTGACAATTTCATATTTTGAATATTTATCAATGTAAAGTGTTTTGTGTTATCTTATGCTTTGGAAAATTATAAATATGTATACTGTCAACAAGTATATATCAAGCTGTTTTCGTTTTTTTTTTTTTTTATAATGATATTGATACAAGAAGTTGCACCAAGAAGGTACAACCTCTGTAGTCCGCGGTGGACCCTTGTATTGTGAAGATAAGAATAGATTTAGGGATTGGGTAGGAGTCGAAGGATTCTGTGGATGCTGGTCTTAAAAGAATGAAGGTTATAAGTTGCTGGAAAGACGATCGGAGGAAGGGAGTTCCAGTCTCTAGATGTCATAGAGATAAATGAATTGGTGAATGCGTTTTTTCGATTAGTATCCAATTTAAGAGCGTAGGGTGTTGAGTCTTAGAAAATCGTGTATTTCGCGCAAATGAATCCTTTGGTGGGATTATCGATTTTATCTCGTCAGAACAAAAGCCATGGTAATATCTATAAAAAAGAGAAGGGCGGAGACAGATTTCCGATGGGCTAGGGAGTCGAGAGTGTCAGTTAATGCAGAATCTCCTATCAGTCTGATAGCTCGCCACTGTATTGCATCCAAGGTAGCAAGAGAATGCTTGGAGGTTCCTCTCCACAAATGAGAGCAATATTCAAGACAGGGGCGAATTTGAGTCTTGTATAAGGTAAGAAGTTGTGTGGGGGTGAAAAAGCGCTTGGACCTAAAAAGAAAGTCAAGCTTACATGCTGCAGCATTTCCCGCTTATCGCTTCAAGTCAACTGGAGGGACTTTTTAAATAAGGTAGACTTTTTAAATAAGGAAAAGGACTGATGGTCTACCATTGAATGATGTTTATTACCATTCCCCATGTTTAAATGAGTCAAAGTAAAGCCTCACAAATTTAAATTAGAGGGAAATCAAACCTTGACTTCTAGATACAAATCCTTCAACTTCAATCCTTCGGCTTCACTAGAACTTTCGATTCCACTGCAAAACATGAATATTCGTTAAGTTCTATCAATCCTTATTTTCTTCTAGGGTAGAAAAGTCAATTAATTCATTCTATTTGATTTCTGTAAATAAAAAAATAAAATATCAGAAAATGCATTAAAGGTATCATATTGTTTTTAAGTATTAAGAAGATGCATAGGTTTGTTTATAGATTATCTATTCTAATAGCTTTTAATTTCAAATGAACCATTTTGAGGTGCGGATGCCTCATGTGGTACTAAACTAAAGGGGAACAATTCTTTGCGAAATTCCCAGGTCATATTTTATTCATTATTTTATTACAAAGAAAATCACAAGAGGTTGTCATCTATTAGATTCAAGATGGAATCGATTATTTTTAATTATATGTCAGAATAGTTGTTTTTACTCCCTCGAACCCTCTTGTGATTTACTTAGAAATTTGAAGTCTAATTGAATCGGAAATTCGAACTCTTATATGAAATTAGTTTCAGTCTCTTTTCTATGTACCAATAATAAAAAATTGCAAAAAATTTCCCATTTAAGAAAAAGACAAATTATCGGAATTTGAATTTAACAAATTAAAATCATAAATTAAAAGTGAAACCGGAATGCCTTAACATACTTGCCTAACTTGTTGGAATTTATAAAATACTTTGAAATTCAAAAAAAAAAAATATTATTCATTCATTTTATATGAATTAATGAATTTCATGAAAGCTTTCTTTTGTAAATAGATCGCCACTGGTGGTTTATATTTGGCTGTATTCCATTTGACGATTTCTTTCTATTAGGATTTATTACTCGGTAAGTCAAGGAGGCAGACGAAGCTAAAAAATAGAGATTAAAATATTATTCATTTTTTTTCATTTTCAATAAGGAGATGGTGGGTAGGAACACTGTATTACTATACGATCTATTTTCGTCTTTTTCTAGTAGAGTCTATTGATCGGTGAATGAAATACTAGGACTTAAAACTACTAATTCTCTCTTTTAAGTGGTCTCAAAATTCTTTGGATAGCATTTCGTCGCTTTAGAGTGTAAACCTGCTAAATCCATTTTTTATCATATACTTATATATTAATATACTTATACATATATTACTTTATATATTAATACCGTTCGAAAGAAAAAGAAATGCAGCATAGCCTAAGTAAAACTGCTACATAAAATTACGATCGTAACTTAAAAAAAAATGTGAAATATAGTTTCTTTCCATAACAACAGTATTAAATTTTGTGTGTTTTTCTCTGCCCTGTAAAATTTCCTTGTTGTGAGTTAGCAGGTTTACACTCTAAGTCGACGATTTTTAAGTTTTGATTTAAAAACCTTACCTAATTAAATAAAATTATTTAGATATTTATATTTGTGGAAGATTCAACAATTGACAAATAACACTGGTCAACATGATTTTTGTCTCACTTTTCGCACTTTTTTTTTAATGATATTGATGTGAGAAGGAGATACACCAGAGTGCATCCCTAAAGGCCATGCAAAAACTAACCACCCAAAATGGGGGAGGGGGATCAAAAAATGAAAATTCTTACCTTAAAGCCAACTTAACCAAATTTTGTATACATAATCTGTGGGTCACTAGAAGGCTAGAAATGAAAAAACTAAGTGCGGGGGTGGAGTGAGGTGCGGGCGTGGGGTTCGGGGGGTGGGCGGCACGGGGTAGGGTCCGGGGGGTGCATGGTGGAGTGGAGGATTTAGGTGAGGATCCATAGGCTTAATGAGGGAGGCCTCAGGTGAGGGTCCAGAGGCGTAGTGGGGTGATGCAGGGTGGGGTCCGGGGTGGGTGGGTGCGGAGTGGTGGCGTGGGCGGAGTGGTTCAGTGAGGAGTGAGGGTTCAGATGAAGATCTAGAGGCTTAGTGGGGTGGTACGGGGGATGGGGTCGGAGGGGGGTAGGAGTGGGGTATGAGGGAGGGATTCGTGGGTCTGGGGTCCAGGGGCTTGCCCCTGGCTGGCAAGAGGGCCGCCGAAGGCTCGATTACTCGAATTACTCGATTGGATGTACTTAAATTCGTTTTGTTGTCATAGTAAGCTAGTCACTCAACAAATGAACATTGATTTCTTTTATGAATCAACTGCTACTCTCGGGAAAACAAAATTTTTTCAATTAATAATTGTAACTTAAATTAAAGAAAAAAATGATTATAGACTAAAGGATCGGCTGAGGCTCAAACCAGCTTTCGCGTGACCAGTGTGATGTTCTCTAAAGAGTGAGACTCTTAACCAAAATTCATCAACTTTGGGTGACGTGATTAATTGAGGGGTGTTTAAACATGAGTTTAATAATTGTCAGGCTACTATAGAGTGGTAAAAATTAATAAAGAAGTTATAAAAAATAATAAAATTTCAACTTCATTTAGGCATTAAGCTCGATTGGTTAAGAGCCTCACTCTATAGAGAACATTGTGCCGGTCGCGCGAATGTCTCAGGTTTGAGCCCCGGCCGATCCTTTTGTGAATAATAAAACATTTTCTTTATTCTTTAATTTAATTTAATTTATAATTGTCTTTGGACGACGTCTCGTTGGGATTAAGACCCAAGGCGACGCAGATCTCTCAAATGCCTGGACCGATTTGGCTAATTTTTTTTTATAATGTTCGTAATAGTCCAATTCAGGTTAATACGTAAAAAAAAATTAGAAAAGTTGCCCGGAAAATTGGAAAATTCAGGAAAAACTAAAAAAAATTCAGGTTAGCCAACATAGCTTGCCAAACAATAAAAGAACTAAACTAGCAAAAAAAACTATCTATTTTTTTAAAGTACATTTAAAAACAAAAATTTAAAAAAAAACGTCATGATAACTAAATTTTTGAAAAGGTTATGGTTATTTAAAAAAGCTATTTTTTTCAAAAATTCCTAACTTCTTTTGGGTTGCGTGAAAAAATTCTGAAAACCGTCTTTAATAGGGTAGAAAAAAATAAAAAAATTTCAGCCAAGCTTTTGATTATATATAGATGAAAAATATTTTATTTAAATAGCTTTTTAGAAATCTTTCAACTGTAAATATTATTTTTGGTTAAGGTAACAATAATTATAAACCTGGCCAAAAATTTAGATATACCAATCGGAGCACCAAACGGACATATGTTGCTAATATAGTTTCGATACGTCCAGTGGTTTAGGCTTGAAGCATAAGAGTTAGTCACAGAAACGCGTGGTCGGGTCAGCTATTATCCATATAAATTTTAAACCATAAAACGGGACGCTCCTCGCCAGGGGCTAGGTGACGCCGGGCCGAAGGCCCGAGCGTCAGCTAGTATTTATATAAAATTAGTTCTTACAAAAAAACGCATTAAACTATTTTTTTCTCAATATTTATTTTAAAGATAGGGGATTCGAATTTGAATTCAGGCCTTTCAAAATCTAGCTATGCTATTAGTACTTGAAAGAATCAGAGAAAGAAGAACTTTGTGGAAGAGTCTGAGGAAGAGAAGAGTCATGATGATGGGGCACACACTGAGACATGGGGGATTGCTTAGGGATATCTTGGAGGAGGTGGGAAAGAAAAGGGGATGGGGAAGGCCCACATTAGAATATTTCGACTAAATAATTAGGGATATGGGATGCGAGACATTTGGAGCCGAGTGGAGAGGGGGTGGTTGTGTCAAACCAGTCTTAGCACTGTGTACTAAATGATGATGCTATATTAGCTTTTTCTTTTCTTCATTTCCAGCGTTATCTCAAATTTTCGAATACACTTCATTTATGAAACAATAAATGTATTTGTATTTCTTGAATTGACATCCTAGAATTCTATTCTATTATATTGTAAATTCGTTTTTAGGGTTCCTTACCTTGAAATGTTAAAAAAGGAACAAATATACACTTAGTGTTGTCTGTCCCATCAGTAATAGATTATCGTTTAAAAAACTATAAAAGCTAGGAACTTGTAATTTCGCATGTAGTTATTGATGATTTGCATCTTCAAAGTCGAAAACAATTTTTGAGGCCCTCCTGAATCATAATAGTTAGTGAGGCCCATCGAGTGGCAGAGCATTTGAATTTTTTGGTGTTGGTTCTTAAGGTTTAATATATCATTATAGGAAGGATTTTGGTTATTTTTCGCCTTTTTTTTAATTCTACGATATTCCCTTATCAATTGTTTTTTAACAAAACACCTAGGAATTTACAGGTGTCCACTCCATAAATTTCACTAAAAATTAAAACAAAATATATCAATTTTATAAAAATACAACATGCCTATTAGTTAAGTAGTCTAGTTTTATTCATTAGACATTAGAGCATTAATATTAGATGTTATTACAAAAATATGTATAAATAGTAAAATGAACTTGAACTTATCATTTTAATATAGTTGTATAGTTTGTAATGATGACTAATGATATTAGCAAAACACGATAGAATCTATGACTAAGTGCAAAAGAAAGAGAAGATGAAATAGGCAATATTTCCTAACTTGTAAAATATATTAGGCTAAATACCTATGTTAAATAGGTATTATTATTGTATATATAGAGTTAGGACTTTAGAAGTATAATAGATTTACACATTATGTTATTCTCTAACTTAGCTTGTAGTTATTAACTGAATAAAATTCTATTTAATACTCATAAAAAATGCGAATTTTGAAATATTTTTCACATTCATTTCATGCCAACGTATTTTTTGCATTTTGTACAGGTAGGTATATATTACTCAAAAGATTCTCTAAAAAATCTAATAATATATCATCTATTAATATATTTTATTATATAATTTAAAATTTAAACTTTTTTTAAATTCAAATATAAAAATGTGGATTATATAAGAATGTTAGCAGATTTGTACATCGTTCTTGATCTTCTCTGGTTCTGATTAATGATTTCATAATTTTCTTTTTAATAAATGCAAAAAATCACATGGAATTTTAACGATTGTATCTTCCTCTCTTTTCGCTTCGAACGTTATTTATGACTTACACTTATTAATTAGTAGAGGAAAATATAGGTTTTTTATTCATTACCTATATATATATTATATATTACCATATATCCGGTAGTTAGTTTTAAAAATAAATACTGGCGACATTAATCCTCTTCTCTGGATGGAATTCGATGGTTGTTATTTGATCGAATAAAAAAATGGAAGGTGATTTATATTTCTATTTATTTAATATAAAACTAAGAATTTTTTTATAGGCGGGCTGGTAAAACTCAATGGATGGAAAGAAAGCTCAAGGATAATGAAAAGCACAAATACCGAATAAAATTATTTATTGGAACGTCATTTTAATTGAAAACCGACGTTTCGGAGGATCTTGTTGGGTTGACATTTATGATAAACTATAACAAACAAGCAGTGTTCGTGGAGACAAGAACTAAGTGGTTCTTTGACCCTTTTAAGCCCTGAAGAAGAAGGGAAGGTCCACCGTAACGGTGGTTTTTAAGAGAATGGAAATTACATTTCAATAATCTAGTTTATTCGGAAGTTGTACCTACTTTCATTATTTGGGGTGTCTTTCCATTAATTCTCCTTTTAATATAAATTTTATATTTAAATTAGAGACACTTTTGGAATTAGATTCGAAGAGAGAAATAGGTAAAGTCTTACATAACAAATATAGTACCGAAGGCTGAATAAAATTGCCAAGATATTTTATTGAATTAATCAGGAATTGATCAGAAAAACCGGGGCATTCCAATTTTGTATTGTCCTGTCCTTGACCTGGTCCTGGTTCCCCTGAGATCGGGTGATTTCGACTTTCCAAGGCCGTTGACAAATACCTACAATTGAAGATATATTACTAAAAACTGGATTTTTGTGTAGTAAAAACAATTGAAACGTGTAATAAAAATTATAAAAACGTGCAATAAAAACCTCAAACGTGCAAAAAGATAAAACAAATCCTATTTAACATAGTAAAAATTTGATTCGATTAATAACCAGCAAAATGAGAGTAATTTTACGAATATATTATATAAACAATAAAATATATAAAAGAATTATAAATGTAAATTTGACAAAAAAATTCGAGAAAAAAATAAATAATTGTAAACCATAAAAGAAAAACAATCCAGTAATTTGAAGAAACAATCAAAGAATGTATTTTAAATAGTATAAACCAGGGCTGGCCAACCCTCGGCCAGCACTGTAATATATGCGGCCAGATATAAAATTATAAATTTCTTAAAACCTTGAAATTTTTATGTACTTATTGGAAAACATATCTGATACTATTTTTATTAAAATAAGAAGAAATTGGAAAATCTCCCCAAAAGTTTTCGAGGAATAAAAGGGCAGGCAGATTTTCAATTTTGAATATGGAAAAATATATCAAGATTATCCACAAAATAATCACAATTTTGGCAAATTTTGAATCCATTTTTATTAGATATAAATATTTTATCTGCATAATGTACGGAATTACAATCAGATATTGAACTGAAAGAAAAATTTAATAATGTATCTTAATTAGAATTTTTTAAAATTATCTACCCAGAAACAAATACCCCTGGCTTCGCAATATTTATTTACTTTTTGAAAATATGAATTTACATATAGTACGTCAAGGTATTTTCAAGAATAAAATTCACTAAAAGCAAAGTTATAAGCACCACTATCAGATAAAAAAATAATGAAATTTCGAGTATTTAAAAATTATTATTTTTCTCATATTTCCATTTTCTAAAATATTTACTATTTCAGTAATTATAACTTTTTGAAATGCTAAATGATTAAAAAACAAAATTCTGAAGGAAAAGAACTCAAAGATTATTATGCTGACATTTTTGCTTCTTTGTAATGGTGGATTACATTATTCTACATTATTAACTATCTTTTTTGATTGAAAAATATCAATAGAATTAGTATATTTTATATACGGCCCAAGGCATTTGTTTTTTCTCCAAATGCGGCCCGTGTAAGCCAAAATTCGTCCCTGCCTCGAATATGGCTCTCATCTGTGGAGAGGGGCCTCCAAGCATTCTCTTGCCACACTGGATGCAATTCAGAAGCGAGCAATTAAACTAATATGAGACCCAGCCCTAACTAACTCACTCGACTCCCTGGCTCACCGAAGAACCGTTTCTGCCCTTTCCCTGTACTACAGTTACTATCATGATATCTGTTCAGTCGATCTGAAATCAATTATCTCCCCTAAAGCCCTCTTTACGAGAAACAAGCGGTTCTCGAACGCTCAACACCCCTTCGCTGTCAAATTGGATAAAAATCGAACAAGCGCTTTCGTCAACTCTTTTATTCCTATGACCTCCAGAGACTGGAACTCGCTCCCAGCCACCGTCTTCCCAGTGACTTATAACCTTCAGCTGCTTAAGACCAGTATCCACAGATACCTTCGACCCCTACCCAGCCCATAAAATCCCCTTTTCTTCTTCTCACGATGGAGGGGCCAACCCAGGCCTTTAGGGGATGCACCTTTTATGTGTAACTCCTTCTCTCATCTAAAAAAAGGTTGGACACCCCTGGTTTAAACAGTTAATAATAGAAAAAAATTAATAATTTTTGTTACTACCATGTCCATCTCTAAATGGTTTTCCAATAAGTTATACCTCATCTGCCGTCGAGAATAGGTTTCAATTGAAAAAGGCAGCCGCTCTACATCTACACTTGTTAGTGGCTGTGTATGTTTTAAAATATTTGCTGAAATATCGACCATTCGGAAATCCGGTCTTCATATATTACATCAATTAAGGAACATCGCGATGTATATGTCCATGGATGCTGAGGATGGACCCCTCAAATTTCAAAACATTTATACCTAGTATTTATATACCTACCATGTCAAAAAATCTAATATTAAATCTGAAAAATAACGAAAAATTTTATGAAGTCCATAAGTATTGGATGAAATTTGCAAAAAAAACCCGAAGAATAAAATAAAATTTAAAAATGAAGGTTACTTTTTTGGACAGCATCCCCTGGTTGAAAAGTCACCACACGCCACTGATATATGTATCTTGATGATTAGAAAGAAGCTTTTGAAATGTGGTGCTATATTTAGAACCGAGGGGTGAACCGCGACCTAAAATCGTGTACACCTACTTCCACTTTCATTTCCAAGTAGAAGACAATAGATTATCTAATGAATTCCAAAGTAATTCCAAAGACGGTGTACACCTAATTCCAATCGCGGTTCACCCTTCCTTTAGAACAGTATAGCGAATCTGTCAAAAATTTAAAAATATGAGATGCTTTAATTAGGAAAAATTAAATAAATACCTATTCCAGAGTTGTATTGAGACAAGTTTAAAAGGATCAACTTCATAAGTTTGTAGAATAAAATTCATGATGATATGTTTGTTATCTTTTTGTTATGGTAATTGGATGCCAAAAAGCTTTATATTACTAGTAGGTTAATATTCCTTAAGCCATGCAGCCATGCTCCTAGTACTGTCATCCATGGGAAACTGACCTAGGTCAACGAGCTCTGAACCCCGGATTTTTCAACTTGAGAGATCCGACCATATATGTTTTTATTAAATAATTATTTTTCATCTTTTTTTTCAATTCGAACCATTTTTTCATTGTCATTGTAGGCCTATCTCAAAATTCAATTTCGCGACCCATAGTTTTTTTTTTTTTTTTTTTAATGATAATGATGAGAGAAGGAGTTACACCAAAAAGATGCAACCCCTAAAGGCCTCGGTTGGCCCCTCCATCGTGAAAAGAAGAAGAAAGAATTTTATGGGTTGGGCGGAGGTCGAAGGTATCTGTGGATACGGCTCTTAAATAGCTTAAGGTTATAAGTCGCGGGAAAGATGGTGGCAGGGAGCGAGTTCCAGTCTCTGGAGGTCATAGGAATAAAAGAGTTGGCGAAAGCGCTTGTTCGACTTTTATCCAATTTGACAGCGAAGGGGTGCTGAGCGTTAGAAAACCGCGTGTTTCTCGTAAAGAGGGCATTAGGGGGGATAAGAGATTTCAGCTCGACTGAACAGACACCGTGATAGTATCTGTAGTACAGGGAAAGGGCAGAAACGGTTCTTCGGTGAGCCAGGGAGTCGAGTGAGTTGGTTAGAGCCGGGTCTCCTATTAGTTTAATTGCTCGCTTCTGAATTGCATCCAGTGTAGCAAGAGAATGCTTGGATGCACTCCTCCACAGATGAGAGCCATATTCGAGACAGGGACGAATTTGAGCCTTATACAGCATAACAAGTTGACTGGGAGTATAACAGCGTCTAGACCTAAATAGGAGACCAAGCTTGCGCGCTGCAGCTTTAGCAGTGGTTGAGATATGGTCATTCCATGAAAGGTCAGACCCTAGAGTTACGCCTAGCATTGAAATGAGTTTAAGAAGAACCGCTCTAGATCAGCGGTCGGAAACAGGTGGTCAGTGACGTATTTTAATGGTTGGCAGAGAAATTCAGATAGACCTGACGAAGTTAGAGCAAGAAGAAAAAATCATCAATCAACAGTTAAAATAAACTTTTTAGCCAGGTTTACACACTCACGCTCGCGCCTCGTCTCACCACTCGCGGACACTCGAGAGTCGATGTAAACAAGTTCGTCCCCACGATAAAAAAAATCGTCAATTTGACTATGAAGATACTGTCGATGAACCCTTATCAGAGGAGAATAAAGTTAAAATAAACTTTTTAGCCAGGTTTACACATTCGCGCTCGCGCCTCGCCACTCGCGATCCCACGATAATTAGATAAATATTTTTTTTTTTTTATCAATTTTATTAAACCAATTATTTTACATGAATTAATGTATACATTGTATTTTAGCTTCGACTCCGGAGATTACTTCTCCACCATCGAGTGTCCTTGATCATCATTTTAGTCCTTGTTTTTAATAAGAGGAAAAAACTAATTAAATAAAAAAACCTCTTTTCCGATAATTATTTGAATTACATTATTCGAATCCTCCATTAGATAAATAATTATAAATTTTTATTAAACCAATTATTTTACATTAATTAATGTATACATTGTATTTTTGCTTCGATTCCGGAGATTACTTCTCCACCATCGAGTGTCCTTATTCATCTTTAGTCCTTGTTTTTAATAAGAGGAAAAATCTAATTAGATAAAAAAAACCTCTTTTCCGATAATTATTTCAATTACATTATTCCCCAATCAAGTCGATTGGTCTCCATTAGATAAATAATTAATTAAATTCCCTAATATAATATTATTTGCCATTAACTATTAGTGGGTTTTAAAAATGAAAAACCAATTAATTAATAAATGCGCAGAGCTCAACGATTATGTAAACACTGGGTTTGCCGCTCGCGCCTCGCCTCGCAACTCGCGGGCTCTCGCGAGTCGATTTGGCTCCCGAGGCGAGCGCCGCGAACAGCAGGCGAATAGCCGGATACTGACTGAGCGAGCAGCCTCGCGAGGCTGCCTCAGGCGTTTGCCGCAAACCGTCCTGAGTGAATGGAGGAAACGACCCGAGGCGCCTTTGAGCATTCACAAAAACCGACAACCGATTGATCGGGCCGAGGCAGCCTAAGACGAAGCAACGGGCACTTTTGCCTTGTGCGAGGCACGTACTGACCGACTAGGCAGTCTGCCTCAAGTGGCTGCCCTCGCGAGGCTGCCGCGGGCGTTTGTCGCAGAACCGTCCTGAGTGAACGCAGGAAACGACCCGAGGCGCTCTTTGAGCATTCACAAAAATGCAATGGGCACTTTTGCCTTGGGCGGAGGCACGTACTGACCAACCAGGCATTTGCCTCAAGGGGCTGGCCTCGTGAACCAAAACCCTCAGTCACTATCCGGCTAATGACAAGTGAACCGATTACATATTCAAATCGCTACTCGCGCGAATGTGTAAACCTGGCTTTTCAATTATATTCTGGACATATAGTAATCCTTAAATCACTGAATGAACGATACACGCTTCTGGAAACCCATAGCAAAAATTTTCATTTTTTATAAGACAATAAAAGTCAAGGATATAGATGACAAAATGCTAGAAAATTATTGTACCAGTCTCAAGTCAATAGCTACGGTCGAAAATAAATCAAATATATAAATATGCAAATAATAATCAGTAAATAAAATTTCAAGATAGGTTTCACAAAATATTTTGTCAAACCTACCTTGAAACCCCATTTAAAAATGTTTCACCTTGAACCGACACCTAATTCTTTAAAAATAATATATGCAAATGATCTTCACGAAGAATTACGTGATGTATCCCGAATGCTACCATATTTTATGAAACCGTTGATGTTTTAAATTATTTGTACCGAAATAACTTACCTACTTTGTATCCGAATACTATGTTGTAGCTCTGAGAATTTTATTAATACCCCCTGCCTCTAACTAGTGGGGAAAGAAGTTTTTTTAAATTAAAATTAATAAAACACTAGTTAAGAAGTTCAATAAGTCAAACAAAACTTAGAAATCTGTCTTTAATTTCTATTGAATCTACATTGGCTGCCATTCTAGACTGCACATCCTAATTAACGAATTTGCTAAAGTTCAAGTTAGAAGGGTAAAACTGTAGTGATTGTGGTAATTGATAGTTGATATCATTATTTTAAAGTACCTAGTTTATTCAAAATAAAAATACTATTCGTACATTTTTTAAAATAACAACCCTAAGGTTATTTTCGGGGGTGAACCGCAGTGGCGTAGCGAGGGGGGGGGGGGCAAGGGGGGTCATCATGCCCCGGGCGCTACTCACAAAGGGGCGCCAAAAACTGTCAAACATGAATCTGAAACACGACGGAGCGCCAGAATACAAGCGGCAAGCGGTTAGCGTTATCGTCGATGGGCTAGAGCAGTGGTTCCCAACCTGGGAGCGATCGCCCCCAAGTGGGCGATTTGGGTTATCAGGGGGGCGATTGGGGGGCGATGAGTATTCTAGGGGGGGGGGGAATTAAAATAGTACTGTACAGTAGAAGTTTCCGGGTAAAATAAAACAATAACCAAGTTTTCAAACTTTCATTTATTTTTTCAAACTTTAACTTAGCCCTGTAAATAGAGGGGTTTCAGCTTACATTAATTGTGGAAAAATATTTTTTTTAGATATGGTGTGGGTATGCGAAATCCAAGTTTCCGACCTCGAAAATGTGGGGGACAACTTTTTGGTGGCCGAAAAACTTCGAAATTTTCGGACTTTTTCCAGTTTCCCGCTTATAACTCGAAAACAGTTCATATTTGGCAAATAACCGTCCTATAGTAATTTAAAGAGGTCAAAATTTCGCGTCGATTAAAAAAATATCCGAAAATCCAAGTAGTTCGATTTTTAATGTGGGGGGGGGGGATCCAAAAAACAGACCTAAGATCACTTTTGAATATCCCAAAAACTATCACTTTTTTCAATTTTTCCCATTTTGACCATGAAGGAGCACATTTTCGATAAATACCACTCTTTACAAGTTTAAACTAGATTAAATTTGCTGCAATTGAAACAAAGTTTCATCTTAATTGGATAATGGTAGCCCGTGCGGCAATGAGGTTGAAGTTTTTAAAAAATGCAATTTTTTTTATGGATCGAAATGTTTAAAAGTGGCCGAACGAGCGTAACACAAAAAGAGGGAGCTGGGCGACCGTCAACTTTGAAATGCTTTGAGACACTAGAACACCCTCCCTACAGCCCAGATCTCGGTCCCTCATGACTTTCATCTCTTTGGACCGCTCAAGGAAGCTTTGCGAGGTCGTCGATTTGCCTCAGACATGGACGTTCGGGATGCGGTGCAAAAGTGGCGTCATGACCAACCTAAAACCTTCTACCAGGAAGGGATCCAGAAGCTTGTGGCTCGCTGACCAAGTGTATTGCTAAAGGTGGAGACTATATCGATATATACCTCTGCTGAGTGTGTTTAGTTGTTTTACACAGATATACGGGACCTACTTTTTAACGCCGGTTCCGAACGGCTAATTTGGAGAGGTGACTAGGCAATTATACTCTTGGTAGGTTGCAATTACTTTCCAAGAGGAGGCGACTGCAAATATCTATCGAGATGCCGAGACTCGGTCTCTAACCAGCGATCTTCGAGTCAGCGACCCGACACTCTAGCCACTGACCCACAGTCACCTCTAATAATAAACTAGAAATGCAAAAACTGAGTGCGGGGGTGGAGTGATGGTACGGGTGCGGAGGTGGGTTTAGGGTATGGGGTGCGGGGGGTCCGGGGGATGAGGGCGGGGGGTGGAATGTGGGTGAGGGAGTAAGACGGAGTAGGGTGAAGGGGGTGGTGTCCGGGTGGCGTAGTGGGTGTGGGGGTCCAGGGGGCTAGGCGGGGGTGTGGAGCAGAGTGGAGAAGGAGGTGAGGGCCCAAAGACGGTGGGGTGGGGCGGAGTGGAGGGATTGGGGGAGGGGGTTTGTGGGGGCGGGGGTGCTGGGGGGTTTCGGGGTGGGGTGGGGGGGAGGGTTCGTGGGTTGGGGTCTAGGGGGCGTGCCCCCTGGTTCGCAAGAGGGCCGCCGAAGTCGGGCCTTGCAGCTAGTATTAAATAAACATTTGTTTTTTTCTTTGGTGTACCTTTAAAATTTGTTGGTTTGGTAGGTGTACCTTGAACACAAAAAGTTTGCGCAACACTGGACTAGGATATAAAAGTTTCATTTGACATCCTTCACATGTGTTTGCATATGAAGAATATTTTATTCATTTAATAATCTTCTAAAAAAGATTATCCTGTTTATAATATTGATACAATTTAAATTTTCAACAAAACCCTGACTGCTTCAAAATACCCGCTCGGAAGCCTTAAAAAAACTAAATCCTAGTAATTCGAACGGATGGCAGCCCTACAAGCCTCCAACTCAGTTTCATCTGTCACTGTCATTATTTTTCCCAGTCGCTAGATTTATTGACATTCCAATTTCTAACATTTAGGGAAAGCGGTGTTGGTTTATAGTGAAACCAAGGGGTGAACCGCGATTGAAATTAGGTGTACACCGTCTTTGGAATTATTTGGAATTACTTTGGAATTCATTAGATAATCTATTGTCTTCTACTTGGAAATGAAAGTGGAAGTGGAAGTAGGTGTACAGGATTTTAGGTCACTGTTCACCCCTCGGGTGAAACATATTAAACACAGGAGTTTTTTTTAAAAAGGTTATAGTGGTGTTTCACAAGTAAACATAAAAATTTATTTATTTATTTTATTTTATTAAATTAATAATTCCAATTTCTCATTTTTTTTTTCAATCCAACCGAATGCAAAAAGGGGCGCACCAGTAAGATGCAGCCCCTATGGATCTCGAAAGACCCTTGCATTTTCGAAGAGAAGATAAAGTTTATCAAGAGAGAGGTTGGAGGCGTAGGTGTTTGTACACTCGGTTTTTCATTCGTCTCTTCTTTTACACTCTAAAGGTATTGATAATTTTCAATTATTTCTAAACCGTTTCTCAAATCAAAATACTTTTGTTTCTATTGGGAATTACAATAGATTGGAAATTGACTAATTGTATTCCTCAAATTTAGGGAACGCGGTGTTGGTTTATAGTGAAACATTGTTAAAATTATATTAGGTTGGAGTTGGTGGTGTTTCACAAGGAGAAAAAATTAAAATACAAATATTTTTTCTATACCTACACACGACAGTGTGTCAGCCAAGTTCGGAAAAGGGCAACGCACCGGCCATGTGTATATTTTACACGAACCATTTCAAGTCACTCCCCCCCCCCCATAACTCAAAAACTACTAGGCTTATACACTTGAAATTTTGCATGCCTAATAAGACCCAGTAGAACACCTAGAATCCCAAATTTCATGAATAAATCTAATATAGTTCTCGAGTTATTAAGCTCGGAAGAGTGCCATTTTTAACACTGACTCACTCACTCACTGACTGACTGACTGACATATCAAAAACCTAAAGTACTTCCGCTGAGCCTAGAATGCTGAAATTTGGCATACTCGTAGAGTTTGGGCTACATTTAAAGGGAAAAATCGAAAAAGCAAAACTTACCCTTTTTCAAGACCTAAAATGAAGGGGTGAAATTGATTATAGGCTTAATTAACATATAGTGAAAATACAATCAAGCTAGAATTCTGAAATTTGGCATACTGGTAAAGCTTGGAACATTAATAAAGGAGGAAATTAAAAACCGAAACTTTCCCTTCTTCGGGGTCCGAAATGAAGGGGTGAAATTTATGAAAAACCGACCGGGTTTTTAACAGATATTTTATGAGAAATATTTAATTATTATTAATATAAATGTTTAAATGTAATTATTTGGATAAAACTTTTCAAAAATTAATGATATCTGACCAAAAACATAAAAGTGAAAAAGGGGCCAAGTTCGGTACCAACGGCTTCACCGACAAAAGAGTTTTCTTTTAAACCAATTGAAGATCTTTGTTCATCCCTTTATAGCTATGATTTAAGCAACTGCTATGGAACTTGGTACCCGTTTAGATCGCCAACTCTTGTCGGCGAAGCCGGCGGTGCCGAATTTGACCCCTTTTTCATATTTATGTTTTTGGTCAGATTAAGTTTACGCTATATATTTCGAGCTCATAACTCATCGTCAGGACAACATTGATTGAAGATTAAATGATGAACAAAATTTATTTAATAGGATGGACAGTTGTTTGTGAGTTAGTGTAGGTATGAATGAATTATCAGAGAATGGAATGGTCTCAAAGTGGGAAAACCCAATAAACAGGTGAAGTGAACAGGCATTAAAACTTCACCAATAATTGATATTTTAATCAAAGATATTTAATTTGAATTTAAAAAAAAATTCACTAGCACCTGCACATCACATTGTATTGTTTATTGCTCCCTTTACGGTGTACATACATAATAACTGCACCTTCCAAGTATAAATACCCTTTCTTTATTCCCAGCTCAGGGCTTGTTCACTTCACCTGTTTATTGAGTTTTCCCACTTTGAGACCATTCCATTCTCTGATAATTCATTCATACCTACACTAACTCACAAACAACTGTCCGTCATATTAAATAAATTTTGTTCATCATTTTATCTTCAGTCAATGTTCTCCTGACGATGAGTTAAGAGCTCGAAATATATAGAGTAAACTTAAAAAAATATTTCTATTTTAATTTTTTCTCCTTGTGAAACATCACCAACTCCAACCTAAAATAAATTTATTTGTATTCCTTTATCTTTCAAAGCCAGGAAGCAGCCTTGGCATGTTCGAAGCACCGGTTTCCAATGGTTCAGCGCAGTTTAGTAACATATGGCGCGGTTCTGAAATGTATGGCCCTCTTCTCAGGCCTCACCATCCACCTATATTTACAAGTATCCACATCCGAGTTTATGTATTAATCAATGGATTTGATAAGCAAGGCCTAAAGAGACCGAGTTTCTCAATCGCTGGTATATGGACGACGAAGACTGCTTCGACCGAGAGAAATGGGCATTAATAGGCTGAGAGAAACAGCCCAACGAGCTCTAACAGGGAACCCGGACTCGCCAATGTATGTATGTATGTATGTATGTACAATCGACTCTCGATAATTCGAAATCCAAGGGACTACAAGACAAATTCGAATTATTAACAGTTTTTATTATATTTTTGAAAATATATATGAGCTTACATACATTTTATATATATAGCCTCAAAAAAAAAGTAAAAATAATGAAAAGGACAAAAAAAGAACAAAAAATTACATATGTATTAACATTGCAATAGATAATAACACGTCTAATTAAAAAAATTAAAAATATTTTTTTGCTAGGAAAAATTCGAATTATAAAGAGGGGAAGTGGCCTAGAATAGCTAGTTCGAATTATAGAACGTTCTCTCCCCCTCTTGTTACGAAAAGGATTTCGAGTTATCAAGCGTATCAAAAAACACAACATTTTTTTCGATTTACCGAAGTTAACAGCTGAAGAGTTCGAATTATCGAGAGTCGACTGTATTTATTTTCAAACCCACTAATAGTTTATTACAAATACTTTATATATCAAACTTAATTAAGAAAATGAATTTATCCTAAGTTAATAAAATTTATTATATTTTTTATTTAATACCTCTCCAAAAGGAGAGTGTACTAAGTCTTGAAAAAAATTTCACATTTTCTTTCCATTATTTAAAAATTTTTAATTAACCTATTTTATATTTTGATAATAACGAAATTATTTATTTATTTATTTTTATTTTTTTAATTGCACCGATAGGTTTCCAGCAAAGAACGAATGAGATGAACCGCCATGTAAAATCTCACCAATTCAACCAATCCAGAGTTCTTGAATTTGACACAAATCAAACAGTAGGACAAATTAGGTAAGATATTGCAGGTATTGCAACCTGTTTATCAGAATTATTTTTCCTGTTTTTTTGATTAATTTGATATAAATTTCAAAATGTATTTTTTTTTTTCTTAAAATAATCTTAAATTAATGAACTAGAATGATAAAAAAACAAAACAAAAATGCATCTAAATTGGAACTGCATTGTGATCGCACGCAATTAATTGCTGCTTGAAAAAGAGACGGTCAGTTATTTCGGCAACACAATGTAAACAGGAGAGGGAAGAAGAAGAACTTGAAGAGGAGCGGCTGGACGACCTTTGTCTGTCCAACCTGTCCTGTTCAGGATGATGCAATCGGATCTCGTTTACGGACCTTTTCGCCATATTAGAACTTAATCGCCCCTTATGACTGAGCCTTGCATAAACCACAGGGTGAATTTCGCCCTTGAAAATAGAATAGAAAAAGGCGGAAGTCATCCTTTAACTCAATTTGTTCTTCTCTTGCTGGTTATTCACATAGTTGAGATTAATCTATTCATATGACCTTTAGGTGTGTCATTATGTAACAGAGATGGGCAGGGAAGTCTTTTAATTAAATGCAAAATATAAAAAATGCATAATTTGTTTAATTTATTTTAGTTTTGATAACAAAAATAATTGCAATAAATTATATTTATTACAATTTAATAGCTATAAAAATTGTTAAATTGAACCTTAACGCATCCTTTTTTAAAGTCAGCTGTATCTTCAGGTTTTGAATTCTGAGTAAACCAAATATTTTTTTTTTTTTAATTAATATTGGATAAAAATGTTTATTAGTTTGTTGTAAAAGGGGCTAAATTCCTCCTCCCCCTACTTTCTCTCACCACATACATTTCAAAAAATATTTAAAAAATTGTTATTTGTAAAATTATTTTTCCAATGTATTATTTAATCAGTTTTCTCTGACTCCTGATGGTGGCTCACCCCCGAAATATATCGAATTCAAAACTCAATTTTGTTTTATTTCTTTTATGTGAAACCTACTTCGCATCTTGCTCAAGTTTTATTATTATAAATGTTAGTCATTTGGTGTGCATATGGGTTTATTTATTGGGCAGCTTGGGAGAAATATAATAGCACTCCATAAAATAAGTAAATTCGTTTTAGTGGAAATCGACGGTCTACTCTCCTCAGGTCTCTCCAATTCCAAATTAATTTAAATTAATAGGATAAACCAAAAATACATCCTGTTTTATACGATAATTCGCTCAAGAACTAACCATAATTTATTTTGAATTCGAGAAATTTCAAGTTGCCGATAGTAATAGATTTAAATTTTCTTAGAAAAATCATGGGATGTCATCTATTAGATCCGATGGCCCGATTGCTATTACTGACACTCGGTTTTGATTCCCTAGGGAGTTAAAAACAACCCTATCTGACATAATTATAAATAATGTATTCCATCGGATCTAATAGTTGACACTCACTCTTTTGAATCTCTTCAAAATTCGAAAAACTCAACCACCTTTATTTAATCTATATGGCATGACTATGTGTATAAATTTAGAATCACTAGATTGCAAAATTTTACAAATACCTTCGACCTCTACCCTCTCCCTAAATCTCCCCTTATCTTCACGTTACAAGGGTCCACCACGGACTTCAGAGGTTGTACCTTCTTGGTGCAACTTCTTCTTGTATCAATATCATTATAAAAAAAAAAATTAAGAGTTAAATCTTTTACTAAAATATTTAACGTTATGTCAGAGGGTTTCAACACCTGACAGGATAGTCAAATGGCCCGGATTGCTGTTACTGGGACTCGGGTTCGATTCCAGCGGGGGGGGGGGGGGGAACAACCCTTCTGACATAATTAAAAATAATCCATTCCATCTGATCTAATATATGACTCTTATGATTTTCTAACATCATTTATTGTTAAAATTTCAAGTTCACTAAGTTCGAGTGCATTTAAACATGCCAAGGCCATTGACTTTTTTTGTATATTCGTTATGTGTCGATGGACTTAACATGTTCCCAAGCACTGGTTCCCGACTGATCAGTGAAGTTAAGCAACATATGGCGTCGTTAGTTCTTAGTTAGATGAGCGTCCATATCCATTGTACCTTCTTAGCTAATTTACAGCATTCCCAATCCCTTTAGGGTTATGTCTATTCAATTGGAATTGCGGAATCGATTCGATAGGCTAAAAGTGGGATACTGAAAGTTAATACCGTCTGTCCCCACTAAATACACAAAGGCTATACTCTTTAGTACAAAAACTAGCTTTTACAAATTGTTCTTTAATTTATTTTGGAAAAAATTATATATATATTATTAGTTTGTTTTAAAAGGGGGTTTAGTGTTAATCATTTGGTGGATATATGAGTATATATGCAAAAACAGGCCATTTATTTAAATTTTGTCAATGGCCTTGGCATGTTGAAAGCACATGTTCCTCTACAATTTACGAGGCTATGCCACATACTATATGTATAGTTGGGTTAGATCTTAAGTGGATGGTCGTCTATACAGGGCCGACTGGGGGTTTCGCGAGGTTTCGTGAAAATATTTTATGTGCCTCCCTCTCCCCCGAAAAAAGAGAGTAATAATGCATGGACATAATTTTATTAATTATTTCTTTCTTTAATATCATAAAACTTACATTTTTGTATTTCTATTTATGTGCCAATAATTAGAGCTAAGAAGGCGTGAACACCCTTTATACTCGTCGATTCACGAAAAATCCCGAAATGCCGACATCTGAGCCGGTCTTTAAACACTATATACTTTGAATAATTACAATCCCACCTACCATATTAGTGATAACAAATTGTTAATTCAAAAAATATTAATACTTCTTAAAAATATATTTTCTACTAGAGAAAAAGTTGATTTAATTTCAAGGTCAAAAAAAAGTCGAAGCGAAGAAATGAAGCAGGTAGTTTGGATGAGTATTATTTAGGCACATATGGCTACTGAACAGCTGTTGGCTCTAAGCGATGATGCAACAACAAGTAATATTACTAATTATGACTTAAGATTACAATACTAATTCATTTATGAAAATAAAGGAGATTAGATAACAATTATATTATCTGGCGATATGCCATTTAGGGAGTGAAATTTATTGGAAAAAAATGTCTAAGCATTAATTAGACGTCTTAATCAAACAAGCATTAATTTAATTATAGACTATTTTTAGACTTATAGCCTACTGTCAAACTAATTATTTCGATTTGTTTATCTTAGGAAAACATCGTGGACAGTCACTCAAAATGATGTAACTTCATATGATACAGAAGGATAAGGAGTTGTCCGAAACAATTAATGGCGGCGCATTTTATTTGAGCACTGGAATACGTTAAATGAAGAAGAAAGAAGATTTGAAGGGCGATCACCATTGTGAGGTTGTATTATTAATCACAATAGTACAAGGCCCAAAATTATTGTCTTATCTTTGACCCGAAATTCCTAAAGGGAATCGTTCATATAACATTGGTAAATTCCTCAAAAACCTTCAAAGTAATTAAATCAAATTCCTTTTAATGTTTTTATTTGGTTGGGTTCGGACACTATAGTCCATTTTGCAGTTTTAGTAAATGGAACTTTTTTGGGGCAATTTGAATATCGTGTCACCAAGGCCATAGCCAGAAGAGCGGAGCGGGGTTAGTTAATTTTCGGAGGGGGTGATTAGCTAACCACCAAGGAGTTAGGGGAGTATGGATATACTCCTAGGAGTAGGAGACATGACTTCCCTGATGCCCAGATTGCTTTTTTTTATCAGAGTATTACTTTTATTAAATTTTTACTGAAGGTTTTATTTATATCCTGTAAAATGTCGATGTTTACTCAATATTTCGGGGTGGGGGGTTAACCCCACCCCCGCTAGCTATGGCCATATGTGTCACCATGCTTGCACATCAAAATGTCTAAAAAAATGCAGTGTTGGATTTGAGGTCTCATCTGTCAGGGGTGGGGCGACTCCCTAACCTTTATTATTTATTTATTTATCGTATGGCAGCTAACCTTTATGAGAAGATAGAATGATGAAAAAACTGGTACCAATTTCAAAATATTCACTTGTATTTTTACTTTCTTTATATAAAAATCATCCAAATAAGTAAATACGCAAAGCCTATCGATGAGCTCCGTCCACAAGGAATAGCTCGAATTCCCAAACAGCGCAATATTATAAAAATATATTCTTACAAGGGATAAGAATCATCAATAGAAAGTTATCGATATATCTAACCCAAAACCATAAATATTTTAGAAATTTATCCCACAAGTATATGTATAAGCTTCCCCTTTATACCAAGTTCTAGTTTTCTAGCATAAACCTTTGGCTAGTAAAATAAGCTGACGTGTTCTGATGTGGCCATCCACTTGACTTTACCATACAACCTGGCCCCTCACTTATATTTAATATTTAATAAAATTATTTATAATCATGTATAGAGGAGGGGGGAGTTAGTTTTTGCATTTTTAGACTCCTGGGACCTACTCATTATGTATACAAAATTTGGTTGAGTTTGGTAAATGGCCAAGATTTTCATTTTTGACCCTTCTGCCCTCCCCCCCCCATTTCGGGCGGTTAGTTTTTCCATTTTTAGACTTCTTGGGAGCCACTGATTATGTATACAAAATTTGGTTGAGTTTGGTAAATGGCAAAGATTTTCATTTTTTACCCCCCCCCCCCCATTTTGGGCGGTTAGTTTTTCCATTTTTAGACTTCTTGGGGCCCACTGATTATGTATACAAAATTTGGTAGAGTTTGTAACAAGAGCATATATTTTTAATTTTTAACCCCTCCTCCACCCCATTTTGGGTCGATATGCACCAAAATCTAATCAGCTCTTAGTCTCAATAATGGACCAAAACTACCTTTGAAATTTGGTTTCGATATTCACACTTGTTTTTGAGCTAGCTCGTCCACAAAATTTGGTAACACACGGACTAACAGACAGACTAACAGACATTTTGACAAAAAAATTATTATCTCAAAAAATATAATTTTTTCGATGTTCACTTATTAGGGCTTTTTTGTAGAGCGAAATGCCATGGTTTCGCTCAATTTTTTTTATCGAAATAGTTTCAGCCGTTTTTGAGATATTTCGAAAAAAAGAAGGAAAAAAAACACTTTTTTCATGCACGATCACAATACTTGACCATACCCTGTATGGTAAAGTAAAAATTGCTAAATCAACAAAATTTGCATATAGCATACCGACTCTTGAAAAAATGTTCACTTCTTCCTCCTACTTACATTATTTAATTTTTTTTGCGTTTGGTAATTCTCACGTCAACAGGTTCGGCCAAACAAGGCCAAGAAGTACATGTATAGAGATTTCTTATTGGCCAGAAAATCTATGACTATTTGAATTCTTTTTTCCTTAGCTTTTCTGCACAAAACTAACTATTTCGTTTTGTTTATCTTAGGAAATCAGCGTGGACAGTCACTTGAAATGAGGTAACTTCATATGATGCACAAGGATAAGGAGTTGGTCGATACAATTAATGGCGACACATTTTCTTCGAGCACTGGAATACTTATAATGAGGAAAAAAGACAATTTGAAGGGCGATCACCATTGTGGGTTAGTATTAATCACCATTGTGGGTTAGTATTAATCAATAGCACAAGTCCCAAAATTATTGGCTTATCTTTGAGCCGAAATTACTAAAGCGAATCGTTCATATAACATGATAATTCCTCAACAACCTTCTAAGTAATTAAATCAAATTCCTTTTATTTGTTTTATTTGGATGGCTTCTGGATACTATAGTCCATTTAGACAATTTCTTATCTAGTATGTTACTTTTATCAAGGGTTAGTAAGGGATTCAAATTCTTAATAAATGAAAATTTTTAATTAATCTCTCAAATAATAAGCAACATTGAAAGTTTTAAAACGTAAACAGGTTTCATATTCACTCCAGTTTTACGGTGCCCTATCTAGGGTCACCTGTGCCCTCTTCCACCAATCCCTTGGGATTGGGCTCCTATATTTTGATATATTAAAAATGTAATATTTAAATGAATATTTTATACAAGATGACAAAATATAATTTCTTAAAATATTTTGAAAAATTTTCATATTCTTTGTTTTTGACTCATTCCTGTATTGAGCAAAGAGCTCTAAATTCAATTGATTAAATAAATACCATTATTAATAATTATATAAATATATATATATATATATATATTTAGTGTCTCCCTAAACCGATATACATATTTTAAAATATTTATTTTGGCATGTTCGCATTGTGCTCCTCACAGTCGGACATATTCAGGATAAAAGGGGTGTTTAAAAATACTTTTTTAACACTCCTTAGATTAAATACCAATAATTATTTGAAAATTAATTTGAATATAATAGTTATCGCCCCCCCCCCCCCCCCCCCCCCCCCCCAAAGCATTGGAGATCAACACTTTTAATTTGTTTTTTTAATTAGATAGAGTACTATGATGTTTTATTATTCAATATTTGTTCTTAAATGAGGCAATTAAAACCGTGAGAACAGTTAGAATGTTCTCGTAAGGAGAAAAGACTTAAAAAACAAAATCTTTTATGTCCTTATCAATCTTTTTATTTTAAAACTGGGAGACAGTTTCGGCCGACACTCTCAAGCCATCATCAGTCTAAAAAGTACAAATACATAAACTCTACAATTGCAAATACAATCAAGAAACAAATATATATAAAGATCAGTCCACTCACCCTCAGTTTTCAATAGTACATTGGTAATATTATTTTTATTTTTACATTTTCTTTGCAATTCAGCAAAATTCCAACATCTGTTGTTATAGATGAGAGTAACAAATGCAATTCTATAAAATTGAAAAAATATATAAAGACATTTTTTCTTTTTCTTTGTCATATTATTTAAAATTAGGTTCATTATTTGAAATGCTCTCTCACCTTGATTACCAATCACACACTTGTTTTTATTATAGCACAAAATTTTTTTAAAATACAATTGTAACATTCAATTATTTACATTCACAATATTCTCCCGTATCAAATTTTAGGACAAATTATAATTTTTCACTCTTTGATCAATTCAATTTCATTCTATATAAAACTTTTCTATTTTTAATATAAAAATAAAAATAGTGTATGACGTTATACCAGCTGCCAACACAATTAAATTAAAAACCCCAGTCTTCAAAATCAAAAAATTCATACAAAACAAGATATACAACATTAATAATTTTCAACAAAGGTACTATAATTATACAGTTTCCATCCAACAGTAGAGAGCAAAACCTCAGGAAAAGTCAACACACTACACCGCTCCCAAAAAATCACACTCAGGAAACAACCAACTTATTTTTATGAACATATACAATTCAGCTTATTAGTTTGCTTATTAGGTCGCTATAGTATCGGACATTGTTCTCAGTGTCTACTTTAAAGTTGACTACTTTGTCTCTATTCCTCAGAATGTGTAGGGATTCTTTCATCTTACGTATGAAATCATCCCTCTCCCTGCACAATATAGAGACATCATTAAAATCAAACTCATGATTTGAGTCAATTGCGTGAATGGTTTTTTTAATTTTTTTATAACATTAAATTTTAAAATAGAAGAAAATAATGCCCCCCCCCCCCCCCCCCCCCGATTGGACAATTCAATCGTGACACAGTTCCGAGATCAAAAGTAGATCTTATATACCGGCGACCCCCCCCCCCCCCCAAATCAGAGGTCTGTATCCGCGCCTGTGTTGCACACTTTTAACACGTTTACGCTCAATGCTCATGGGCCACTTTAAAATTAAATTTTAAATTACATTATTCATTTTATTTAAATTTTAAAGTTAAGTGGGCGTAAAATACCTGATCCTGAATATATATATAAATCAATCTCTATTGTGACAAAAATCAATGACAATTTCTCTCAAAGCTTCAAAAAATTACATTGAAATATTAAAAAATCACCGCGCCTGGATATAGGCAATATCAAAGCAGTAAAGATAAATTGGTTTCATATCCAGTATAAATAAGGGGTAAGAGATGGTTAAATAAAAAATTATATACTTATATGTATATATTTTTTTAACATAGAAAATAAATCATAGAATATAA
Source organism: Forficula auricularia (assembly GCA_024734495.1). Classification (NCBI taxonomy): domain Eukaryota; kingdom Metazoa; phylum Arthropoda; class Insecta; order Dermaptera; family Forficulidae; genus Forficula; species Forficula auricularia. The sequence goes on from JALMQS010000075.1 coordinate 16,987,058, forward strand.
AATAGTGTCTCGGCTAGAATAGATATCAAAGTTTCCTTTAAGTAGACTTTGATAGATTTAGACATAATTTTCTATCTTACATTCAGCCCGTCTTGAACATTAGCGCTGTAAATCACCAGCGAACACTGCCATCTCTTTGTAATTTGAACCTATTTAATTTAAATTTATTATTTTCAATTGAACAACTGGAGTAAAACGTCTTAACTTATTCAAACCAGAATAAATGTTTCAAAAAGTATTTTTAAAAGATCTAAATTTATTTTATTGTGCCAAACATCTATACTCAATCTGAATTCTGAATGCCCCTTAGGCGGATCGTCCACTGGAAGCGACAACGCGCTACGCTATGCAGCGCTACAATGAGCGAAATCGAGCTGCAACGCGCTACACGATCAAAATGTGTATTTGTATGGGAGCTCGTGCACTGTAAGTGGGTCTAAAGCGCGACATAGCGAGTTTTCGCGCTTCATAACAAAAGATTCAATTCAGATTGTTTTTTCCGCTTCTGAAGCGCGACAAAATGACGGATGAGAAGCTAATAAATTTAGTTTTTGAACGAAAATATTTATGGAAAGAGAAAGAGCCGCTGTACGATATGAGAAATTTAACTATGAAGTTGTGGAATAATTTTAATTTATTCACTAGTGCCTGAAACCAATGAAAAGAAAATGGATATTATTAATTTTCTTTCTTGTAGTTAATTTATTACTAATTCACAATTCCCTCTTTGTCCTGCCTCTATTCATATTAAACGTTATTCATTATTTTTTTTTACTTATGGAAAGTGGTGTAGTGTTATTCATTATCTATTAATTATTTTTCAATTTAATAATATATAATTTAACAATTCAAATATTTAATAATTATCTAATATGATCATTATTAATTAGATTTTCTTTTTATTATTTGTAAAGGGTATCAAATTTAATCAACCAATCAATAATAATTTAAATTTCACATTTAATTCAGTTGGAATCAAAGACTAAACTGACTCTGCTGTCATTTTGAGAAATGGTGTTCTTGGCTTTCCAAGAGATCTTTCTAAGTACAGCAAAAACTCGCCATACCTCATTTGATTAGCTAAATTATTATTCACCCACTCTTTTATCATTTTCTTATAACTATTACGCCTAACGAGAGGGCTAAAAGTGTAATCAAATCAAAAGACATTGCGAATAAATAAATAAATCTTTATTCCTCGACCTGCTTAGAGGCACAAGTCCTCGGTGGCTAGGTCCTCCAAACATCAATACTATCTAGCTACAATACATTAACAAACATCAATAGAAATTAATTACAACAATTTAACAAATAATAAACAAGTAAAAAAAAAAAAAAGAAAAAAAAATAGAAATGTATGCTCATTAACAAATAAAATGACCATAGATTTCCATCAAAAGACAAAAAGTAATTTAAAAATTCCGCGCAAAAACCCGATACCAGGAGCAAGCGACGCATTAGCCATCCCGGCATTTGCCATAAGTTGTTAAGGAAACCTGGTCAAAACCTTAACAAGGATGGTATGACCTCTCTCTACCTCAGCTAATCTCTGCTTGTGAGAACTAAATAAAAATTTTTACATTCTAGGACTTTAGGACTTGACAAAATTTATAATTGATTTAATCATAGGAGGCAGAAAACTATAATCCCAAGTAGTATTAAATAGACAGACTTCCACAAATCAATGCCAGATCCTACAAATGAATGCAAACCTACATATTAATATCTGAATTAACTAACTTGTAGGAACCAGACTGTATTTAAATTAATACCATTCTTCCCTATATCCTTATAATCTATATAACCATCTGAATCATCCACATAACAAAAATACCACCACTGGTTTCAACACCTATACTTCTAGTCCCAACCCTGGATTGACTATCCCTTTTAACCATATTATCTAAAAAAAGAAAAAATATTTTAAAAATAAACAAAATATTTACCTTAGTAACGCAGAGATTTCCTTATTCCAGCCTAATTTCAAAACCAACCCTTGCTTTTCCTATCTCTAAATGGAAAGAAGAGTTAACAAACCCCCTTCCCCAAAAGAGACAAAAAAAGAACTAATAAAAACCTACCAAAAAGCTTCAAATTCGCAAGACAGCTTTTTGTTTACCCACCAGACTTCAAAGAGAATGAAAATGGCATAGCCACACTGACTTTGTCGCGCAAATACGCTGGCAGAGGACGAGGTTTTGTCGCGCTTCTTCTTACTAGCTACCTAGCTAATTGTCGCGCTGGATCGCCATAGTGTGTTGTCGCTTCCAACTACTAGGGTTAACCCTGCAGTGTTTTGTTCTCCGCACACTGCACACTCGTTCAAAACCGCCGATCTTCCTTGTCTTATTGGGTAATAATACACTTGAATCAAGCGCTTATTTATTAATGAAAATATCAATAGACTTTTCTCCCCTGAGTTGATCAATTCAGGTAATCAAAGATTGTTAAAAGAAACAATTCAATATTTAAAATTTAGGGGGTCGGGTAGGCTAGGCGCTAGCATGTCAGCCAGCTAACCAAGAGGACCTGAGTTCGAATCCGACTCGAGGCATCCGGCTAAAATCTGACCTCCGAGGTAGAGACAAATTTAAATAAAATAAATAGTATCGTATCGGCCGAAAAGCCAAAAAAAAAAATTACATTATTATATTAATTGTTTTGTCCTTTTTAACATGCTTTATATTAGCTTCACTTGTATCTATCTATCAATGTGACTTTTGCTCTGTTAAATTCCGTAATCATTTCTCTATAAAGAAATTGTTTACCTACTCAATTTAAATGAAATTATATAAAAATAATAAAAATAAATACATTTAATTCTGTTAAATTCCGCAAACTTTTCTCTATAAAAATAATTAAGACTAAAAAGCAAAAAATAAATTATATTTAAAAAAACTAAAAAACATCCATCTAAAAAGTACAAAATAATGTAATACTTAATTAAAAAGCTTGGGGCACTTTGTCAAAATTAATTAAAAGTTTCTGCGCCCCACACTCTTTGATTAAGTATTACATTATTTTGTACTTTTTAGATGAATGCTTTTTATATTTTTTTTAAATATAATTTATTTCTGATACAGACAAGGTTAACAGTTTTTCAACTATTTGAATTTGAAATATAATATATTTCCTAAAATATATTTTATTAATTTTACATTGTCTCATTTAACGAATGAAAAACATCAAGTGTAATATTAGCAATAATATTTTTGTTTCTTCTTTCCAGATAGAAAGATATTCTGAATAATACAATAGATTGAAAAGAAAAACGAAGCAAATATTCTGATCAAATATGCTCATCCGACCACTTCGTAACTTCCGATTACCGGGTATGTTATCTTAAATTTAATTCTATATATTTATTTATATTGGTGCGAGAAGTCATAGTACATTAAGGTTAGCATTTTTTTCTTAAGACACGACCTGGCACAGCACACGAGATTTATTTTGCTTATATTCTATTCATTTCACATAGTAGATACTCACTAATAATAATTTCATTTGAATAATAAATATTTTTTTTTATTTAAAAATCATTTATTTACAATATATGTTAGATGAATGAATTTCGTCATATGTGCAACGTTATCGCTCCCCGGGCTATAATATTTTTTTAAAATTGCATTATGATGAGTATTTTAATTCATTGTTTTACCATATATATAGTGCTGATATTTTTAAACCAAGTTGATATTATAATTTTGTAAGAACTAAAAAACAAAAATACTCTTGAAAAAAAATGTTATAGTAAAACACTTTTTTTTGGCTTTTCGGCCTTTCTAGCCATAAGCCATTTACGATACTAATTATTTTATTTAAATTTGTCTCCACCTCGGGGGTCAGATTTTAGCCGGATGCCTCGAGTCGGATTCGAACTCGGGTCCTCTTGTTTAGCTGGCTGACATGCTACCGCCTTTTTTTTTTTTTAGTTTAGTTTTAAGAGGATGTTTTTATTAGCCAGAAAAAAAATATATACAATTTGTTACAAAGTTACTTCTAACAATCCAAAAGAAGTATAGTATCTTAAATTTAATACAATGAAAAAAGAAAAGGGCCATTTTAAATGGATCCCAGTAGATTTTTTTTTACATAATATAGTTTTTTTTTAATTTTAATTTTACAATAAGTTTTTTTTTTTTGTAATTTTTATTTACATTTGTATAATTAAATTTTTTGAATTTTTGCACGGGAAAAGGCTTTGAAAAACCCGGCCATACAGTTTATTGTTGTTCCAAGGAGGTTAATATATGGAATTATTTATTACAATTTTTACTTAATTTATACTTTACAATTTAGATTACATAATTTATCAAGTTATTCAAGTATAAGCAGAAGAATTTAAGGTTATAAAAAGATTGAATTATTATTGATAATTTTCAATCCACCAGTATTTTTTTATATTTTTCCTTTCAGTCTTGTCTTTTTCAGAGATGGCTCTATTAAATCTATATATTCTATACGGGTCCAAACCATCTAGGTGGGCGTCGTATTCTATACTTTTATTGTTTTTTCTCCTAAACACATGATAGATGATGGGGATCCCGTTTTCATCTTGTATATATCCTTTATTATCCAAAAATAAAAAAGCTTCGGGTGGGATAAATCCGGTAGATTTTGTTATTTCAAAATATTGATCGTTCGGATAGAGTGATCCGAATATTAGACTGTTTTCGAAAACATTTGCAACTTGGCAGTAGTGGTTTCTTATTAATTTTAGCATAAAGCAGTCTATTCTATTAATTTTGGCTAAGTTATAAATTTTTTCATTACTAATGTAATGTTGGAAGTTCGAATGTGTAGATCTATGTTTGCCTAAGCATGATCTTAGGCATTTTCTTTCGAAGACTCGGATTTGTTCCATGCCCGATGCACTTTGATTGAACCAAATATTGCAGCCATAAGTTATTATTGGTCTGACCAATAGTTTGTAGCATTGCAGTTTTATTTCTGGGTCCAGATGCTTGCAGAAGAACAATCTTTTTTGACTCATAAATGCAGCCCTGGCTTTTCGCAATTGAATATTTCTATGTAGGTCAAAATATAAATAATTGTCTAAATGTATTCCTAGATATTTTACTATATTTTTATGTGGAATTTCGGTGTTGTTGAATTTAATATGAAAAGTTTTCCATTCTTTTCTTAGGCTTGAGTTACCTTTTGAGAGAATAGTTCTAAAAAGAATCGTTTCACATTTTTGTGTATTTATTTTTAGTTTCCACGTTTCATAAAAAGTGTGTATTTTTTCGAATAGATTTTGCAAATGGTTTTGTATGATGGACGGTTTTTTCCCTGACACATATATAATTAAGTCATCCGCGAAAGCCAGTGCACATGCTACCGCCTAGCCTACCCGACCCCCTAGAAAAACACTTAGTTTGTACCTTTTTCAATAATAAGATTATAAAAAAGAAACTCAACAGTCCCATTGTTCCCATTAAATTTTAATGGGAACAATGGAACTGCATTTATTGAACACTATTACTACTCGCATTTTCATCTTTATAAGATTAGACTATGAATTGTTAATTGTGGAAAAAAATTAATATTTATTAATTAGATGCTGTTTTGAGGTATGTAAGCCCTTTGAACCAGATGTGGTGTTCAAATGAAGACAAGGAATTTTATTCTGGTTGAATAATGAGATGTATTGTCTTGTTTAGATGTTTTTATTTTCAAATAACGAGACTGTTTTGGCGGAGACTCTCCACCATCATCAGTCTAAAAGTAGACAATGTAGTTAAAATTAAAATACAATAAATACAGAAAATGCAATCTTGGTAACGAACATACATATGTTATTGGTTGGCTTACAATTATTAATTTTATTTAAGGCTTACATACCTCAAAACAGCATCTAATTATTATACATAAACCATCAGCGCCTTTATCAAATTAATATTTGTTATTCTTTGAATAATCATGCCATACTCCCATGTATCGATTTGCTACCCCACTTTGGAGACGACTGTTCTAGAAGAAATAAAGTAGTAACTCAAAAAAAAAAAATTTTTAAGAAAAAATAAAAACCGACTTCAAAAAATTAAATGCAACAAATAAAATACACTAAAAGGTATAAAATAATTATTATCTTATTTAGTTACAACTAAACGACGAAATATTAACATGAAATTACTTTTTGAAGTCGGTGCCAAACTAACTATACCTATAAGCGAGCATACCCTCCAAACGTACTAAGTAAGATCCGTTGAGTGCGATTCATAAAAGGTATATGTTTGGCACCAACTTCAAAAAGTGATTTCATGTTAATATTTCGTCGTTTAGTTGTAACTAAATAAGATAATAATTATTTTATACCTTTTAGTGTATTTTATTTGTTGCATTTAATTTTTTGAAGTCGGTTTTTATTTTTTTCTTAAAAATTATTTTTATTTTTCTCTTTTTAGTGATGTTATTAATAGTGATCATATCATAAGAACTTGACCAAATTAATATGACACCATCCCTAAGACACCCCTTTCGGATAAAAAAAGAACCATCGAAATCGGTTCATAAACAAAGAGGTTAGGTCTAAACAAACCTAATAAAAAGGTCTAATACCTATGAAAAAAATACGAAAAAAAATGGGACCAATCGGAAGCTAGACTGGACCCAATGCAAAAAATTTTTTCAAAATCGGTTGAGAATTGGCGGAGATATGAGGTAACATAGGCACAAAAAAAAAAAAAAATTCAGTCGAATAGAGAACCTCCTCCTTTTTTGAAGTCGGTTAATAACCCCTTCTGACTACCCCGCACCACTTCGGAACTTCCATTTGAATGATAGCAACAACTCTTGAATTGCTACGGCTATAATATGTCAAAATTCAAAAGCACACTATTTGACTTTAGGCGGCCACCTGTCAAAGAGCAGCGATATTTTCTCGAATTAAAGTATTAGAACCGACTTTCACTACCCCTTAACCTGAAAATTGAATATCGGGTACTTAAATGTGCTACATTCTTATAAAAATCTTTTAATGATGTACTTTCATTTGCTACCGTCAACTAACGACCAATATATTGTATTCCAAAATTATTTTTAGATTGCTAATCACATACTTTCTCACACATTCAATATGATAAAAATTCACAAAATCTTTTTTTGGAAATCTACCTTTAAGAATACTCAAAAAACTTCAACTTTTAGAACCATCAGGCCTTAAAGTTCCAAAAATATCCATTAAACTATTCACTGTAAAAAAACACGGACATTGGCATAACTGTTGGATTATTACCTTTTGTGGTATCTAAATATTGCACATATATCATTATAATAATGTGAACATAATAATCATTATTGCTGGCGACAGTATAAGATTCTGAACCAAGGCTTTTCGTTTGAAATATTAATTATAATTACTAGCTCTGTATATATCTATTAATTTAAGGAAATTACACATGTAATTAAAAAAAAGATTAATATTTACTTTTATTCTTTCAGATACAATTATGATTAATCAAATGGCCAGGTGCAGGTACTTTTCTTCAAAAGGAGATGATAAAAATACAAATGACGGTAATAAAAATGTCCAAACCACCAACAAGGATATTGATCAAAAGGTAAAAAATGAAAAATCAAGTGATGAAAATAAACAGGATGTAAAGGGAGAAATTAAAGCTAAACCACCTGTAGTAACACCAGAAACAGTTATCCCCAAAAAAGAAGAAAAACCGAAAGAAGCTAAATTTCTTTTTAAAGAAAGTGAATCTGGAAAACAAAAATTAAAAAAACAAGGAAAATTAGAAAAGCAGAAAACTGGAGAAATATCTAAAGTTGAGAAGTTTGAGGAATTGCTGAAAATTATTTCAAAGAATATACCCGAGTTTTTAAAAGGTAATCACTTTATTATTAATTTGCAGAGTGTACTATTATTTCGAAAATTCATTTTATTTACTACTAGCTGCAAGGCCCGCCTTCGGCGGGTCTCTTGCTAGTCAGGGAGGCACGCCCCCTGGACCCCCCCCCCCCGAAAACCACCTACCACCCCTACCCCCCACCCGAAACCCACCGCACCCTCGCACCATGCACCCATGCCCAACCCCCGCCCCACACCATACCCAAACACTATATCCTGCACCACACCCACCTCGGACCTCCCCTGTGCCACCTCACTACGCCACTGGACCCTCACCTGAACCCCCCCACTCCAGCAACCATGCACCTCCACCCCCGGCACCCTACACCCCCAACCACGCCCCCTGGACCCCCTGCACCCCCTACTCCTTACTCCCATTCCATTCCTCGCACCCCATGCCCTAACCCTCCCCCGCACCCAGTTTTTGCATTTCTATCCTTCTAGTGACCCACAGATTATGTATACAAAATTTGGTTGAGTTTGGTCCAAGAGCAAGAATTTTCATTTTTTGACCCCCCCATTTTGGGGGGTTAGTTTTTGGTATTTCTAGCTCTCTAGAGGCCCACAGATTATGTATACAAAATTTGGTTGAGTTTGCTCCAAGGGCAAGAATTTACAAATTTTTCACCCTCTCCCCCTTTTTGGGTGGTTTTTTGGCGGCATTTTTTTAAGCAAAAGTTGTCAGAAAAACTTTGCTCATTATAAAATTTGCCCTAGAGTTAATAGTTTAGGAGTTATTTGATCATTTTCATTTGTTCGCCCCCCCCCCCCAAACCCCTTTTGGGGAGTCAAAATATCAAAACTTTATATAGCTAAAAACGTAAGTTAGAAGACCTCTGATACAAATATGAAATTTGATAATAATCCCTTCAGCCGTTTTGACGTGAATCGTGAGCAACTTTTCGCGGAAACCACTGAAACAGACAGACAGACAGACATATAGACAGGAATTTTGTTGAGGGTGTTTTCGTTCATAACTTTGCTTGAAACGTGTGCAACCAAAATTTGGAGTGATTTGGAGCAATGCACAGACAAAACCTTAATTTTATAAAGTTTAGGGAAAGCGCTGTTGGTTTGTAGTGAAAAATATTAAACACAGGAATTATTTTGAGTTAGGAATTTGAAACTAGCAAATATTAATTATTGACTTTCAATTTTATAATCTTAGATTATTTTCAAACAATATCTACACGTTTCTCTAAAAGAGAATTTCTTACCACCATATTTATTAGACATCAAATCGGCATATGAAAAGAGTTTCTTCTAATTTAATTGAATTTTCGTTGATGTATTAGCTCGGCGACCAGAGAATAATATCATCGGCTAACTGTATAACGTGATTATTGAAACAATAATCAAATTATACCATTCAAGAAAATTATATTTTAAATTGATGGTTTAAAAAATTGATAGTTTAAATTTAGACTCAAGGGACCTTGAAACGTAAAGTTGTGATAATCTCAATTTGTATTTTTTAACTAAAAAAGAAATAGGTAGAAATAGTTCGGCCTCGGGCCAAGAGATCAAGGAATCTCTTATTGTCCTAACAATCATATATCTTTTGTATTCCTTAAATATATTATTTTTATTTTTTTCTATTTTAGCACCTAAGCCTTTGGATCATTACCCGGATGGACCTCGAGATGAGATTAACTTTCCTAGGCCAGTTCGTTTGATGTACAACGTTCCAGTTCGTCATGGATTTATTCCTGAGACATTTTTCAAAGACTTTTACCCACATACCGGCTATTTAGGTATTATCTTGAATGATTTTTCGAATATGTTATTTTTTATTGATTTTAAAATTCTTTTAGGGCCTTATGCATTTTTCTTCGGTTTTGGAACTTTCCTGTTTAGTAAAGAAATTTATGTATGTGATCATGATTTTTATGGCGGAATGGGAACGTTCATGTTTTTAATATATTTATCAACAAAATACGGCCCAACACTTGGAAAATATATTGATAAAGATATCGATGTAAGTATTATTAATTTATTTTCATCATATATTTATTTTGTTGAATGATAAAAAAAACCACCGGTCTCTTCAAATAAACACCTACATAAACATAAACCATAAATGAATCATTTTTTTATAATTTTTTTTTTTGGAAAGTGTAATTTTTAATAACTAGAGCCTCATTTCTGAACTGTGTCAAGACGAAAATGAGGCGAAACTTTTAAGAGACGATGTATTTTCGGTAGTTTACGGGTATACATTTGGAGTGTGGTTTTTTAAGAGGAATAAAATTTTTGATCCGAGACGCCGCCCGCCTTCGGCACGCCCTCGAAGCTCGTTTTTAATAATATGTATATAAATAGCTGTCTATCGAGATAAAAGATATGTATAAGCTTCAGGGGGTGGTGATAGTCCCAGTGGTGGTGTCAGCAAATGGTCTGGTCACGAAGGATTGGAAGATTGCGGAATCAAAAATTCAATTGGACGAAGGACACATGAGAACTTGTCAGAAGGGCTGTGAAGCAGGAGGCCAGAGTTCAAGCCCCGCTCACTATAATAATTTGTCCAGTTATAAACTGCCTCATACACCAATTTAGTCTCATCCACATTTATATACCTATATATAAACAATACTTTATCCCATAGAGCTTCGTTATGCTACGCTATGGATAAAGTAAAAATCACATTTGATCTAGATAGATGAGACCAGATTCCCAAGTCATAAATAAACTATTTTGATAAAATTTATATTAGTGAAATGTATATATGTTAATTGAATGTAATGGAAGGCAGCCCAGAGGTAGTGAGGAAAGAAAAAAATAACACATCAAATAAGGTGTAATTTATTGGAATCCTTCCTCCTTTCCTTTCAAACCGACGTTTCGGAGGATTTTCCCTCCTTCTTCAGGGTTTCAAAGGGTGAATGAATGAAACAAATAAAATGTTTCCTTCTTCTCTCCGCAGTAGTGTTCAAAAACTTTCTTCATTTTTAACAAAGGCATAGAAAAACATTTTTTTCCTCCTTTTCTTAATTAGATAATGTATATATGTATATATGTATTTATCCAAACCTCAACTAATATAATTAACCCTCATCTGATCCTCAAAAAAAAAAAAAAAAAATATTATCCTTGCTTCGAAATCTACGCATATGGAATTTCAATGTATTTTGTTTGAAAACGTCTTAGTCCAGTCAACGAACGCTCAAAAAAGGGGTATAGAAAACATTTTAGAGGAGAGAGTTTTTTCTTATGGAATATTTTTGGGTTAGTTAGGAGGTAAAAATACTAAAAGTCCCCAGTCCTTGCTACCGGGCTTAGGGGTGGAAGGGGGGTGGAAATGTCCCGTTTTTTGTTTTTTTTGCTTATATCTCAAAAACGGTGGGTCGTAGGGAAAAAGTTACTGTTAGCAAAATAAAAACTTATATTTACTACAAGAGTGCTTCTATTTAATTTTTCTCTATTCCTTATGGATTTTGAGATATTCGCCCGCGAATATCGTTTATGCATGAAAAAAGTAAAATTTCCTATATTTTTCGTCAAATTTTTGTCTCTATCACCTCAGCCTTTCGTTTTACAGTAAAAGTCCTCAGAAAAGAAGTTGTAGAGCATTCAAGTTCCTTTAAAATGATATATACATTTATGATTTTATTTTCAAATCATCTGAAGTTATAGCAATTTAAAAATTACAGGTCGATTTATACATTTTGTTAGTAAACCCCGAAATAACCCAGTATATAGGAGGGGGGGTTTCAGCTTACATTAATTGCGGGAAAAGATTTTTTTTCTAGAATCGTTTGGTATGGTATCGGTATGCCAAATCTAAGTTTGCGACCTCGAAAGTGTGGGGGACAACTTTTGGTGATCGAAAAACCTCGAAATTTTCGGACTCTAACCCAAAAACTCTCACTTTTTTCGATTTTTTCCAATTTCGACCATGATGGAGCACGTTTTCGACAAAGACCATTCTATATATTTTTAAACTAGATTATGAAGAGAATGGGGTCGCCAACTCCCTACGCCATAATACAGTTTTCGTGAGAATATAATTTAAATCGCAGTAAACTGCAACGGATAGTTGCTAGACTTTATCTATAGTCGTTTTAAAATCCATGCTTCGCTATAGATAAAGTAGTCAAAAATTATAGTGAATATAGAATCTCAAAATTGAGTATGTTGGCTACATCTCAATTATTCAATCCTTTATATCTCAATAGTTAGATTTATCAAATTATCTTTTATTTAATAAAATATTAAGCATTTTATTCTGAATAAAATGACACCTTAATTTTGAAAATCGGTTTACAATTAATCGAGTTATGATGTTTTTTTTATTGTCATTATTATAGGTTAGTCATAGTTAATTGGATATGATGATATAGGCCATCATCGAATTTTGAATATTTGAATTTAAACTTTTTACATTTTCCAATGCTGCCATCTTACATCGATTTGTTCAATTCGCTTGTCAAATTAATTTTGAAAATTCAAACAATCGGTGGTTGGAATTCAGCACCATCTTCTTTTTCATTTACTTAAGAATAACTAATCATAACTAAAACCACCATAACTCGGTTAATAATTAACCAACTTGCAAAAATAATGTGTCATTTTGTTTATATTTAAATTATTAAAATTAAAAAATATAAGATAATTTAAAAAAGTAACAATTATTGATAAATAAAGAATTAAAAATTGACAAGGGGGGTCAGATAGGCTAGTCGGTAGCGTATAATCCTGCTAACCAAGTGGACCCGGGTTCGAATCCGACTCGAGGCTAAAATCTGACCCCCGGGGTATAGACAAAATTTAAAAAATATATAGTATCGTAAATTGGCTTATAGTTGGAAAGGCCGAAAAGCCAAAAAAAAAAAAAAAAAAATTGACAAGGCAGCCATTTTAAAAATTTAAACCTGTATTCATTGTAATTTTTCCTTTAATAGCGAAAAGTGAAGATGTGCCTACTTAAAATTACTGAAAAAGATTTTGGGATATACATATCAGATGAAAGAAACAAGGAAAGTTCGACATTTTTTATTAATTTTAATCCGCAAATTTGAAAATTAATTGCGAATAACGCTTTTTTACTTTCACATTTATATTTTTGTTATACCCTGTTATTTGTCACTTTTAAGCATTATAAGTATAAAATAAAATAAGCCTTATATTCATTTTAAAAATGTACTAATTAAAATTATTTAATTTAATTTTTATTAAACTTAGAAATTTATTAGCTAGTCTTAAAAAGTACAAATTTAAAAATCAGGTGACATAATATTAATTTAAAATAAGATTGAAGTAGTTTTTGGAGAGGGGCTGATAAGTGAATTGACTGGATATTGATGAGGCATTTAGGGTTTTGAAGATGGAGGGAATATGCCACCGAAACCTAGGTTTTTGAATAAAAAAGATAGTTTAAATTATCTCTCTTTTTGAATTTTGGAATGCGTCATCAATATCCACTTAATATAAAAATATTGCTCAAAAATTTGACCAGCGATTTAATCAGAGAAATTTATATATAAATCTAATGAATTCCAAAATAATTCCAAAGACGGTGTTCACCTAATTCCAATCGCGGTTCACTCCTCGACGAACCCTATATGATTTAATCGAAAGAGAAATTTCTGCTGAAACCATCTATTTATATTGCATATTCATAAGAAAAACTCATCAGAATAGACCTCGTTTCAACACAAGTTTTCAAGACGGAGGGAAGTCTTTTAATCCTCAGTTAAAATTAAAATTAATTAAAAGACTTCCCCCTTGCACTTGAAAACGACTCCACTACTAGGTGTGTATTCTGATTAAAAATATGTAACCTAGGTGTGTTGCAGCCGACATTTCTCTTCTGATAAACAACTCTACCACTAAAGTATTAAATCTGCAACCTAGTTAAGTTTCTTTTAATGTTAAATTTTTCCAGTTTGAATGACTTGTTTTAGGCTTTTGTAGAAAAATTGAATTTTGGCCGGGAAGCAGCAATTCATAATTTTGAACATCTAATTGAGTTTGAAGAAGATCTACAATGGCACGCTGAAGGCTCGAGAAAGTTAATAGATGTCAAGAAAGAGAATGCAAAGCTGCTTCTTGAAAGTATCTTCAGAGAGCGCCAGATGGAAGTATATTTCAGCATCAAGAAGTTGCTCGATTATCAGGTAGAGGAAGCTCCCATCACACATCTGTTTTTAGGTCACGGTTTAAGCAATAAAACAGGGACCCTATCAGTGTCCCTACAATGTCTGTTTGTCTGAGCATTGTAGCTCATAAAGTAAATTTAATAAGAATAAATTAAAAATCGTATTAAAATTTTAATCGGATTGGTCGAAATTTATCTGGGCTCACTGATAAATTTTTTTTTATATTATTGAGATATGAGGTATTCTTGTAAAGATCTCTTTAAGTAGAATTATTTTTTTATTTTTTTTATTTTTTACGATTTAAAATGACGCTCTGAGTGAAAATGAGTGTGATCCAGTTTTTAGATGAATTTTGTACCTCCCGCGTTTAGATAAGACTTAATTTGAGATTATTAAAAAATTCCACAAACTCATTCATTTCCCATCCTTATTAATAAAAACAAATATGAATGAACTTGTTATCTCATGTATTTTGGAAGTTCTATGGTCTATTTCAGGCCCGACTCTCATTTTAAAGGCTATTCAATTTTGTTAAGTAGTCAGGATTTATAGCATTTATCTTATTTGAGATAGTAGTTTTAATTGGTAACCATTTCTTAAACAGGCAACTACTCAACTAAAGTGAGAAAAAATGCCAAAGTCATCTAAGTGATATAACTACATCAATTACGTCCTCTCAAATGACAAAATAATATTCACTAGAGAATTAATAGCTAGGTAATATTCAGGCATGTGTCTAGGTATAGCTAAAAAGGTTTGCAACCTGAAATTTTCAAGCTACTGATTGATTTTAAAAATAATCGAACGAATAAACCTTTGAGAAATTTGCAGATCTTTTGGTTGAAAATTAATAAATATTTTTTTTCACGATCATTTTTCATAGACTTAACTAATTGTTAGTATACTAGTATAGTGAGTGTTATAGTCGTAAAATTAGTAGAAGGTATACTCTATATGGACCATATAAATCATAGGTTATAGGAAGAAGTTATTTAATAAATGACGAAACTGAAATTTAAAATAAAATGTACAACCTAGCAGGCACGACGGAACAATCTTAGGCCAGGGGGGGTCAAAACTTGGAAAGTGATGTAGGCCTACCGGGGGAAGGGGGGGGGGTCTAGAGGGTATGGAATACGTAGACAAATTCCCAGGGGATCAGCTGACCCCACGGTTCCGCCGTCCCTGGAACCTAGGACACAGTATAGGCTATGTGCTCAGGTCAAACCACAGGGTATTCGACGTATACCGCCGTATACCCTCCACTACAACCCTGAGTATAGTCCGTAATGTTTACTTACTACTCTGTGAAAACTTTTTAAAGACTCTGTACACTTTTCTCATATTTAGTGATTTAATAATTTTTTTGTTATCGAATGGCTTGAACTAGAAAGCTAAAATTGTGAGCTTATTAATACAAAAATTTAACCCCACCAAAGCAATGATAATTTTAATACTATTTTTGATTTCTACGAAATTAAATACATATAACTATTATAGTAAATTTCAAGATTTTTCCTTTTTTAGTTAACGGGCTACAGCGCTCTGATAGACGGGATAGACAGAGAGACATTTTCGCGACACTATAAAGCTACGTTTTACTTTTGTACGCAAAGCTAAAAATAGCTGAAACGTGGAGACCTATTTTTCTCCATAAAATTTTTCGTAACTATCCGTCAATCTGAATTTCTGGATGATACTCGAGAACAAAATTAGCTGCGACTTCATTTTAATATGAAAAAAATCATAATTTCAATAGCAAGAACTGATAGAATTTGTGCCTAATAGGTTCTTGATGAACAAAAGAAAAATGTTGAAATCATTATAATGGATTTTGACACAATAAACAGTTTTATTTGTGTTAATTTTCAACTTTCTACCTCAAACGACAGCACTTTCAGTTTTCATATATCCTAGCGTATTCGTTAACGATCTTTAACCGTATTATCTTTGGTAACGAATTCTGCATTAGAGCCCTCACAATTTTCCACTTATTTCGAATACGGTTTTCATTTGTGGAAAGTAGTTTAATGCATTTGCTCTTTGATATCTTGGAATCTTGTTTGCAATTCAGAAATGAGGAATAAATACTAATAGAGAAATTGCCCCTAAATTGATTCCCCGCCTAAGCCTCTAACTCGGATGCCATTTAGCTACTTCTCTATAGCATAATATGTTATTTATCTATTTACGGGGTTTTCGCCCCCCTTTATAATATAAAACAATAACATGAAAATGTAAAGAAAAAACAAAAATAAAATTTTACATAAATTTAAAAATAAAACTTTTCGTTCAAATAACCAACAAATTTATTCAGTCCAGGTTGCAAAACCATGTTATTAGTCATTATAAATAAAATATTAAAAAATTCTCCCTAAAGATATCATTTTTAAAACACTCAATTTACAAACATTCAGCATCCCTTTATGGTCAAATTGAAGAAAAATCAAACATATATAACTCAAATAATAAAAATAATTAAAATAAAATAATATCTTTTATTGAAATAAAATCTCTTAAACGAATTGGTTCTCTTAGGTTTATTTTAATCATTGTTTTAAAAACAATTTCTCTAGCCCAAACATTTTTCTTTGCATTACCAATCACTTCAAATTTTCATAAAATTATCACATATTGATTTCTAAAATAAAACTCTAATAAAAATGAATCGTAATTACCATTTATCGGAACATGACTCTGTTAGGATCATAACATTATTTGAAGAAGGGTTGAGCCAACGTGAAATTGCAAGACGCCTTCAGATTAATCAATCAAGTGTATCCAGAGTTCTTCAAAGGTTTAGAGGGACTGGAAATCATACAAGAAGACCTGGACAAGGCCGCCCAAGAAGTACAAAATCAGATGGATGACCGATTTATTAAACTCTGCTGCTTTAAGAAATCGCTTTTTCTACAAGCAGCCAGTTGAGAGGCATGTTGGAAAATGCTCGAAACACCCAAATTTCTGGTTCCACAGTAAGAAGACGCCTTCATGAAGTTGGAATTAAATCAAGGAAACCAGCAACAGGTCCTCTTTTAACCAGAGCTCATCGAATTTCGAGACTGAGATTTGCTCAACAACATGCAAATTGGACATTGAATGATTGGAGACGAGTTTTGTTTTCAGATGAATCCAGGTTTGCCCTACACTCACCTGATGGAAGGGAAAGGGTATGGAGAAGACCAGCAGAGAGATATTCAGAGTGCAACATCTCACCAAGAGTAAGTTTTGGAGGAGGTTCCATTATGGTATGGGGTGCGATAAATTTCGATGCCCGTACGGAACTTCATAGAGTAACTGGAGGTTCTCTGAATGCTGAAAGGTACATGAGAGAAATCCTAGAGCAATATGTAATGCCCTTTGCTCCTTTAATTGGAGAAAGATTTCAGTTTTTACATGATAATGCTCGTCCTCATACTGCTCATGCAGTAAAAGAATACCTGAAAGAAGTCGGTATATCTGTTCTGTCATTTCCTGCAAGAAGTCCTGACCTCAATCCTATTGAACATTTATGGGACATAATGGGGAGACGCCTAAGAACACGAAGTCAACCTGATTGGACACTTGGAGAATTGGAAATGGCATCAATTGAGGAATGGGAGAACATCTCCCAAGAAGAAATACAAAATTTAATTCTCTCAATGCCAAACAGAATCCAAGAGGTATTAAGAGCAAGAGGAGGAGTTACAAGATATTGCTAAACTGTTTTTTAATCAAAACATTTAATAAAATTAGTTAAATTTCATTTTTTAAATTTTCCTCATTTTCATCAAATGTAAGTAATTTCAAGTTTTTGGGTTTTTTTATTTTTTATTGATTAAAAGATGAAAATATTGTTATTAATATGAGTATTTATCATTTTTTATTATTTTTTATCAATTTAATATGAAAGACAATACAAGTTTATTATATTTATTAGTTTTAATTGAATGTAATGGAAGGCAGCCCAGGGGTAGTGAGGAAAGAAAAAATTAACACATATCAAATAAGGTGTAATTTATTGGAATCCTTCCTCCTTTCCTTTCAAACCGACGTTTTGGAGGATTTTTCCCTCCTTCTTCATGGTTTCAAAGGGTCAATGAATGAAACAAATAAAATGTTTCCTTCTTCTCTCCACAGTAGTGTTCAAAACTTTCTTTTTTTTTAGCAAAAGCATAGAAAAACAATTTTTTTCCTCCTTTTCTTAATTAGATATATATTTTAATTTATATTAAATAAATTGATTTATCCCCATGGGCTCTAGAAATTGGTCTAGCCGTAATTTCAATATAATAGAAATAAAATCCGTAAACACCTTTGTATCCAAATCATCCCTTTAATATTCTCAGGTTTTATCTTCTTTTTTTATACCAAGGATTCAAGAGCTCACAAAACCTATAAGTCGACTCTTGAATCATAGCAAGAATGGATGAAAATTTCAGAGATTGGTTTAGAGACGAAATTACCGAGTATGATTTTATTCACAAAATCGTACACTGCAATTTTTTGAAGAATTTCATTTTTTTTTAAGATATACTTAATGTCATTTAAAATGTAGTAACAAAAACATTAAAACATTTATTTACTAGCCTTATTAAGAGAACAATTTTCTGGGCACGTCATGCTAATGGGGATGTGGAATATCGATCCCCATCTTTTATCATGTGTTTATATTTAAGGGCCTAACTGAAAGCTAACGTTGTTGTTTACATTGAAAAACATCGCACTGGTGTCAATTGCCAAAAATAGTGCTATTCCCTTTGCTCTGCTTGAAAAGTCTATGGACCATTTTTCTGCAAGTTTTGTTCAACACTGCATGAATAAGAACGGTCGTCATTTCGATGAAATTATTTTCTTAAATGTTTTTATTTTTTTGTTTATAAATGTATTCTTTAAAAAAATTTAAATTTGAAATTTAACCAAAAATAACTGTACGAGTTTTCTGGAAATAATTACAGCTTCTAAGAGTACTAAGAGTAAACGAGGTATGTTGCGATTTCAATAAAACTAATCAACTGCTAATCTCATTCTAAAACAACTAACATTTAATTTCGTTTTGATATTCTTATTCGTTTTTGAGCCAGAGCACACACAAAAGTAGGTGACTCACTCACACACATATTTTGACTAAATAATTAATATCTCTTGAAATATAAATTTTACTTTACATTAAAGGGTATGGTCAAGTATTGTAATCGTGCATGAAAAAAGTGTTTTTTTTCGAAATATCTCAAAAACGGCTGAAACTATTTTGATTAAAAAAATTGAGCTAAACCATGGCTTTTCGCTCTGCAAAAAAGTCCAAATAAGTGAACATCGAAAAAATTATATTTTTCGAGATAATAATTGTTTTGTCAAAATGTCTGTTAGTTAGTTAGTCTGTCCCTCTGGTTGGGTGTCCGTTAGTCTATAATAAATAAATAAATAAATAAATCTTTATTCCTCGACCTGCTTAGAGGCACAAGTCCTCGGTGGCTAGGTCCTCCAAACATCAATACAATCTAGCTACAATACATTAATAAACATGCGTTACCAAATTTTTGTGGACGAGCTAGCTCAAAAACTAGTGTGACTCACTCGTAGTTTTGGTTCATTGAGATTAAGAGCTGATTAGATTTTGGTGCATATCGACCCAAAATTAAGGGGGGTGGAGGGGAGGGGGGTTAAAAATTAAAAATCTAGGCTATTTGAACAAACTCAACCAAATTTTGTATGCATAATCAGTGGGACCCCAGAAGTCTAAAAATACAAAAACTAACCCCCCAAAATTGGTGGGAGGAGGGGGGGTGTAATGTCAAAAAATGAAAATATAGGCTCTTGTACCAAACCCAACCAAATTTTGTATACATAATCAGTGCGACCCCAGAAGTCTAAAAATGCAAAAACTAACCGCCCAAAACGGGGAGGACGGAGGAGGGGGGGGGGGGGGGGGGTGTAGGAACAAAAAATGAAAATATAGGCTCTTGTTCCAAACTCAACCAAATTTTGTATACATAATCAGTGGGCATACAGTAATCTAAAAATGCAAAAACTAACCCCTAAATGATTATAAATAATTTCATTAAATATTAAATATAAGTGAGAGGCCAGGTTGTATGGTAAAGTCAAGTGGATGGCCACATCAGAACACACCAGCTTATTTTTTTTTTACTTTTATAAAAATATTCTAGCGGTTTTTTATATTACTATAAAAAGTAGGAAAAAAAACCTTTTCCTGCACAATTGCAATACTTGACCTTAATACTTCACATGAAAAAGTCAAAATACAATTAGTCGCATTATTTTCACTAGAAACAAATCGTAAATATATGTTTAAGATAACAATTTTTTTTGTTTAGGTGGCAATAAATAATATCATGTCAAGATATATGATGATCGAAAGATCTCAATGGGTACAACGGGAAGTACTTGCTGCAATCACACCTGAAATCGAGATTTGGACCCTAAAACATAATATAGAAGAGTTGAAAGAAGTTAAAGTGAGAAAATATCCTCATGTTCATAAACTAGAAGAAGAATAAGAATTTTTATATTTTTTGAAAATTAATAATAAAATTGTTCTAACAATAATATGACTTTATAATTTATTTTAATTATATAATGCACATCTTACTCTAGTTTATATATATCTCGGTTAAGCTTTTGTCTTTTTATTATTATATAAATCACTTTAAATGAAACTTGAATCTTCTTTTTACTGAATATTCGTTATTTTACAATGAAACTTAAATAACCTGATAAGACTCCACGTGACTTACAATCTCTTAGGCAATGCAGGGATCTTTCGAGATTCATAGGGGCCTCATCTTGCTTCTTTTTACATTTAATTCCATAAAAAAAAAACAATGCTTTCATTACATAATAAATTAACTGATGTAGGCACCACACGACTTCCACATTAGTTTCTCCCTTATTTGAAATCATCATACTAATTTTCTTCATTCAAATTACTTCAATTTGGGTTTCCCCAAGCCATTTTAAGAAAAAAAACTAAATTGTAAAAATATTCAAGTAAAGATGTACTTCCAGAAGGCGAATGCAATACTTCATTCACATGATTTCAGGATGACCAAAAACAGTTAGGAATTGGTGCTTTTTTTTATAAGAACTTTTTAGGTACTCACAAATATTGGTGAAGTTTCTAGAGTATAGATACCAACTATGACTTTTTTGTTGACCCTTCAGAATAACCAAACTTCAGAATCCCCCCCCCCCCTCAAAAATTGCATTTTTTTACCCTTATGCAACCTCTTATAAATAAAAATGTTAAAGTAAGTGGATATTGATGAGCCAGTCCAAAAAAAAATAAGATAATTTATACTATCTTTTTATTTTTATTAAAAAACCGACGTTTCGGAGGTTATTCCCTCCTTCTTCAGGGTTTTGAAAAGTCAATGAAGGAAATCCAATGCGACATTCCCCTCTGTCTCCTCTTTCAGTGGCAGAAACAATATATTATTAACAATATATAGTCCGTCTCCAAAAATTACTCTAATCTTATAAAAATGTTAAAATTTTGTCAATATATTATAGATCGAGATCAGAAAATTTAGCATCAATAATGTTTGAAAAATGAAATTTTAGTTACTTAAATATGAACACTTTCTATTTATAATCCCATGCATTTTGTCATTCGCGAAGAACATATCGATGTTGTTTGATTACTTAGCCAATATTTGGGAACATTATTTTAACATATATCTAGTAAAAGGTAATCAAAATTACTTATTATGATTTATATTCAAATCAGCTTTAAATTTATCATTATAATTTGTCATTGTTTACGTCGGCTACTTCTAGAGGTATACAGATCGACCAGGGTTGGCACTTTGGCCCAGTCCTATAACATTACATGATATAGAATATATATGTGAAAGTAAAAATATAAGGGATTGTTTCAATTATTTTCGGGTTTCAGTTTGAACCTTTAAATCGTTGCAGCATATTTATAAGTATATAAATATATTATAACCTTTAATGGAATTATTATTATTAATAATAATTATAATTCATCTAAAAAATTTCAAGTGCCACGGAACTGTTCTCATGCCCTAGCAAAGTGGTTCCTAACCGGTGTTTCTTGGAACACTAGTGTTACGCTAACATGTTTCAAGTGCTACGCGAAATGATAAAAGAGGTCTACTAATTAGGAAACTACTCATGAACAATCTTTATGTTAAATGCTCAGTACCATTTACATCGCACTAAACATACAAATTACATTTTCGAGCAAACTAAGAAAGAAAGTTTTTCTTATACCTTTTGATTTGAAAAAGCCTATATTTGATGTACACCTATTTGATTTACAAGTGAAAAGATTTTCTTCTGTTGAAAGTAACAAAGCTGTTGATTTTTAAAGAGTAAATCAAAGAGGATGCCCTCTGCTTGATATAAATAAACAATCTATATATATATATATATATATAAAATTAAGGTTTTGTTTGTACATTGGTCCAAATCACGCCAAATTTTGGTTGCACACGTTTCAAGCAAAGTTATGGACGAAAACACCCTCAACAAAATTCCTATCTGTCTGTCTGTCTGTTTCAGTAGTTTCCGCGAAAAGTTGCTCACGATTCACGTAAAAACGGCTGAAGGGATTATTATGAAATTTCATATTTGTATCAGATGTCTTCTAACTTACGTTTGTAGCTATATAACGTTTTGATATTTTGACCCCAAAAGGGGGTTTGGGGTGCGCACGAATGAAAATTATCAAATAACTCCTAAACTATTAACTCTACGGCAAATTTTATAATGGGCAAAGTTGTAGGGGATGTGATTGCTGACAACTTTTGTTTAAAAAAATTCCACCAAAAAACCACCCAAAAGGGGGGGGTATGTAAATTCTTGCCCTTGGAGCAAACTCAACCAAATTTTGTATACGTAAAATGTGGGCCCCTAGAGAGTTAGAAATACAAAAACTCTGAGGTGGATGGGGTGCGGGATGGAGTGTTGGGGTGGAGGTGTGGGGACGGGGGTTGGGCACGGGTGCATGGTGCGGGGGTAGGGGTGTTGGGTGGGTTTCGGGAGGCCTGGTGGGTGGGAGTGGAGTGTGAGGGTGGGGTTAGTGGGTTGGGGGTTCAGGGGGCGTGCTCCTTGGCTAGCAAGAGGGCCGCCGAAGGCGAACCTTGCAGCTAGTCTTAAAATATAAATGAACATCTTTCCAAATACAGTGGGAGTACTACCATCTTGTTTGTCTGGCCATAGGATTTTAGCTATCATCTTTAAAATTAAATTATTTTTATATATTTTTTACTGTTATGTAACCTGCTTTCTATAACATTTAATAAAAATTAAGTTTTGCATATTTTCATCGTTAGTTTTATAACCCTAGTGATTTTACTGTTATAAACATTTTAATAATAAACAAAAGTGTTCCGTGAGTTAGAAAAAGTTAAGAATCACTGGCCTAGCACATATGGCTAAAACAATTCTTTATAATATACGTGGCATGTTGAAATGAATTGTCAAGAGCTACTTAGAAGCTGAGAAATGCAACTAGGTTTAAATTAAACAATAGTTTAATAATAAAACTTGAGCAAGATGCTATGTAGGTTTCACAAAAAAAGAAATAAAACAAAATTGAGTTTTGAATTCGATATATTTCGGGGGTGAGTCACTCAGTTTTCTTTGATTCCTGATGTTGGGCTCACCCCCGAAATATATCGAATTCAAAACTTAATTTTGTTTTATTTCTTTATTTATGAAACCTACCTCGCATCTTGCTCAAGTTTTATTATTATATTAAAATGTTTCACCTAGAACCAACACCTAACTCCTTAAAAGTTATAAACAATAGTTACACGCTTTCCCGAAGAATCATCACTTTGAGATAGTTTTGGAGCTTATATTTTTATATAAAATACTACACTCATTGAAAAAATTAAATTAAAAAAAATATAGGCATTTATAGTAATAAAGAGCTGCGAAAAATAATTTTTTGCCCACAGACCTCTAGACATGTCGTCAGAGTATTCATTCGAAAACATTTCTCAAAGACATTCGAAACTGAAAGGGTTTAGAAAAAATAAATAAATTTCTTTAATATAGGAAAAAAATCATTCATTTAGTGCAAGATCATGGAAATAAGTAGAGAGGGCAAAAAGTCTCTTAAAAAGTCTGAAATTTTGTATATAATTAATTTCTGAATAGATTTTGTTAGAAACAAATTATCTACATATTCATTAATTTTACGTATGTTCAGAAAAGAAAAAAGTAATTTTTAAAGGAATTGTCTTAAAATTAGGAAAGAAATATAAAATAAAAATGATTAATTTTTATAAAATAATTTACTTTTACACTAAAAGACATATTTAAAAATATATTTCTACATTTTCTATAAAACAAAATATGTATTATCATAACTTAGTATATATTTTGAAAAAATTTGTTCTTCTTTGCCATCCGTGACATTATGCCTATTCAAATATAGAAATTACTTACAAGATACTATACCCCCCCCCATTAGCAATTAATCATGAAAGGGCCTTAGCGTGAGTACTTTGGACACAAATGATTTTAGTTACTATTGACCTAGTAGAGAACGGAAATATAAAAATAATCCAACTTTCTATATTTGTAGCTCTGTTTGAGTAATTTCAATAATTTTTTTTTAGATGTATGTAATATGAAAAAAATACGAACCCTACAGTTTCGAGGTCACTTGAGCTTAGCTGCTTTTTACTTTATCCAATGCGAAGCATGGGTTGGTAGAGTAGTGGAATCGGTCTCTCGCCAAACGCGACTTCAAAATGTCCTCAGATAAAGACTAAGTAACTCATAGTCTCAAACAAAGACAAATTGTATTCTAGTATTCAATTAATTAATTAACTAATAGGAGACCCGGCCCTAACTAACTCACTCGACTCGCTTCCTCGCCGAATAACCGTTTCCCTGTACTACATATACTATCATGGATTCGGTTCAGTCGAGCTGAAAATACTTATCCCCCCTAAAGCCCACTTTACGAGAATCCTGCGGTTTTCGAACGCTCAGCACCCCTGTCAAATTGGATAAAATTCGAACCAGCTCTCCCGCCAACTCTTTTATTCCTATGAACTCTAGAGACTGGAACTCTCTTCCAGGCACCGTCTTCCCCGCGAGATATAACTTTCAACTGTTAAGACAGGCATCCACAGATACCTCGATTCCTACCCAGCCCATAAAATACCATCTTCTTCTTCTTTTGGAGATGGAGGGGACAACCCAGGCCTTTAGGGGATGCACCTTTTTGGTGTAACTCCTTCTCACATCAATCTCATTAAAAAAAAAATCAGGGTTGAATTTTAGCAAGTGACGGTTTTGCCAAAGATTTCATGAGGTCTCGTCCATTTTTCATTTAATATGTAATCGTGAACTCTTTGGCGGCTGGCTGGTCACTTCTGGTTCCTGATTTCAGTAGAAGAGGACGAAGAGGGGTGTACATTCATAATGACCAAATAGTTTAACTTTGGCTTCTTTTAATTTGGTCAGTATAAGCAATAGATAATACGAATAAGAAAAATATTTAGGATTTTTGAGTAAATTCACTGCCGCCTGGAGAACTTCACCCATTAGTCAGCGTAAAGAGTAATAATTTTTCATTTTATTTTATCACCCAATAATTAATTCGTTAAAAAATAATTGGATGTTGTAGCTTTTGTCTGAAATCGAATTTGAATTATTTTTTTCATTTAGAGCTTTTTAATTAACTAATCCATTTTTTTGCACTTATAAGAAAAATATTGAATTATAAAATACAGATAAATAACTGAACTAATTAAAATCCTGAAAATATAGTCTGAATTTGAACTTGATTTTTGAAGTTGGTGCGCCTGTATTTAGGCAACAAATTGCGCAGAGAAGAATGAAAGCTGCGTAAGAGCTAGGCGAGTCCAGTCATTAATGGACGTAAGCCATCATGAAAGGATAATTTTTATATATTTTAAATAAGTAGAAAATAGAAAAGGTAGAGTTTACCATATAAACATTCCAGTTTTCCCGATTTGCTGCCTCAATTCCATGTTATTAATGTGAGTTTTCTTTTTACTTTATCCAATGCTAAGAATGGGTAAAGCATTGGAATCGATCTCGCGCCAAGCGCGACTTCAAAGACCCCTCAGCTAAAGATTACGGAACCTATTGTCTCAAACAAAGTCACAAATTGTAGTATTCAATCAAAAAGAATTTTAGCACGTGACTATTTTGGCAAAAGTTACATGGGGTCTCGTCCAGAGGCCAAAAGTGCAATTTTTCATTTAGTGCGTGCGCTCGTAGATGCTTCCCGTATCTCCGCCACTGCTCAGTTTAGGAACAAATGCTTATATAATATATATATTTTTTTTATTTTGACCTAGAAAATATTTTCTTAAAATATGACTGGGGAATTTTTAAACAGATTAAAAAATGCAATTGTTCGTACATAACAAGTCTTTAAATTACATACCATATTATTACTGACAGTGAATCTTATCTCTTCAGATTCTTTACCAGTCACATTGCCCTATCTATGACTAAGCGAAATATGTTTCTTCTGTTCTCCTTTATTAAATGGACAACCTCTACCAAGGCCATGAAATAAATTTTAATGACATTACTGCAAAATAAAATGATGTTCCTCAAATTTATCACCCCACCTTTCAAACCTTCTTTTTATCTTAGATGGACTCCGCGTGCAGCAGTCTGTGAGAGATGTTTTTTTATTTCATTTCGAGCTAATTATATCATTGAGCCTGAATTAACAATAATAATGTTGCTTTAGATCTTGTGTTAAGATTAGATAAAAAGTCATTAAAAATACAAATATATTGAAAAATGCGTTTTTATTTATAATAATAATAATAATATAATAATAAAAATAATAATAATAAAGTGTAGGTATTTATATAAAAAGGAAGCAGTTGTTGCCCGGGGATTTTAGGCAAGGTACAAAACGAAGATGTTGAAAGGGATTTGTTTTTATTTACATTGTTTTAGAAAAAGGTAAAAAGGCACTTGACGCTAGTGCTCAGATCTTAAAGTCTTCGTAAGAAGAATTGTCTGCGGACATCTCGTCGTCTGCGGTTGCCTTGTCCAAGGTTATCTTCCTCGGGGTGGGCTGCATTGTACTCGAGTGCCCTGAGGATGGCCTCAGGAATAGGTGGTGGCGTGGGGAGGATATCACCCACGGGGACGAAACCGTTCTCATCAGCTGTGTAGGTGATGCTGATGCGAGTGCCATCAGGAGCGGTATAGGCATATCCTCCTTGTACAGATGCGATCTCCTGATCTGGGACGCCGAAGTTCTTCACCTGGCCTTGTTCCTCGGCGGTGATTTCGTTACCGGTTTCATATCTGAAATAAAAATTAAACAAATTACTCTTCGGATCTATCAGAATCAACTGTTTATGGCTAAAGCTAAGACCAGATGCCCTCTGAGAAAAAACAACTTGAACAGATTGGTTTATGATCTTGGTTTGATTAGATAATAAATGCGTTCCTAAACAAACCTTGTAAGGTTCAGTTCGGCTCGGTTCTTCGGCTCGTATACCTTAATTTCAGGCTGGTTTTTAGACGGTTAGGTTTAGGTATCCGCCTAAATGCCAGCCCAAAATGAAGGTATACGAAATGAAGGACCGAGCCGAACTGAATATATCTTAACCGAACCGCGAACGACTTTCGCATTTCCGAATTTTCGCTTCTAGATCGTTCCTAGATTAAAGATGTTGTTTTTTGTCAGGAGGCATCTAAGCTTCCGTCTTACTCATGACGGCCATGTTGTTTTTTCAAAGGGCAACTGATCTTCACTTTTACCCTGTTTATAATTAAAACACAGTATCATCATTAGGGACCATCCATAAATTAAGTCACATGAATTTCAAGATTTTTAGACCCCACTCCCCCTGTGCCTCATTCTGTCACATTTTCATTGAGCCCCCCTGTATTGTGGCGTCAAACTATCACTTTTACACCCTATAATTTAAAAACAAATTTAATTTGACTTTTGTGACATCACCATTTTTAAGATCCCCGGGCCCTCCTGTCACATTTTGTCACAAATCTGAGATGCCTCTTCCCCCTTAATGTGTGACGTAATTTATGGACGGCGCCTTATATCTGGTTAAGATAAAATAATTAGTCTACGAAAAGGATCATCAATTATCGAATTTAGGTGTAAATAGTCTCATATTTAAAATTACAAACGTACTTCACATAAAACACATCACACGAACGAAGGAACGCAATTATTACTATGGGAAAATGATTTTATAACATACTGGTTTGTTACGTTATTTATCAAATCAAGATGCTCTCAACGAATGCTCTTAAAGAATAGAGAACATGTGTAAGGATTTGGTGAAAATAAAGGGTAAAATTTTATACACAGGAGTTGCTGAGAAAAATTTCAGATAGTGAAGTAAAAAAGGGAAATCTTAAAATTTGAATATTTTTCTCAGTCTTAATTTCATTAGCATTAATTTGAATATGCATGTTTCTCTTGAATATTTTTCCCAAATTTTTATATTCACCCTTTTGAGATAATATCTTATTTGCATATTTTGTCGAAATTTCATATATCTGCGTTATGTGATCTATGATGTAAGTTTTTGAAGTTGTTGGCTGTTGATTTGAGGAGGAAAATTAAAATAATAAGGCAGGCAAGTACCTATATTAAAAAGTTATTCAAAGATTTGTCTATTTATATACCATGGTAGTTTGGTCCAGGAGCTAAAAAGCTTCTTGAGAAGATGTGGAAATAATTGTACTGATCAAACGAAAAAGTTTTCATAATAATAAAGTTCTAGACAGTGATGTCACTATAGAACAATCAGTCTAAAGAGTGGTTTGACGCAACAACGAATCTATCTCTAGTCAACTCTTTTACTTCTTATAGCTGTACGAAATCGCAAATGTCCGATGTATCTATAAAATAACTTTGAATGCCTGGTAATAAATGTAATCATAATTGACTCCGGGTGCTTATATAATATGTAAATAGCAATTTCCATACTTTTTATTTATTTACCTATATTTATCAGGATGAAATGAAAAAAGCTTGCATAATTTCTTTTTAAAGAATAATTAGGTCAAACAATCAATAAAATTTTCAATGTTCATATAATCAATTGAATTTTAAAATATGAATAATTAAAATGAAGTTTAACGATTAAATCTAACTATATGAAACACAATTCTAAATCCTGTTTTACCTTTAAGAAATGAAATTCTTTATTTGAATTTGAAAATTAGACTTAAGAAAATTAAAGTCCGTCACACAATGACACAATACTTAATTTTCCATGACATTATAAATTTCATATAACACGATATTTAAGTGGAACGTGACTAGCGTGTTATAAGAAACCTAAATGTACTCTGAATTCTTCAAATTGCAATCAAAATGTCAAATTAAATAATAGAATAAATAGCATATAAAAACAATATTAGAATTAAAAACTGACTTGACTCGCAGTAACAAAATATAATATAATACCATCTTAATTAATTTATTAAATATTAGTTTAATTACTAATCCGAAATTATACAGAGAATCCATTCAAGATAATATCTAAATATTGTGACTATTATTAGTAGCGAGTTCAAGGATCAAGATATTCCTTATAAAAATTATTTAATTACAAGTGTGAAATCTACTCCTCAGGTGCAAATGAATAGATTTCCTTTTTGTCTGTGTCTATATTGTGTATTTAAATATTAATTGCATAATTTTAATAACAATAATTTATGAAAAGTTTACATAAGAAGGTCAGTGAATTTTAATAAAAATTCTGGGAATTATTTCATTGTCTAGATGAATAGATGCACCACACATCACAGAAAGTGGCTGAAAGGTGTTAATGATAATGTATAATTTAATAAGATAATAACATTAGAACTTGAAAAAAAAGGAAATAAACAACAATTATTATTTGCCAATTTTAAATTTTATCAAATAAAATATTACAACACAGGAGTTTTTTAACAGGTTATAGTGGTGTTTCACGAATAGGTAATATTACAAGTTATGAATATTACGAAAATGTACAGTGAATAACAGGTAAGCCTAATTTTGTATTCAAACGATATGTTTATAAATTTAGATTTTTATGCTTTTAATTTTCAATAATTTGAATTTACTTGCGTTAAACATTTTCATTGATAAAAGATCTAGTTTCCCCAAACGTTTGTCTCATGATCGAATTCCGCTTCGATTTCACTGCTAATAAAAATCAAAGAAGCCTATAAAATATAAGGGAAGGCATCCGAAAACCACCACATAAAATATTTTCTTCAACTAATTTCTATGACTTTATAACAAGTATGACACAAGAAGAAGAACTAATCAAATGTAAGGTTTAATCATTTTTGAGCAATTCTGTATCACTATGAAGACAAGCCTCCAAGCATTCTTTTCCACCCTCGACAACAATAAAACTAATAGAGAATTCGGACTTATCTGGTTCTCTCAATTGCCAGATTTGTAACAAAAATGATTTTATAAAACCTATCACCTCTTCTCTATTAAATTGGATTAAAAATGCATTCTTCAGCATTCCTAGAAACCGCTCAAGATTCTCTTTCGCAGGTATCTTACCCTCCAATCCCTCAAATTTTTTCCTTTTATGATGCCGTGGTCTAAGCTCTAGGGTTAAACTATAATAGTGTAACATTTAACATATTCTTGCATCAATATCATTAAATTAAAAAAATAAAAACTATAATAGATTATAGTAGTAAATGATTTTGAACAATAAACTACCTTTGTCATTATTTTTAAATGAATGGTTAATTGTTTTGTGGTTAAAAATTGAATATTTTCTTGTTCATAACACTTTTGTTTTGTAAAGTTTCGACAAAAATAGAATATTATCACTAGATTGTTTTCATAAGGATTTTTTCCCTTTATTATTAATAAGAGACATAGATGAAGGACAGGTCTACTAAACTAGACTTGTTTGAATGGGAGTTGAGAAAACAGGGCAAATGAAGATAGATTAGAGAAAAACTACATGAGAGGATAAAGGAAAGAAGGCATAAAAATTACAAGTTTCCAATTTATTTATAATTTTGTTAAAAGAAAAAAATAAAGCGATAGAAGCAATGGAATACGAGTAAACAAAATAAATTATTTTTTTTAATAAAAAACCTCTTTGAAAGCGTCAGGAACTTTATAAAGTGAGATGTTTCAAAAGTTTGTCATTCTCATTGTAATTATCAATTCTAATAAGTATAAATTTTTAAAAAATATGAATAATATCACTTGATAATTTGTTAATTTCTAAGATATTAATAACCGCTTCCTGCAATTTTATTTTATAATAGATACTAATTGCATACCGTTTGTTCAAACGAGATTAAAGTTAATCATCTCCATTAAATCTTCATTTATTCCAAGCACAAGATTTTCAAACATTCTACATTCTTTCGTGGTCAAATAAAGTAGCTACAAATTAAAAAAAGGCATTTGCCAACTTGTTTAGCCCTATGACTTCTAGGGATTCGATATTCTTCTTCTAATTTTGCCTATGTTCTTCAAACTTCAATCAAGACACGCCTCCCCAGGTACCTTCAACTCCGACCCAACTCCAGAAATTTCTACCTCTTCTTTTCATTAGAGTCAACTCTGTCTTAAATGTGTTAATTCTTTTTGCATCAATATCATTGTAAATCAAACTAATAGTCACTCAAAGAGATCCCGGTATTCTAGGAAACGCCAAGCAAGTTAAGCTAACAAGAGAATAAACTCTAATATTGAATCATCTTTAAAAAATATTAACAATGATATTACATTCTAGACATCTAATAGAAAATTGAGAAAGTCAATGAGAACCCCCAGGAATTAATTTCTACAAATATAACAACTAAATACTATTGACCTCAATTTCAAAATTAGAATACTATTCAAGTACTAATATAATACTATTATATTCTCCAGAGCAATCAATATAGTATAAAAGCATAAATTAATCTATTATTACTTTTGTTCAATTTAATTGTCATTGCACAAAAAAGCTATTCTTTTTCATGATTACAATTCTTTTATTTTTTTATCTTTTAAATATGAAATCCTTATTGTTTGTTAGTGTTACTTTCGTTGGGGAGAAATCTACACATTACCATCAGAATTGCAATCATTGAACAAGATTTCACTCTACACTATTCAACAACCTTGTCAATTTGAATGAAATATACTAATACAAATTAGCTATAATTCATTTGATTACCTAATACCTATTTTTCTCAACAAAGGAAGGAGGCATAGGCTGGAATTCCCTAGTATAATTAAAATAGAAGTTTTCAAAATGCAATATATCGGCTGAGATTCTATCTTAAAAAAAAATTATGGATTAAGGAAAAAATTTAAAGATTAAAAAAACATATTATATAGTTATTTTTTATTTTATTTTTTATTAATGCTATTGATGCAAGAAGTAGTTATTCCAAGAAATGTAATCCCCATAGAATAGGATTGACCAGTGCATCGTGAAAAGAAGGAAAAAAGTTGAAGGGGTTGGTTCGGAGTTGAAGGTATGT
Organism: Forficula auricularia; assembly: GCA_024734495.1. Taxonomy (NCBI): domain Eukaryota; kingdom Metazoa; phylum Arthropoda; class Insecta; order Dermaptera; family Forficulidae; genus Forficula; species Forficula auricularia. The sequence goes on from JALMQS010000075.1 coordinate 17,019,488, forward strand.
CCATGATACGAGTCTTGTAAGATTGGAATTTTATTCGATTTCTATCTAAATTGAGTTGAGCTTTAGAAAATCTTGTGTTTCATGCAAATGAGGCTTGGATTAATGACTTTTAAGTCATCAGAACAAACACAATAGTACCTATAGTACAGCGATTTGCCGGAAAATCGAATGAGCCTGATATATTTTAGTGTTCTCTTTTGAATTATATATCAAGTGAGAAAGAGAATGCTCAGTTTTTAGTGAAGAAAACAGTATTTAATTTGAAAGAGTCAAATTTTGGAGTTATTAGGATGATTGGACAAAAAAAAAATCAATTTACTATCGATATATAGAAAAATGTATTAATTTCACGATGGACATTTAGATGAATTATTATTTGATTAGATCAATGTTTTGAAGTGGTTTGAATCAGATGAATAACGAATATGGGAAATGATAAATGGTAAGTAAGTACGGAATTTGTGAATAAGTCAATGAGTAAAGACAATCACTTTACCATACTTATTACAGGAAAGTATTGTAATGGTCCAGGAGAAAATAAGTATATTTAATAAGTTTTTTTCTCATAAACGGCTTAAACTATTTTGATAGAAAAAAAAATTAAACGAAATCATGATATTAAGACCTACAAAATAGGTTCTTATATCTGGACAATTAAAAAGTGGAAACTTGAGAAATTTTATTTATTTTTTTCATGACGTTTCTCAGTTTGTGAGTGATTTCGTCAAAGTTGTCTAATTTTGTGTATGTTATACCTTACACACCAAAAACAATTTAATTAACTCATTTTAATTTCAATATGAAATATGAAATTTTTTGATTTTTTTTTTTTTGTGATTAATCGCAATCAAAATTTGTCCACTCACAGACGTACTCCTTAAAAATTTGGAAGAAAAATGAAAATTTCCCCCGATTTTGCATTTGTAAGGGAGGTGTATAAGCTGTCACGGGTAAACATAAAAATTCATAAATTATTTTTATTTAGTCATCAAATTATACATAATGCCTTGTAATAATTAACATATACATTTTGTAATATGCATGTATTGTATGTACAAGTGACTTAATGAATGTCTTAAAGGTCGATTAAATTATTTTTTATTGTTTTTTCAAATTTATATTTTAATAAAACGTCATTAATATTAACTATCTGTACTATTAATATGACAGTGGATGAAAAAATCTACTTATCAGGGAATGATAATAAATCAAAGGATATAGCCTACGAAATATAATTCGCTTGATTTGCTGCTGGGAGAGAACTGTCTAGAATTGAATATCGCAATTCCAGATGTCGTTTGTTTATAAAATAATTAGCGAGTACTGTCGACGATTGCACAAGCCTTCTGGGCCATTTGTTCACACGAGCTTCCATGTACTATACCAGCAAGAGTGTGATTTACGTTGGCGATTGTAGAGAAAGTGACCTTTGCTCGATTTCAGGATTCTTCCTGAAATTGATTCGCCTTGATATTGGCCAAGACGTGACGGACAAGGCACGACCAGATGAGGGAATAATCAACAAAAACACTTTTTTATTCCTGATTGTTTTAAGGGGAATTTTTTCAATTTCAAAAAATTTAAAGAACAATTATGTAATTAAAAATGTTTAGGAATAATAGAATTGTTAGAAAAGGGAAAAATTTCAAATCTATTTAAGTTAAAGGCTGAATCATTTGGGCTTTGAAAGAGATGAAGAACTAAAACTGCAATGTAATGCAGATAGATAAATATCGGAAAGTTGCGTAAAAGATGCATTTGAAAATTACAAATTTTATTTATTTTATAGAAAACATCGTACAAATAATATTTCACGAGAGTAAATAGAAGAAAAATAAGCCTTAATTATGCTGTTCTGATTTCTTCAAATATCTTATCAGTTCTTGATTTCAATATAATTGAATAAGAAATTTTGTTTTGATATTAATTTTGGTTTTTGAGGTAGAGCCTGTCCATTCAGGAACCCAGGCACAGACATTTTGAAAATTATAATTAATTTCTCTAAAAATTGTGAAGAAAAAGTGAAAACTTTTTTAAGATTTGATACGCTCTCAATAAACTTGGTATGTGATAGGGGAATAAGGGAGCTATCCCAAGTTGTTATAGGGTTGGATCCTAGTAATGAATTTCAATAAATATTTATCCTGTTTGTATACTTTATCATCCCATTACAACGCGTGAGAATTTTAAAATCATACAAAAAGAAGATATTTAATGTATTTTTCAATCTGAAGCTCTAAATCTAGAGTCAGTATTCATAGTAATATTACTTTTTATATGTTTCATATAAAATAAATTTTGGTGAATTTAACACCCAAATCATTTACCCAAATAGTTATTGCCATTTTTAAAAATGTTAAAAAATATATAGTATACTTATGATATAAGCAAAAGCACAATTTCGTACTACCCAATTAAATTAGTTTCGTCTGGTATAGTAATTATTTTAAAGTAAAAATAAATTGTTTAATTATTGGATTTCATGGTGTGAGTTCGAGATTGATAACAATCAAATATAATGTGATTGAAACCTCATATATTTTTAAAACACCCTTTCCATAGTAAAATGTGGACTCATAAGGAGTAATCAATGAGGTTGTCATCTGGTTGATGAAAATAAACATTCCTATATATAATATATAATTTATTTGTTAGAGATTTAAGTTAGTTTGTTATGTGACTAAATAATTATTAATATATAAGTATATGTTTATTTGTATCAAACAGAGGACATCCAAATTCTCTTTATGAATCAACAGCTATACTAATCTCGTCAAAACAAATTATTTTCAATTATAGGTGGACTATTTTTTCGAATAGTTATTTCATTGTTATAATTTCGTTCATTTATTCTATAGATTAAGAAATTACTATGCTTTTATCTTATAAAGCTAATATCTTTAATACATTTAATTATTAGGTAAGGTAATAGGTTGTCAAATTATGTAGGTGTATTCCAAAGATAAATTATCCCATATTTTTTGCCAAGTGTTTGTTAAGAATAATTTATTCTTCGAAATAAATGATTATAGTTTGAGACATGCATGCTGGCGGTGAAGGATGATGGAAATCTTTACAAATTCGACGAAGAATCACAAATTCAATCCTACTATTTATTATGTAAAAGGTACAACGCAAGAAACCAGAGGTGAAATAAATGTGCTTGAAAGAAGGAAGAATATGTCGTAAATTAAGCAAAATAAAATTTAAAAAAAATATAAAACGTTTTGTAGTATCAATATCGAACAAGAAAAAAAGTTAATTTATGCAAAAAGAAAGCGAGTTAGAGAAAGAGAAAGAGATTTATATTGTTCAGTGAGGATATATGTCTTTTATAGGTTGGGTAAAAAGGACTTTTGTAATTTTTTGAATTTCAAATGAGTCAGAGCATTAGTTATACTATTTGTTGAAGCCTTAAGTTGCGTCTATGAGTAATTGAATTGAAAGATGAACATAGAGTAGGCGGAGTAATATATAGATAAAGATCAGGGCGTAGAATTAATTTCGAGAAATCTCGATCTTGTAGATCTGTTATTTATATTTTGAAATTAATTAATAAAATTTTTTGATAAATGATTAAGAAATCAATTTGTTTGAATTTCAATAAGATTACGAATCTATGAGCGTCAATTTATTAAGAAGAAGAAGAGTATTTATTTATATTTTTTATAATTATATTTTAACTAATTAAACATTTAGATTTTCTTAAATCAATAATACATACATGTACGATGACCCATATGTGAATTTAGTAATTTTAATAAATTAAGTTTTCAACAGGGTGTCCATGCATATTTGCACATATCTAAGTACTTTACGAGAATCACTAAAGACCATACAGGAGCTTCGTATTTTTCTTAAATTCATTGTTGATACTTTCCTTCAAATGATTAATATTTGTGATTTTCAGTTTTAGCCTTTTAGCTATTTCCACATTGTTAAGTCCCAAAGTTTACTGGTGGAGAGTATTATTATATTTCTCTCTAAAATTTAAATTAATTATTTTAATTTAATTTAAACAGAGAAAAATGACACCTATGAGAGATGGAGGAATTTAAAAAGTAATAAAAAAAGAATTAAAAGACTCTTTTAACTGGATCAATTATATATTTTCAGGGAAAATGAAAATTAAAATAAAGAAGGGTGAAATTAAGAATAATTAGATAGATTATTAAGAAAAACTTTTTTTGAAGAGTAGCAGACATTGATTTTATAAGTAAAAATCTAACTGTGTGCCTTTTGCTTGAATCGAACTTAAGGGCGATTTTAGCTTGTAGAAAAAGAGAGCAAAAGAAACAGAAGTGTTTCAGATAAAATTTAAAATTGTTTGTGAATTTTGCTATGGCGGAAGTAAAATAATTTGGGATTGGAGAAGTCAGAAATAAATTAAATCTAATATTGCTAAAACTTTTGGAATTAAATCGCAAATATTATTATGAACCTCTTCATTTAGTTAAAGAAGATGTTGCTGAGTTAAGACTTATTTGGTAAAAGGAGCATCGAGGTATATGAGAAACTTAAACGATAGGAGGAGCACACAGGAAGAATTAGTGGCTTTCGAAATTGTACGCTCCTGGAGAATGTTGCAAATTAAATGTGTATAATCAAGAATTATTGTATAAGTTTTCGTTAGAATCAGAAAAAATTGTGGAGTTTTGAAACTTAGTGGAAAAGTTTGGCGAAAAGAAGAGCTCAAAGGACAACTTCAAACATTCGGGAATGTTGAGGGTTTTGTGGATAGATAAAAGTGGAAAGAAAAGAGAAGACTTAAAGTGTTATTTGACGAAGCCATTTTGTTAGGGTGATTCGCGAATTCGCATTTCAATGTCAATGTCGTAATTTGAATTCATTATTAAAATAGAATATTTTTCTAGATAATTAGGAGTAAAAGATTAGATTTTAATTCAAATGGAAAACAACTATCTTTGTCGCTTTAATCCGATGGTTTTTTTCTAATCAATTAAGGTAGTATGGAAATACAAAAAAGCATCCATTACATGATGTGAATATTCCAAGCAAAAAAGTCCCAAGGAAAGGCACGTTTCGTCACGGATTATGCGTTTGTTTTGTATTAAATATGAATATAAATAGAAATAATTCACTGCGGTAAGCTTGAAAATGATTTGCAAAATATTTTAAAAAAATAATTTGATGATGGCCAAGCAAAATCATTAAATTGTAATTAGATAGAAGAATAAAAACCGGTTAAAACCAATAACTACTAGGGGTCAATTTGCCGTGTCGGATCTCAAATCGATCATCGAGGATGAAAATAATGATTGATTGATTGGCATATCGCTATAGAAGATAGATGAATGAGTATTTGATATAACTATGTGGCAGTTTTTGTTTTATATAATTTCGATTCTTTTGTAATAACAAGACATGTGGGATTCAAATACATATTGCAATGCCCTTTAGCCCTGATGAATTTTATTGGGATAAAAGCAACTTAGCTTCCTAGTCTTAATTATTTATCAATTTATAGTATACAAAACGGACAATTTTATTATAATTTTTTGTAAATACAAGATGTAGTATCTATAAATAAAAATTTACTTTTGCATCTTAAAAGAAAAAAAGCCGTTAAAATATGAACGCACCGAGGTATCTATAGTCTTTATAAAAGTCAGAGGAATAAATGAAATAAGTGAATAATGATTGATTTTGTTTTTAGTTTGTTCACAAAGAAATGTTGTGAATTTTTCAAATACCATATATGGTACAAATGAAGTTTTAAGGAGAATTGTTTATTTGATTAGAACATATGAAATGTTTATGGAAAGGCTGAAACCACCTAGATTGCTCATTTTTAATGAGAAAAACGTTTCGACACCTAATGCTGGGTTATTTTCAAAACTATAAGGACTGGGTTTTTTAATCGACTGAGGACATTTTAAACTAGTTGAAAATTCAAGCATTATTAAAATTAAAATAGATTTATATGTAAATCTAAGCAACTAGAGGTCTTCTGTGTTTAAAATATTATCATAAACGGTTATCAATCAATATAATTATCAGCAAGTATTATTATAAATTATGAATTCGGATATTTCGTTAGGGGCCATCTCCAAGTTTTCGTCAAAATTTGATTTTGTAAACTCTTTTAAATGTTGAAGTTATTTTTGCTACATTGAGGCAGTTTAATTTGACAATGGGCATGAGAATTTGTTAAAAAATTTTAACTGGTTATGAATAAGAAAAGTTATGAATTCCAAACACTCAAATTACTAGGAACGACTGGGAGGCAGGATTTAGCCTCCTGGACCGAGCCTAATATTGGATTCATTCAAAAATTTTCATATAAAATTTAATACTGAAAAATGTATGGAACGTGGAGAAAAATAATTTTCAACACTGTTTTTTTTCTGACTGTGTGTCTCTCTGTATGTCTGGATTAAGAAAGATACTCACTATAACTTAAGAATCAAAAGTAGTAGAAAGTTCCGTTCTTCTGCTAAAATCTTTGTATTTCTAATACATAAAACTAATTATATTTTGGGCTTTCTAACGCTAGATCTTCCGGTAAAAAATGTAAAATTTTACAAAAAAATCATTTTAAATAATCTTTAAAAGGATCGTAGGGAGTTTGACAAGAATTTAAATCAAACGTAAAGTTTCTTAATTAAATGGGCCAAACGTTTCGTCGCTAATCAGTTACGAAAGGTTTGGCCCATTTAATTAAGAAACCTTGAGTTTGATTTAAATTCTTGTCCAACTCCTAGGATCCTTTTAAAGATTTGATTATGGATGCAAACAATAAATATTTTTAATAATTTTTTGAGATTTTAATTCGTTTCTATAATAAAAAATAATATATTATACATTCAAAAAGTTGTGTTTTGCATTATTCACCGAAACTGCAAGTAGCGTACCGAGTCTTGGAAAAGTTTCACCTTTTCCCCAATTAGCTATTATAGTCATAAGATTTTTTTTACTTTATTTTTTTTTGAAATTGTTAACCATTGTGTAGTTAGGGTACGAAGATTTCATTCTTCAAAAATATCACTATTACAATTAGGCTTCGCGAATATATAAGTTTATTTTTGTAATCTTGTTTTAATTTTCGAAATACACTACAAAGAGATGGAAAGATAATCAAAAGAAAAAAAAGGAAAATTTGATGAGAAATAATTTGAATTGTAAAAAATTTTTTTTTATCCCAATATTTGATGAAACATATATCAAGTCGATTTGTTCTTTTCCCGATTAATAAATTTAGTTAATTAGTGTTGATCTTTTCCATATTTAATTTTTCTTTATCATACATGGCATTTCAAACTTTTCATTCTCATAAAATCCCAAAAACTTTAATTTAAAACAAAAGTATTCATAAAACTTTATATTCTTTGTGCTTTAATATTTTACGACTTCTTTATTACAAATATTAAAATACGCCATGAATTTTAATAGTTTTTCTCAACATGTAACTAATTAATATAAGTTAACATCTCTAATAAAAAAGAAATCATCAGGTCTTTTTACATGCACGAAAGTTAGATTGAACTTAAAGAACTTTTAATAATTTACTAATTCTAAGTAATTATTTAATTGAAATAAGTATTTTGTCAAGATTAATTTATATGGAACGAAAGAATGTTTCTTCTGATTAAATTAACATATGAACCTACATTTAAATATTTTATTTATTTGAGATTATAAGTTCGAATAGATAAAATATTTATATGTAATTTAATTACATCAGCAGAAGGAACATTCTTTCATTTATTGCAGGTAAATTGAACAGCTCTGCTATTGTTATCTTCAGCAAAAACTACTTTTAAATTTTAGTGAATTCGCTTAATACCTATAAATATTTTTATATTTTAATTGCTTGTCCGGAAACTCTTGCCTTCATTATCGATTTAATTTAAATAATTAATATATAATATAATAGATATTTAATAGAATTTCAGTCACAGTTCTTTCAGAATACTTTGAAATATAACGAATTCAGAAAGATTTTATATAATTATATTCAACTAACTCAAAGTACCTAATACGCGGAGGCTTTGGAACTAAAATAAATAATACTTGATATTAAACAGAAAATACAATTTCTTATAGATTATTTAATTGATAGGAACTACAAGATACAAGGGTCCACCGCGGACTTCAGAGGTTGAACCTTTTCGGTGCAACTTCTTTTTGTATCAGTATAAAAAAAATCCTTACTACCTGTGAATAGGATACATTAATGAATTTACCAAAAGAAGTAAAATGTAACTAATGCAAAAAGAGATCAGGAAAGAATATCGCGTTTCATTAACTTAGATTATAATATAAGTGAAAGTAAAATAGGAAAATGATGGCGCTTATTTTAAATAAATTTTAAGTTAGAAGACCCACTTTTTTATATTTTGTCATGGATGTAATGAAATTTTATGAGTAGTGAAGAAAATTTATTTTGAACATTTTCGTGAGTTTTTAGAGAAATGCATGTTTTTAAAAAGTTTTTAAATTCATTTTTATTTTATACTTTATCGTCTTGAAAAATGTTGGATGAGAAACAGCAACACCAAAGAATATTAGTTATAGAAACTTTGAATTATTATAACTTGTAAGCAATGAGATTTCTCGCTAATGTTCACATTATATTTAAATTCTAAATTGGTAGGAACGTGGACAATGGTTTCAAAAAACAAATTTTTATCCTCGTTGAACGTTTCGTTGTTTAATTCCAACTTCCTCAGCAACTTAATTAAACAACGAAATATTTTGTTTTTTAAAACCAATGTCCACATACCTACAAATTTAGAATTCACATTATATTTTTTAAAGTTTAAATGATATTTTTTCTATTAATTACTGAAATTGTTCGATAATATTATAATGTCATAGTGAATAGATAAATGTTCAAAATTCAAGAATATTAGCTTACTGAAAGTGGGTCAAAATTTGATTAAAAGATTCCACCCAGACCAACAAACTGAAAGAAGGACCAAGTTAAATAAAAGCATCTAATGAAATAGGCTTCGCCTATATCAAAAAATAGGCATATGTGGTGTAGGATGAGTGAATGACTGACCTCCATTTGTAGGAGCCGTCATAGTTGACCCCGTCGTTTTCGTAGCTGATAATGGGTATGGGCGGCGTTGTGGGTCCCTGTGGCCCCTGGGGTTTGGCCAGCACCACCGCGCTGAGGGTTGCGACTACGACGACCACCTGCCAACAGAACGCATCAGAGTTGTAGCCAATTTTCACACTGAATTCCCACAAAAACACTCGAGACACTGTTCAGATTCCTACTTACAGACTTGAACATGTTGCTTGGAGATGTGTTGTTTGCAAATGCACTGGTGGATGAAGTGTCCACGCAGCCTGGCATCGCCATTATTTATACGGATTCTCCCTTCCACCGCGCGCGATTACAATGCTCACGAAAGAAAGGATGAGAAGGCATAGGAAAAGCGCACCCGAGGCACAGCTCCCAGCACTTGTGTAATGAGTGGAGGGTCTATCCCGGAATCTCAATCTCTCCCTTGGTCACCATCATTTTTTTTAGCAAGGGTGCTACTCGAAACAGATTCGCTGCTTGCTTCTTTACAATGGGAAGCGAAGTGTGCTGAGCTGGTTATCTAAGTTGCAGGCGCAAGCATAAGTAATTTATAAATATATCGTTCAATCCACATTTCACACTTAAAAAATTATTTAATCGAAATGTGATAAGTCATTTTCGAATAATAATCATAATTTAAAAATTCTTCTAGTTTTCAAATACTATAATAACATTTTATAATTAACACGTTTTTTATGCCGTGGAGATATGGACGTTCTTCTACACTAAATTTTCTAGGAAAATCTTGTTCACTGATATGATGAGCTTATTCTTTATTTGATTAGATTCCTTTAATTTCTGTCAGCATTTCGTGAGTAATGATTTCTGGCCAACGTGAAATGAAGTCGATCAGTATAGCTACTAAGTTCAGCAGCAATTTCTTATGTAAAGTTTAACTTCAAATGGTTGTTTTCGAAACATTAGCGAAAACAACATTTTTCAATTTAAAAAAAAATTCTATTAATAAATGGATAATTTCTCCTGAAACGTCTAGTTTCAAAATAAAAGTTCCAAAATTGTTTTATGAAAATTTGTATTTTTTTATTGTAAAGTTTTGGTTTTTTTTTAAATACAGTAGATTTGTTATCACATGATACATAAAACATTTGGATATTGGTGTTTAATTTTGTTCTTATGTTAAAATGAGAAGGGCAGTCAAACGTCATTTTCTCTACGGGCAGCTAAGTAGTAAAAATTGAAAATTGCTAAATCAATTTTTTATTTCTAATCAAAATAGTGATTATTTTAAGGTATAAAAATGAAATTACGAAAGACCTTATGATGATGACACAAAAGGCATCTTTCCAAAAAGACAACTCTTAATCATGAGTCAGATAAGTAGAATAGGTAAACCATGATGATCAGTAAAAACTTCCCCCAAAACAAAAATAACAGTAATAGCGTTTTTCAAACCTCAGGTAAATAAAAAAATTTCTACGAAAGAAAATAAACAGGACTATTTTAAGAATAACGTAATTTATAAAAAAAAATCTTATTTTTTGCAAAAAGCTTCCCTGAAACCGGTACCACATGACTCACCTTAGTAAATACACAATACAAATACACACAAACCAGTAGATAATATAATTATTGTCTTTGTGACTTTGTGCATGTATAGGCACGTGTTCATACGAAAACAAGAGATTAAGGATTTGCAGAGGAAGCCTATTTTTTATGATGAAAATGAAAAATTATCTATGATGATTTGAAATTTTTTAGCATTAGTCCTCTAATGTAGTAAATAAAAGTCAATTAGACCCCTGCAGCAGTTTTCATTTATTGATATTTTTCTACATATATAGACACATGAAAAAAATATTAATGACGCGAGAGTACATCTTAAAAAGTATATTTATTAGAAAATTTTATTTTATTTAATATTCAGTGTAAGGGTTGTTTCATTTGAAAAAAAAGTTACATTTCGCCAAGCTCTTCGGCCATGATTCTTTAGCTGAAATAACTCAAAAAGGTCATGTTTATAATTTAGCAGGTAATTTTATATTTCTGACATTTTTCTTTCATTCCATTTATAATAGTGAGATAAATAAATACATAATAAAAGGTAAATACAATTTTAAAATAAAATAGTTATCCTTCCAATAAGATTGAATCCCGAACGAATTTGAACTAAATCAGATGATTTGGTTGACCTATCAAGAATTTGTTAATGTTAATTTTCATTTATAAAGGATTTATTATTTTTAAATTGAAAGGTTTTTTTAGTCACAAACTAATAAAAGACAATAATTTTAGATAATTATTATTATTTATTTTATTATATTAACTAAAATTATTGTCCTTTATTAGTTTGTGACTAAAAAAAAAGAAAAAACCTTTCAATTTAAAAATAATTTAAAAATTAAGTCATTAAGTTTTGGAAGAATTTTATAACAATAAACTATTTATTTATTATTTATTTATTATCTTCGATGTCTGATCTATTTATTAGTCAAGGTAATCCTGGAAATTGGTTTGATAGAAGACAATAATCATAAACGTTTATGAAGCTAGTAGCTGCTATTATAAAATACGAATTTTTCTATATCTAATTAAGTAATTGACCCCATTAGGATAACAGATAAAATATTTGTAATTAAAAAGACTGATGACGAAGGTCAAGCCTTAGAAACTATAGCCTCAAACAAATAAATTAAAAAATATATTATACATTAAACATATTTATTTTTGTATATATCTGTAGGTATATGTTTATTTGCATCAAGCAGAGTACAATCTCATTGATTTATCTTTATGAACGAGCTTACATATAAAAAAAGTTAAAAAATGTTTAATTTTAAATTATATGTCTTTTTTGAAAAATTAATTAACTATTAATAGTAAACAGTCATTGAGATGAATCAAATTTCCTAATTTCTAAGTTCTTAATTAAGCCTTTCCAATTTTAATCATGTCACTTGTTTTTTATTAATGAACAAATTATTTTGTAATATTATTATTATAAATGAATTGTAATTTTTTTGTTCTCCTTAACCCAGGACAAAATTCTAATTCTAATATCGTTTAATATATCATAGAAAATTTAATTATTTCTCTATTAAAAAATAAAGATCTTTAAAAATTGATTATGGTCATCACGACCCTGATCTTAATATATAAAAAAAATTAAACTGATGTGCCTATCCACATGAATTTACTATAGGCTTGGCTTCTCTCTTATATTTATTGTTTAATAAAATCATTTATAATCATTTAGGGGGAGGACAAAAAATGAAAATCTAGGCCCTTTGACCAAACTCAACCAAATATTGTATATTTAATCAGTGCAAAAACTAACCGAACAAATGGGAGGGTATTTTTTGCACTTTTGATTCAATATACAATATTTGGTTGTCTGGTCCAAGGCTCTAGATATTCATTTTTGGACCCTACACCCCTCCTCCATTTTGGGCGGTTAGTTTTTGCATTTTTATACTTCTGGGAGCCTACTCATTATGTATACGAAATTTGGTTGAGTTTGAATCGAAGGGCCTAGATTTTTATTTTTTGACTTCCCTCCAATTTTAAAAATAATAATCTTTTCTTTATTATAACTTCATTTAATAGGATATTTCATATTTCTTGTGTTTTTAGTTTGAAAATTTTATAATTTTAATATTTAACGCCCCCCCTCCTTGATTTCGGGTCTGATTTCAACCAAAATCTAATCAGCTCTTAATCTCAATGCACTAAAACTACATGTGAAATTTTGTTTTGATATTCACATTAGTTTTTGAGCTAGAGCGTCCACAAAGATTTGGTAAGCCATGCACACACTAAAATACAAAGAGACAAAACGGTTAATATCTCGAAAAGTATAATTTATAATAATATAATTAATCTTCACTCATAATTCCATGGTTTCGCCCAATTTTTTTAATCAAAATATTTTCAGCCGTTTTTAAGATATTTCGAAAAAACGTAGCAAAAACCCCCATTTTTTTCGTCCACGATTACAATACTTGACCTTACCCTGCATGGTGATATAAAAAAAAATCTTTAAAATTTTTAATTAATTAACTATATATAATTTATATTTCTTTAATTATATTTTTTCAAATTTACTTAAAATTTTTCTTTTTACTTTTACTATTTCTTCATTGCCAACTTAATTTAAAGTACTTAAGTATATAAGAAAAAATTATTTTATTTTAAATAGTTAATAAATATACGAAGTTAAAATTATATTTTCCAAATGAATTGCATTATTTTTAATCTATTGCCCTCTAATCTTCCTGCCACTTGGCTTTCGCCCTTTAGTTTTTTTCATTATCCACTTTTCCTTTCATTCATGTTTCATTTTCTTTAATCTCTCTCCCTTTTTGACATTGAAATGATGTTTATTATTTATTACTCATCTTCGTGTAATTTTAACATTAATGGCTTTTGAATGCCGATATTTTTTAACGCGTTTTTCATTTTTTTCTCTTCTTTCGCAACAAATGTTAATATTTTTATAATTATACATATTAAATTAATTTTGATTAATTGAATGTCACGGAAAAATCATTTTTTTGTTTTTACTTATTTAATGTTCATATTTAATGTAATGTTCTATGTTTTAATAGATTTAAAGCTTTTTCATTAAATTATAATATTTTAAATAGTTTTCTCGTTACTAGAAACATGCGACAAGTAGAGTCGAAAAGGGCCCAGTCTCTAGGGGGCCATGAAAAATCCCCCATGATAATAAAACGCACAGTAAAAATGGTAAAAAAATTAAATTGCTGAATATTATCATAAGATTAAGTACAGGGATTATTTAACGGATTATAGTGGTGTATCACAAAGTGGAAATAAAATTAAAAAAATTAAAAAATTTTTTAATTATTTTGGAGATTTTTTGGAGTTTACTCCGTAAGAATCGATTTGCATATAAGGAGCCCGGTATGGAAAATTATGGGTAGTAAAATTCAGTCAACGAATGACAGCGTTACGTTTTTCGTACGCACACTCTTCTCGTGGTGAATAAGGGCAACATCATTCAAACATTTTTTAGGCGCGGATTTTAAAATTGACATTGAAAAAAAACGAAAAAATATTATTATTAAATTATATATATAAATGCAACATGACAGGTTCCATCCCTGTCGAGTGCTTATTTATTTTTTAAAACATTTGAAACTTTATTACTTGACATTTAGAAATTTTCATTTAATTAATCTCAAAAATTAAATGATGATTTTATTTATATATATCATACACAATTCAACCCTATAATTTGATACGTCTTTCTCTAACGTATTATGGTTAAACTTAGATAATTAGACAATCACTATAACTATTCATTTTTTTATATTATATACTTATGTTATATTTATACTTTATTGTTATTATTTTAGATATATCATACACATTATATTATATATATTATATTATATATAATTCTTATTTTAAATTTAATTATAATATTTATTTAAAATTTATATAACATTTAAGTATATTATAGATTTTATTTATAATTCGTGGGTATTGATTTGTGGGTAAGATTTGTGAACCACATATCTACCAACGTTCATGTGTCTTATTTCAGTTACCATAAGCCTCTAGTCACAGTAATTAATAACGACGGCGCTATTGATCTAATTAATATTTGAAATTTTATTTAGGTATTTTCACTGATTCGTTTATTTATCATTTGATATGGTATTAATCTTTTTCTTAGACTAGTAAGCCTTTTTGTGCCTATTTAGACAGTCGATCTGAATGAGTAAACTCCAGTCGCGCGTCGGAGCTGACACACACATTTTTTTTATTTATCTCTATACATATTTCGGGCTATGAACCCTTCATCAGGAGGTTTAACAGAAAACAGTTTTCTGTTAAACCTCCTGATGAAGGGTTCATAGCCCAAAATATGTATAGAGATAAATAAATAAAAAAATCTCCAAAATAATTTAAAAGATTTTTTAATTTTTTTTAATTTTATTTCCACTTTGTGAAACACCACTATAATCCGTTAAATAATTCCTGTGTTTAATATGTTTCACTATAAACCAACACCGCTTTCCCTAAACTTTATAAGATTAAGTTGTTCTAAAAAACGCATTATAGAGTAGGCATTAATTGTTTTATTAATAAGTATTTTTAAACAAAAATAGAAATCGCGAATTTAAGACTTAGCACAGGGCCGTTCAAAGGCTATAGTTATGATACTGAATTGTTTAAATAAAAGATAGGCTAACACACGACCACTATATTTTTATATAATATTGATAGAATTTGTTGAATCATAATTCTTAAACTATTTTTTAACCACTAGAAATCTTTTGACCCTTTAATTAAACTAATCAAGAAAATAAATTAAAATTCTGAAAATCTAATAAGTGATCGTTATTCACATAAAGATAACGATTAAAAATTCAACATTATTTAATTTGATTTATTTTCTTAGAAAGACGGACTGGTAAGCAAAATAAGTAGGTTATAATTTATAATGAAAGACAGTCCATAAATTATTTACTTTTAATCAATTTCCGACGTTTCGGAGACTTTTTCTCTCCTTCTTCAGGGTATTGATGGATGAGTATAACTTGGTTTCCATTTGTCTCTCCTTTCAGTAATAGAAACAATATTACAATATTTTCCAACATTATACCATAATTATAACCGAGTTATACTCAACCATCAATAAATATTCAATACCCTGAAGAAGGAAAGAATAAAGTCTCTGAAACGTCGGAAATTGAATAAAAGTAAATAATTTATGGACTGCCTTTCATTATAACCTACTTATTCAACATAATATTACTACTGACTCTCACTAACTAATTATAATAAAAAAATGCGACTAGGACTCGCATTGTGAGGGTTCTCTACCTATTATATAATAGTAATATTTTATGGGGAATCCCAGATTTTTATTTAATCCAAGATATTTACATGTTTGAACTTGACTTCTCTAGAAAAAATAATTATATTTAAATTATAATACGAGTCATTATTATCTATTGAAGAAGGGAAAAGATTTTCCGAAAAGTCATTTTTTAAGAGAATGAAAGCGACGTTTCATTAAATTTCTTTTATTCGGAATTTTATTTTTCATAATCCTTGCGCTGCCCTCCATCAATTCTCCATTCAATATTTATTACTTCTATATTCAAGTCAGTATATTATATACTATTATTTAATATATCATTATATGTAGTAGGTAAAAATTTTAACAAACAGATATCAATCAGATAGAGATAGACCTAATATAGTGTTCCGATTTCCTTTTGCATGGAATTCTAAAACTGAATAATTAAGACATTCATCGATCTATCAGGTAATGATATCCGCCTTTTAACATTTTGTCAAACAAAGGTGTAATGATGATCTCCCAGGATAGCAAGTGAGAGCTTACCGAAAGGTTAAATATCTACCTCCACATGAACAGAACCATGCAGAACAATATAAAGATCAAATATACACAATGCCTCAGCTCTTGCCATTTGGTGTTCGTTATAAGGGGGCACCATATATTACGTAACACGAATTTCATGATTTTTGGACCCCCCCCTTCGTCCTTGTCACATATGGTCACATTTGTATTTTTTATATATCTATTTATATTTAAAACAGTGGAGTGCGGTCCATGGATGCTGTGGAATCCCTAAAATTTCAGACATTTAGAGTATTTTCATTAATACAGATATAAGATCAATTTCAAAATTTCAGTAGGATCTTTAAATTTTCAAATTATTATTTGTTATTTCAAATATTTCTATAAAAAAACATTTTTTGTTTTAAAAAGTGTATTGGTTCTTGAAATGAAATAAAATTGTTGCATAGTTTGGAGAGGCAATTACAATGAATGATTTCTCCGAAAAGGGTGCCGATAGAAGGTGAAGGTTTGAAGTCCCTGCCTGGTATTTCTTCCATTTCAAGCATGTCAAAGACTATTAGTCGAATAAAAATTGTTCTGGGTGAGGAATTATAATTACAAATACTATATTAGAGAAAAGAGAATCTTTGGACTAATCAATTTGTAAGAACTCTCAATATATAAGATCGGAAATAACTAACAATGAAATAGACAATAAGTCATAGCTTACGAGAATTAATTTCTGATTCCTATCCTCACTCACACAGAGCAGTATCCATTTGGGGCGAAGATACTAAAATATATTTTTAAAAAATCTAATGTTAAATTTGAAAAATAACGAAAATGATGCCGTATTCGATGAAATTTGCAACAAAAAGCAAAAATCGAGTTTTAAAACTTTAGATTTATACATGTGACCACACTTTGTTGACCCCCCCCCTTAACGCGTGACGTAATTTGTGGATGCCCCTAAGAGAATTAAATATAGCTAAAACAAATTATAGCTAATACTTCTGACAATCAATTTAGTATCTAATTATTGTTCGAAAAAAATCACAGACTTTAAATACTAAAAATAAAAATAATTCAAAATATTATTAAAATTGATTTTATGATTATAAGGAAGATGGTAACAGATTCAAGATAAAAATATTTTATACTTATATTTTTTAAGAAAAGAAATTCAATATATCCGATTTGAGTTTCTTATTGATTAGATTTCCATTTTAAGTAAAAATTTTATTTTATCTATTTTTCGCATTTATTTTTTAAATCATCATAATAGAACTTCTATTTCCTTATTCAGAATTCTTTTATAGCTAAATACTGATTGAGGTTTTCCTTGTGGATTACTATATTCTCTTTTAGGATTTAATTACATTAGAAAGTGATCATCCGTCGCGAAATATAACAAACTCATCCATATATTATACTTATGTTTGCTTAAAATGAATAGATATTTATAGCAATGTTAATGGAACAATGGAGCACAGGTCTCTCTGCATCTTATTGACATCAATGACCTCACCGTCGCGTCCTTTACAATAACAATTTGTCATCAGAATGAAATCCCTTAGAAAAGAAAATAACTTTTAAATGTATAATTTAAAATATTTCTATCAAATGAGAGTCGTGTTGTCAAGAGGTAGAATTTCTAACGTAAATCGAATCAAATCGGTTTTAATTTCTGAGAAACCATCAAACTCTAGAATTAATAAAGTAAAGGGTGTGTAGTTTCACAGTGAATGAAATAAAACTCAAAGAGGCTTATACAAACTCAATATATTTCGGATTATTAGTCCATCATCAGGAGTTTACAGGTTAAAACAATAAACTCCTTATGATGGACTAATAATCCGAAATATATTGAGTTTGTATAAACCTCTTTGAGTTTTATTTCATTCACTGTGAAACTACACACCTTTATTTTATTAATTAATATCATGTTTCACCTAAAACCTACACCACTTTCTCTAAGTAAAAATCAAAAAACAAAAAAACTCGAGAATATATTTGATGAGGATTGAACAATTCTCTTTATACTGCTAATAATTAGGTCCTTTAAATTTATGTAGTGAATTGTAACTTTTCTTTATTTAATAGCAAGTAAGCCAAAGTATTACAATGACTTCAAAAATCCAAATTTTAAACAGTACTACGCGTTTTGAACGACCCTGATTCAAATATTTTCTGACCTAGTTCTGAATGAATGTTTTTTTTATTAATAAGATATAATACTCTATTGCCCACACATATAGATCGAGAATAGGGTTGCCACCTCAGAACTAAATCTCACCCGGAGACAATGATAAAAAAAAACCCCCAAAAAACATACATATGCATACATGTGCAATTTTTTTATTTATATAAATTAACAAATTCAAAACTCACATTCCTACAAATTAAAAACAATTCTAATGACTAGTTACTATGCATATAATTAATAAAAAACAAACTTAACAATTTACGCATAAAAGAAAAACAGGTAAATAAGAAGAAATTCCTATTCCGTATACGGTACACGAGATACACGCGACAGTTTGCATATAATTTTGTACATATTCCATTTTACTTACACAACCCGGAGAAATAATACTTAAATCCGGAGCCCGGAGTCAAACCCGGAGAGGCGAAAACCCTAGTCGAGATTAGTTTGCTCTTGCATCTCAGAAGGAAAATGAGGGTGATAGAACTTGGAAATACTCCAAATTTGGATTGGATACCAAGATATTTCGTCTTTTCCTATGGAGTTAGTGCATCAAACTAGTACGATGATGATTTGTGAACCTGTGGTATTGAAGTATCGATTTTATTGTATTCAGAGAAGAATAGGAGTGGATTACGATTTCGTGAGCCCTTTGGGACGAAAACTGTATGAATGTGTTGGTTTGATTTGAATTCCTCAAAGAAAGTTGAGGTGAATTTTCGCAAACCTGGTATTACGCTCAAATGAAGCAGGAGTGAAGGGGAGGAAAGATATTTTGAATCACATTGAAACAACTCATTCGCCAATTCGTTTGTCGGTTTATCCTTATGACTCCCGAAAACTATAAACTATAATTCTCACCCCGCCTAACATCTTTTCGGAGTCTAGTAACTTTATTTACCAAGATCACAGATAGCTTGCACTCCATTAAACTCTCTTAAATATTTTTATCAAAAAGTTGATCCGGTCATATAAGAATCGCCGTTAGTCGCTTCACTATTATAAAATACAACCGATCAGTTGCAGTTACCTATAGTTTTTGTGTATTATATTCTTTTATGTTTTCCACCATTCCCTCAATACAGGCTTTAATAATTTTTTAAGCAATTCAAGGTGTTACAAATTGCTTGTTCTTTACTAAGTATACATTTTACGTTTAAGTTTATGTCAGATCCACTATAAGTTTTATTAGAAATTCAAAGATTGAAAATGTTCAATCATTTTTTTTTTTTAAATTGAAACATTTTTAAATTCATTACTTATGATTCCATATCAATAAAAAAATCGAACCTTTGTGGGGAGACAAATATGATTACACACTTCATCGAGAGGAGTACTTTTGAATAGATCTTTTAAAATACTACCATTTGTTTTTTGGTAATGCCGCTCTAGTCGCGAGCCTTCAGGGTCAGTCACAACTATAGGTGCAGGAGACAGACTTGGAATTGTAAAATTTTTAATTTTATCTGCTGTTTTCTTCTTAATTTCTGTATGTTTTCCTATATATTTTAGAGCATTATTTATTTTTTTATTTTTCATTTATTATTAGTATTTTTAATTACTAAATTTTTATGTTGGTTTAATGTAAAGGACATTGGAGGAAAAGTCATGTGGTTTAGGCATTCGTTTTATTTTTTTTATTTATAGATAGATAGGTAGTTGTTAAGTTTGCCTTGTACTATGATCGAGTTGTGATGAATAAGCCTTCTCAAATTCCTCTGAGGAGAATCTGGTCATAAATAAAAGAAAGGACATTTTGCCAGAATAAAATAAAAGGTTATTTATTGTATAGCCAGGATCCCGATTTCGCCGTCAAGAGTGTACCCTCCCGCACTTCCGGTTCTTCATCTCTGACTTTCCTCTTCTCAATTAGGTCACTGAAGTAGATTCCATCCTTGTGGGTGGATTGATGATTTATTACTAATTCTTTTTCTCCTCTCTCTCTCTAAGTAATGAATAGCGTGGAAAATAGACACTTAATAAATTATTTTATATTTTATAGATTTAAAACTAAAATTAGTCTTCAATGCCATTTGAATTTATGTATTTTTAACCAAGGTAAGTAAATAATTTTATTAGCCATTAAAATGATTCAATTCATTCTAATTGGTCAAATGGAAAAGACAATTTATGATTAGGATGAATAAAGGTGCAGCACCTAAAAGTCAATCTACAATGATGATAAATAATACTCATCCGGATTTATGACATATTGCTGTATAATGTATATTGATATTTTTCTCTAGATAAGCTACAACGCCTATAAGCTATAAGTCAAGATTCAGTCTTGCTTTCTAAAAGAAAAATGAGAGGAATGTAATTTTAAGGGTTGGCTAGGGACTGAGTCTTGAAGGATTGTTTTTTTCAAACAAAATTATTTGAGCACAAGCAATAAATATTCCATGTCCATATATACAACAATCTTCTTTTAAATTTTTTTTTTATTTTAATCATTTTTTAAATTTTAGTGTGAAAATTTTGAAAAACCCCACGACTTAATGAAGTATTTTCATTAAATTGAAGGGTTGGTTTTGTCACAAATATAATAAAACAATAATTTTAATAACTATTAGAATTATTTAATTGATAACTATACAGTTTCGGTCACCACTGGTCGACCATCCTCAGTAGTTCTAAAAATTGAAAGTCACTTAAGTTCTGGAAGAAATTTAATGAAGTATTGTTACCGGGAAGTAGAATCATGAAGGAAGATCCAATCTCTATTAGAAGGCTTGTCTTTAAATTGACAGCAAAAATGTTAAATCTTTCCAAATCTAGTTTTGTTCTCTAATATTGCTTCAAGAGAGATTTTTGATTAAATTTTTACACAATGGAAAAATTTATTTATTAAAAGAAAAAGTCTAGAAGCTTTTCTATGATTGATTAACTAGCTAAAACCGAGAATGTTTTATTAATAATATATAAAAGCTCGTCACTTTGTTCTATTTAGTGAAGATAATTTTTTAATAAACCCTTACCGGAGAATTAAAGTATATGAGTTAAAATTTCAGGTAGCTAACACAAATATGAAAAATTTTGGAAGTACTTGGAAATATTTGGAAGGACAAGTGGAAGTAGGTGTACAGCATATTAGGTCGCGGTTCACCCCTCGTCCCGAACCCTTGATTTTTTTAAATCACGAAAGGATTGAAAAGGGAATGAATGAAAATTAACATTTTTCTTAGAAGGTCTGTCTTTTTAATCAGACAATTATTTTTTTCAATTTATTTAAAAATGTCTAATTTTTCTATCATAACATTTCGACATAATCGTCATATTTGGTGTGATTATTTATTACAAAATATTTTCTATACTATAATAAGCAGAGGTATCTTTAAGGAGTATGCCAGTGAGCAGACCTTGTATGTAAAAATTAATTTAATAATATTGCTTCTTATTAGAACCACACTTTACAAGACTCGTAAAGCACATTCTAGGAGTCGCCTAATTATTTATTTAATGAAGTAAGCAAGATCTATGAAGCCTGTATGTAATCCCTTCAACTAAGAAATAAATTATAATACTTTATTTAATTTCGATTTGATAGTAAATTTAAAATTCGAAAATGAGTAATTAAATTTATTCTAAAAATGATTACATCTATCATTTCTTATATATAATAATATTTCTCCTTTCTCCAGTTGTTTCTTAGCCTAATTTAAAAACGTTTTCCCTTTATTATAGATTGAGCCATTAAGTTTGTACTGAAGTATTAATTGATAACCTATTAATATTTCTGCAAACCTCTTTTTTGTAAGAAAATATTAATTTTTAGATATTCAACACCCCTTCGAGGTCGAATTAAATATTAATCGAATCAACTCGCCAACCCTTTTATCTCTATGACTTTACTACTAGACTTCCCATCTCCGTCTTTCTTGGGATATATAAACTTCAATTTCTCAAGATACCACTAGATGATCCATCAGTGAGGGTCAAAATTAGCTAGTCCATAACTCAGAATCTATTGATGATATATTATAGATGGATTACATAATTACATGTTTATAATTTCAACTCGGCATCTCGAATGGATTCTGAGCTGCAGAGGGTCAAAAGTGGCTCGAAATTGTTCGTCTAAATAGCAAGTGTGTACGGCCATTGACCATGGACTTGGTTTGCCTGTGCCCTATTATCTTACCTATATGAAAGAAAATGTTTTTATGCTTCGTATTTTCAAAATATATTAAAAACTATTTTCATAAAAAATTAAACTAATTCACTGCGTTTCGGTTTACAATATTAGCTTATATAATGAACATCGAAAATTTTATATTTTATGAGATATCAAATATTTTGTTAAAATTTCTGTTAGTGTGTCTGTGTATTTCATCAAATTTTCTGCAGGCTCTAGTTCAAAATTCAATGGAATCATCAAAATGAAATTTTATATTTAGATATTTTATATTGAGATTAAGAGCTGATTAGATTTTGATTGAAATTGGGAGAAAATTTAGGTAGGTGGAGGGTTCTTAAAATTTGAACCCTTTGTACGATTTGTAGCAAATTTTGCACAGTTAGCATTTTTGGCATTAGGGAAATATTAATGGAAAAATTAGCTTCTTAAAATAGCTGAGGAGAGGTGCAGGTTTATGATAAAATCATGAGATGGCCAAATCACACATTTCTATAAGACAACACCACTGTTCACCTGCCCCAAAACAAACAGCGAAGATCTTGTTTTTATCATTCAATCGAAATAAGTATCTATAACGTTGCGGTCTTCCTTTCAGCATTCTAGTTAACAGATTGATTTTTTAAAAATCTTTTTGCATTGTATAATTGAACATGACGTTTACAAATCTTCACTAGATATATTATGATTGATGATCTAATAGTAAAATTCACAATTACCAAATAGGAGTCAAATTACAAAATAGCCATCTTTCTAATATGGTTCACTTCCTCTTGAGGCCCCAAGGACAATCTGTTCTCTTATCTCACTGAGTTGCTGATTGAATTATATTGAATTGTTGTAATGTGTTTGTATGCAGCTGATTGACGCCTTTAAGTGAAAGTACGATTAGTTGGATGTTCGTCATCCCGACACTTGTTGAGACTCTGAGTCCTGACTTTCGACAGACCAGAAACCTCAATCAGGAAAGGTCAGTAAGGAAATTAAAACCCTATCGATCATATCTTAAAATTAAAGCTAGATAGATTTATGGAAGATAGAACTAATGATATTGCCAGAAGTGATTATTACGGATAGATTTTTCAGAATCTCAATCCGATTTTAATCTGTCATTCTTCTCTATAATTGAAAATCATACATTCGATCTATAAAAATACTATTTATTAATTGTTTTCTATATAAATATAAAAACGTCTCCAAATTACCTCCCTTGCAAATGCAACGATAAGAAATAAGAATTGGTTAAAAAATATGTTTTCCATTCTTAAAATCTACATGTATTGAAGTTCATTTTGTATATTTTTTTAAATTAAATTATTATAATAATTATTATTAATTATTTATTATGGTTTGACTTCGAGGTCAAGTATGAAGTAAAAATAGTAATTATTAAATTAACACTGATGTTTTCTATATTGATCATTGGCGTAACCAGAAGATTTTCATGGGGGGGGGGGGGGGTCAATTCAGAAAGCAAAATATTTAATGCTAATTTTTTTTAATTAAAACAAATAGCTACTTCAAGAAATTAAAAAAGAACATAATTCTTGATTAAACATATGAAATATATTTAATTACGGTTAGTTTGTCATAAGAAACTGTTTGTCGTTGCCGTTACTCATCCCATGAGCCATGCCCTTGGGGAGGGGGGGGTTGACCCCCTTCCCATGGCTACACCACAGATATTGATATTAAAAAATAAATTGCCTTCAAAAATTAATTTAAAAATGTCAAAAAACATTATTTTTTAATTAATTAATTATTTAATTTTAATGTTGTTGAGTTATAAAACATGCCTAAGTAAGAAGCTATTTGTTGTTCTTTGTTTGCCACATAATTTACAAATTCCTATTCAAGAATGTCACATTTTTTTTATTGGTCCTACTAATCTCATAACTTATTTCTCTGGCTAATTTATTTAACATTCTCCGTTTTAATCCATTGAATCTCCTTTAAAAAATAATTTTTGTAATAATAAAAAGTCACCGTTCTTACATAAGAGACAAAATGTTTTGTCCTTTAAATCAGAATATATATATAGTCAATAGCTACTGAGAAATTTCGAAAGATAGAATGATTCAGGGGACTTCTTTCATCTCTACCGCTTAATAAGATTCAATAAAATATATTTATTTATTTATTTAATCCTAATTAGGATATTCATATAAATAATTATTTCTAATCAAGTAAAAACAGGACAATATTTAAAAAATAATAATGGCACAATAAAAAATTAATTATACAAATATTCATTTATGTGTGAATTTTAAGAGAAAACTAAACAATTTTGTTCATCATACAGTTCTCGATTTTTTTTTATTATTATTTTTAATATAATGCAAAGATGCAACCCTTTAGATTTAGATCTTGACAGACCTGAAATTTAAGAAGAAAAGTTAATAAAGGGATAAGGAAAAAGATGGACCCTGTAGAGAAGAAGAGAGGAGAAAAGACATGAGCGTAGTTAGGGGGAGTGCCCCCATACAAAACTTATTGCGCCCCTGGAAAAATCGAAACTTTATTATTATGAGACATAACTTATGTATTTCAAGGTAAATTATTTCGTTAATTCCAAAATTTGTCAATTCTACTAAAAAATTAGTTGATTTTTCTAGGGGGGGGGGGGGGCAATATCTTTTGTAGGAGAGAACTGCCCACTCCCCCTTTGCCCCTAAATACGCCTACGAACAGTAAACTATTAGTTATCTGCGAGACCAATAGGAGAATAATAAGAAAAAAATAGACTGTTGACCTATCAACAAATAAATATATACATATGGGTTGAAATCAGAACCCTCCTTTTGGGTTCTCCGTAGTCGGGTAAAAATATGTTTAGCTTTTAATAAAAAAATATTGTATTTAATAACATTTAATTCACACATAATAGCAAAATAAGTTTTGTATTGTATATGAGCAGATTTAAAATTGCAATTCCATTACAAGTTGACTCTGCGAGAGTCTCTCGTGAACTGGTGGTCCTGGTATTTTTTAGCAGCAACTGAAAAAGGGGTTAGTTTTCAAATATTTAGTGGCCCAACATAAAAATCTGTAATTTGTTATTAAAGAAATATTTTAATAAGTGAGCTTTTAAAGACAGTTATCGATCTTTGGCCTCCTGAGCAAGAATGCTGAAAATTTTTCCCTGAATATTTATTCAAATAAAACAATCAAAATTGTTACATATACCAAATAAATTAATGCTTTTAAATCCATTTTAAATAAACGTGTTTAAAGATTTTAATTATTTAATAAAATAATTATTTAATTTCTTTGCATTGATCTCTTATGCCAGGCTCATTGCTGTTGATGGTATAATTATAATATTTAAATTAATAATATTTAAATTATTTTATTTATTCATTTATTATATTATATATTATATATATATTACATTGAAATTGATTAAATTTTAATATGTTAAAAGATAATTCAATAGTGTAAAGGGAATGGACTTATTGAATCCATAAAAAATAATGTGCCCCTAATATCAAGAGACGTCCCAACCAACGTCGTAAAAAACAAACCCAAATAATTATATGTCAGAAAGAAAGTGATATTATTTTATCGATTTAATCTATCTTGAGGTTCATAGTAACTTTTTAATATAAGAAAATAGCATTTTGATTAAGAATTTTCTAGTTTAAAAGAAATTGTATGAAAAGATTCAATTTCTTGTCCTCGGGAGCAAATCAACTAGAAAAGGCAAAAAGTTTTATTTTTTTTCTCATTAGATATTTAATCAAATATATTGAAATTTCATATCTGTGTGTTATTTTCATTTATATTTTATATCAAATAATTATTTTTAGAAAATTCGCATTTTAAAGTCTAGTTTATTTGAAGTCCACGTTGAAAAAACGTTAATAACTCCGCTGAAATTTTTTTTAAAAATATGAAATTAATAGATATTATAAAACAATTAATTATTAATCATTTAATTTAATTTTGAAAGAAATCGATTCAGTACTTTTTGAGAAAATCGTCAAAAACCCCGAAAACCATCTATAAAACGCCT
The DNA here is from genome assembly GCA_024734495.1 of Forficula auricularia. Classification (NCBI taxonomy): domain Eukaryota; kingdom Metazoa; phylum Arthropoda; class Insecta; order Dermaptera; family Forficulidae; genus Forficula; species Forficula auricularia. The sequence continues at coordinate 17,046,205 of JALMQS010000075.1, forward strand.
TTTTAGAAACATTTTAAAATTCAGCTCCATGTCACAAGTCATTATTTCGTTTCATATGACTTTTTAAACTTTTTTCAAAGCATCTCGTGCTTTCAAAAAACATCGTTTTTTAGACGGCTCAGATGGTTTTTGACCATTTTCTCAAAAAGTACTGAATCGATTTAGTTCAAAATAGAATTAAATCATTAATAATTAATTTATTTATAATATCTATTAATATCATATTTTTTAAAAAATTTCCAGCGGAGTTATTAGCGTTTTTTCAAATTGAACTTCAAGCAAACTATCCTTTAAAATTTAAATTTCTTAATAATAATTATTGGCGATAAAAGATAAATAAAAATAACACACAGATATGAAATTTCAATAGATTTGAATAAATATCTAATGAGAAAAAAATAAAATTTTTTGCTATTTCTTGTTGATTCGCTCCAGGAGAGAAGAAATTGAATCTTTTCATACAATTTCTTTTAAACTACAAAATTCTTAATCAAAATGCTATTTTTTTATATTAAAAAGTTACTATGAACCTCAAGATAGATTAAATCGATAAAATAAGATCGTTTTCTTTCTCATTTATAATTCATTTGGTCTCTTTTATCAAGAGGCTGGGTCGTAAGTCACCCTGCATCAGCGAGTCATTTGTTATGGTTTTTACCATTTTCTTAAAAGCTAAATCAATCAATTTCGTTCAAAGTTTTATATAATTAATAATAATCGATTGTTTTATAATATTTATTAATTTTATATTTTTAAATTATTTCAAAGTAGTAATTAGTGTTTTTTGAAATTAGACTTCAAATAAACTACCCTTTAAAATGCAAATATTCTAATAAAAACTCTTCGATATAAAAGATGAAAGAAAATATTTTATAGATATGAAATTTCAATAGATTTATTTGAATATGTGATAAGAAAAAAAATTAAACCCTTTTGTCATTTCTAGTCGACTCGGTGCCCTAGTGAATGTTTTCATAACATTTCATTTAAAACACATTAATTGAAATGCTATTTTCTTTTATTAGAATGATGAGAATATTTAATATAATAAATAAATAAAATAATTTAAATATTCGATTATACCTATACACCAATACCTCGCTTTGCGTCGTTTCGTTTTGCGTTTTTTCGAAGTTGCGTCGCTGCTTAATTAGTACTAATTTTCACTGTGCGTCATTAGATTTTCGAGGTTGCGTTGTTTTGGGTTCGAGTCTTTAATTTTTTTTTTTAAATTTTAGCTAGAGAGTCTAATTTTGAAGGTATGGAGGAGACTGACATAAATGAATTGCTAACCTCGCACAACCAAGAATTCTCTAATGAAGAACTATTGCAACTGGAATTGCAATTTGCTAATGAAGAAGATGACAGTGACCGTTCAATAGAAATCTCCGAAGAACAAAATTTAACCTCCAAACAAATTTCCAAAGCGATGTGTTTGATTGACGAAGCTATGGAGATTTTTTTAAAAAACGTTCCTGGCAGCGGAAGGAGTTTTAAAGTGTCCCAGGCGGTAGCTACAAATATCAATTGCTACAAGGAAATTTATTTTACGTTGAAAAAAAAGCTGTTCACCAAACATTGGACCAATTTTTTGTGAAAGAAAGCCGACTTACGACAATAGTCACTATGGACTCATCAGACAGTGATTAATTTTAATTTTGTTTTTCATAAATTAATTGAATAGTTTATTTTGTTTTAATTGAATACGTTTTTTTTTTGTTTTTTGTATGAATGTAATAAAATTTTATATTATTTTTGTTTTTTAAATGTTTACTTTGTTCAATTTTCTTTTTAAAAAGTAGTATTTTCGTAACCCTGGAACCTATCTTCGATCTTTACATGGTTTGCTATAGAAATTTTAATTCACTTTGCGTCGTTTCAATTTACGTCGTGTTTTTTGGAACGTAACGCCGACGCAAAGTGAGGTATTGATGTATAGTAGTATATATATATATATATATTATAATTATATTAACATCCGTAGGTTTGCCAACCAGCGCCCCAAGACTCAGAGGACAGAGGAAAGCTTTTTCCATATTATTAGTATTTAATTGAAATGATTTATTATTTTATTATGTTATTATAAATACACAAGGTGTTGTGAATTTACTTCTTCTTCTTCGAGTGCCATACCCGAAACGGGCGTCGGCGCCTCTCCACATATACCTGTGCTAAGTGTGTTTATTTGTTTTACACAGATATAAGGGACCTACTTTTAACGCCGGTTCCGAACGGCTAATTTGGAGAGGTTGACTAGGCAATTATACTCTTGGTACGTTGCCATTACTTTCCAAGAGGAGTCGACTGCAAATATCTATCTGCCGAGACTCGGTCTCGAACCAGCGATCTTCGAGTCAGCGACCCGACACTCTAGCCACTGACCCATAGTCACCTCTGTGAATTTACTATTAATTGAAATTGATTAAATAAGATCGTTTTCTCTCTTAGGTATTGAGAGAAACTTCTCTCAAGACATTTGGTAGAGAAATCTCATATTGAATTTTAATGATTATTTTTTTGATTATTATAAATTCATTTCTGTATCTCAAAGGGCTACGCAGTAATGGTGAAATTTAGATAAATACTCCCTTCAAAACTCATTGCCCCCTTAGAAAAATTGAAACTCCATAATAATACGAGACATCATGTATTTCTCATTAAATTATTTCGTTACTTCCAAAATTTGTCAATTCTACTAAAAAGTTAGTTGATATCTAATCGGATTACCGAAATTGAAACCTTGTGGTGGCTAATCAGATGGTCGGCTGCCCCCCATCCCCCCAGGAATACTCCCTAGCTAGGCCAATGAGAAAGGATGGAGACGAAGTCTTGAAGGATTTAAGATTTTAAGAGTCAAATGCCTGCCAAGTGTTAGTCGAACTTTATAATTTCCAAAATACTTGTGTTTTCACATTTGTGGCTGATAAAGAGAATTTTAAATTGGTATTTTTTCATAATTTTAAGTTAAACCGTTTCTAAGTGGCGTGATAACCAAACCTAAAAACGGCTACTTTGGAGATCTCTCTCCTTAATCAAAATAATTGTAAACAAAATTAAATCTATAATTTTATTTAAAGAGAGTTTCTTAATAGAGTACAATTTTAACCCGATATTTGATTTGCGGGAAAATAAATATGTACAATATTATCTACCTACTTGTTAAGTTTTTTTCCTATTTAGCATAAGAGCGACAATGGTCTGACAGATGGACGGAATTACAGACATTTTAGCTGTATTAATATGATTTCGTTTTATTTTTTAAATGGAAACCTAAAAAAATTAACCAAGAAGACAGTGGAAGTATAAGTCATGAGGATAAATGTATTGGATATACTTGTGCGGCACGTTTTTAATTTGACAGCGACGCTGTGATGGAAGTCACCGAATTGCGTGCTGCCCAAAAAGCAAGTTTTTGAGGGAATTATTAATTTTATTTGTTCAAAGCAAATATCTCTATAGATAGTATTTAAGTATAATATTTTAAAAGAGAGGAGACGATTTTTAGGTGGGCCAGCGCGTCAAGAAAAACGTTTAATAGCTCATTATTGAATAGCATCCACGATAAGAAGAATATTTTTCAAGGCCTTTCTTCTCAGGTATAAGCTATATTCGATACAGAAGAAGAATTTGCGGAGGCATTAAAAAAAACTTAAATCTGAATAGGAAGTTCAGCTTACTTGCGACAGATTTCGCTACACAGAATGTATCTACTCATTCCAAGGGATTTTAGACGCCGATTTTTATATTTAAGATCCCCAGCATGGTCAGCTTATCACACATCTTCAAGGTCTTTGATGCAAATAGAATATCTGGAAAATGTCTATGCTGGCGCCTAGAAAATAGAAAACATTTACTCTTGTGGGCTGCATTAAAGTTAACTAAAGAGAACTCCATTTTTCAAGAGATTAGATCGAAGCTAATTATTGAAGTAGAAACACTGTTGCGATTATTTTGGAGTGAGAGACCACCCTTTGAGTATCGTTAGCCGTTAGCGTGAAAGTGAATAGAATCGTTAAGAGCAGTGTGTTGGAAAACCTGAAAAAATTAAAAACACCTGAAGTTAAGGTATACTTTCGGGTGGTTCATTCAAAACAAAATCATGCTGTGACATCTCTAGTCAGAAACTATCTCAAGTTTTCTATTACATATCCGTGACATTTAGCGTTTTTGAGATGTTGCTCACAGAGGCACACGAAACACATCAAAACGTGTGTTTTGGTGAAAGCTCACAATCTAACAAGAAAGCAAAAGTTATTTTAAAAAAATGAAGAGGCAACCTTATAATATTGAAAAAACTTCATTTCCGGAGATGCCAATCCAATTCTTTAATCATTATATTTAAATGAAAGTAAAAAAAACCTTTTAAAATTTATTATTTTCAAAATTGTTTTTTTTATTTTTTTTATAAAATATAGACCGAATTTATTTGAAAACTATAGTAGAAAACTAAACTAAAAGATAGTAGAATATTAAAATGGCAAAATAAATCGTATTTAGAACTTTTCGCACCCCTATCTCAATTAAATTAGGGTGGCCAGCTCACAGCTTTCATTTATCCGCAGCTCTTTAATTAGAAATTAACTTTTTAATTTAATCGAATTTTTCCTCTAATGAATTACATTTTAAAACATGAAAAAATTCAATAATTACAATTACCTATCAACTATGCTGAATCTTAAAATCAAGTTACACAACTTGTTGTATACGTTGTATATTTTTAAATAAATGGTCATCTTTGAAGGACACAAATCATAAAATATTAACGAAGAAAAGTTCAAATAGTTAATGAGTATTCTAACCTTTCCAAGATGGTGAAATGTGGATCTTCTAAGCTAATAATTGTAATAATCATTAAAGGTTGTTTTCTTTTTAAGTACCTACATATTTTGAAAATCTTAAATTTCTGAAAGCGTCACTAAGTCAATAATAATAATTAATACTCTGAAAATATTGACAATACCAAATTGGGTAGGTCCTACTTATACCTGTAATGACATAATAATATAACTTAGCACTCATTGTTATAGCCAGTGCCTAAGCTAGGCAGCTACAACAGATATGCATTCCTAGCAGGGCCCAGTCAATAGAAGGACTCTCAAAATGACCCCAAGAAAAAAGTATGGTAATAATTTGCTCAATAATTTAATAATAAAATTAAGTTCTTAGAAAAAAATGGGGGGGGGAGGGCTGAATTTAACAGCTAGCCCAGGGTCCCTTTCACAGACTAGTTACTGCTGCACAGGGTATAGCCATTGCAAGTCTCTCAGATAAATGAGTAGCTGCCATCAATTCTAGTAGGTTGTAGCATTTCCAACTAAAAATTCTTATTACGAACATGAATTTAGGTCATTTATCAAAGATTTTAATAGATATGTTTATATTGCATGTAGGAGGGTCTTGTCCTTTGGGAGTCGAACCCAAGCACTAGTACGCTTTCCGGGCAACTAGTCAGATCCTTGAGACCATCACCTCCAAACATGGAATATATAAGGAAAGCCAAGTATTTTAACTCCATTAAAATTGATTTTTGGAAAAAAAATTATCTCTTCGTGTAATTTTATTTCATAGAAAACTTTTTTCTTATCCTATACAGGTGTCGTAAATTCTCTTCAAGCGAACATCAAAATCAACAATTGATAAGATGATATAAATTTTCAATGAATATATTATATGGGTTGAGAATTCTGTTTAAATTATACCTATTGTAGAAAATCATTGATGTAAAATTTATATTTTAGTTTCAAGGCAATTATTCGGAATTTAATTATACTCGTATTTTGTGACAATGGCCTTCAGTTCCGTGTCTTTCAAAAATTAAAATATATCGACTTGTGACCAATTTTAGTCTAGTCTACCCAAGAAAGTAATAAATATGTATTAAATAGATAGTATTAGTAATCTTCACCATAATTTCTATTTTTAGCTGAACTACTTTATCTTTAGTGTAGTCCGGTTCTTATATATTAAGAAAGTCCCTGTATTCCAATTAGTTCGATTAATTTGAAAACACCTATTTCGCCTCACTCGTCTTTGGCCAGCAAGGGATATAATCTTATATGGAAAATATAGTTTTTCGATATTTTGTCGGCTGAGAATTGGAGATTGGAGTGAACCAAGTAGGTTTTTGAAAATTTTCAGCTCTTAATGTATAAGACTTACTTTTTACAAAATGAAACAACCCCACTTGGTCCCATAGTATTTTTAGTTGTATATCTTCTAAAACTCAGTGTAATAAATGTATTATGTCGATTTAAAAACAATGGATCTGCAAACTTTGAACTTCAATTTCTCAAAATAAAGATATGTGTACTTGGATCACTCACAATACTCAGCTGGCGATTTGTTATTTGGGGTCGGTTTTAAATCGAAGGGTGAACCGCGACCTAATATGCTGTACACCTACTAGTACTAGTACTAGTTCACTGTACTTCAATATTTCCAAGTACTTGCAAATATTTCCAAGTACTTCCAAATATTTCCGAGTAATTCCAAATATTTCCAAGTACTTCCAAATATTTCCAAGCACTTCCAAATATTTCCAAGTACTTCAAAAATACTTCCAAAGAGGTGTACTCCTACTTCCAATCGCGGATCACCCCTCGGTTTTAATATTTATGTCAATGGCAAGGTTACAAGATTCCTTCATTGACTCTTTTAAACCCTGAAGAATGAAGAGAAGATTTTCCCAAACGTCGGTTTTTACTAAGAGAATCAAAATCATTTCAGATTCTATATTTTGTTTGGTAATGGGAAAGATTACTAACATTATTAAAATTTTCTTAAATTTTATTATCAAACTCGAGAAGAAAAATGTTGATTTAATTCTTCTTAATCAAAAAAGAAAGGCCTACGCTTTACCCTCCTCTTTGACTGTAGTTCCTTATGTGCGGCTTTTCTAGGAATTACTTTCAAGGGATATTTTATATTAATGTCATCTGAACTTTAATAAAAAGAATTTGATTAAATCTTATGAAAGACAATGATGGAGAATTCGGAAAATTCTCTCGTCTCTGTACAATATTTTATATTAGAGATGACGATGATTGATTTGAACTGTTTTCTGATAGGATTCATATAGAAATGATTAATAGCATGCCATTTCAATAAGCTTAAAAGATTCTATTCATATTATATAATAAGCGTTTCGAGTATAATTTTTAATTTTTACTTCCGATTTTGAAGGTCGAATTTTCTTTCGCTTTTTATTAACCTACTCCTACTAAGCTGACGCCCGAGGCAAGAGCAGTTAGACAGGAATTTGTGTGATAAAATATTTGTTTAAATTTTTGGAAACAGATTCCTGACTCTCATAAAAAAAATTGAGATCCGATATAAAATAGCTTATAGCACTATATCGATACATAAATATATCGCAGTAAATATATCGATTTATTTTTATTAATTATTTTTTAGATATTAACAAATCAAAAACTAACAAAGTAAGATAATTGTAACTTATTAAGAAATAAAAACATCCTATGGAAGTAAAAATAATTTAATCTTAAAAATACAATTCTTTTTATATTCAAAGCTAGTTATATAACAAAAACACTAGTCAATAGCCATAGTCATGTGGAGTACATTTTTTTAAATTTAAAAATTAACTTAAAAAACACACAAAAAACATTTAAAAAAACTACTTTTCAAAAAATAATTCCAAAAACAAAAGCTTGGATCGTCTTTTGCCAGTCAGACGCTACTTTTTTGTCGCTATTTTTCTAGTATTATGGTAATTTTTTCTCTCCTACAATACATGACATAAATTTTTATTTTTTGAGTCAAAGTATTTTTTTATAGTTGTGATGTTGTGAAATAAAAATTTCCTACAAAATTGTGTAATTAAAAAATTGAAGCACTCTTTTGGAATTTGCAAGTGAAAAAAATTCCGATATTTTTTTCGATATCGCAAGGCATATATCGATATTCGATATATATCGCAAGGAGTGTATCGATATATTTTGGAAATATATCGATATAAAAAATGATTGATAAATCGTTGCCATCCCAAGTCGTCTCTCTACCACATGTCATTTATATCGGGAGCCGGTGCGTTGAATATAGGTACTAAAGCCGTTATGATTTATTTTTCGTCAAATATTAATTACTTATTTTTTTGCTCTATTAATTTTTTTATAATACCTATATTTACATTTTGTCTATATATAATATTAACATGATTTTTACTTCGACACTCATATTTCGAAAATTCAATTATACTTTTTTAAAGAATTCTCTATATGTAATGAAAATAAATTCTATTATTATTTCAAGACAATGACTCATATAAATAAATAAAATAGTTATCTTACACAATATCTACTAGAATTTAATCATTTCCAATAGACATATAAAAAGATCTAATGGTGTATACTGATTTCATCAATGAAGAGTCATGATATTTAAAAAATACCGTTAAAACAAAAAAAAATATACGGAATCATAATTATTTTTAATTCTATATCCACACGGATATAAGCGATGAAAGACCCCAACTCATTTCTATATCTAGTATTGCAGTTAAAGTTTTAACAATAAAATTTAAAAGTAAAACAGAAGGTAACTGTAAAGTAGACTGCTGCTTCATATTTTTAAAAGTCTTAGTTTTCTAATAACATATCACCAAAAGTCACTCTGACATTGATAACATAGTAATTTAAAAACTTTTTGAACAAATTTTGTTGTGTTTATTGAAACATAATTATGTTTCAGAGGCGAGAAAGAAATTCTGTCTCTAAATTATATTTAAAAAGTTAAATCACTTACTCAACCCCACTTGTAAAACTTTTTTGGCATAAAAAATATTGCAGAATTTTACAAAATCACCCAATCAACAAAACGAATTGTCATTTGATACATAGATCAAATTGAATCATTTATCTACTCTTATTAAACGAAGAAAAATTGTATATTTGTATCTTAGTTCTATTTTGAAAACGGCTCTAACGATTTTGATGAAATTCACGGGTTAGGGGGTTTTTGGGGGTGACAATTCGATCTGTCACGGTCTCATCTTCGACAAAATTGTTTTTGATGTGTTTTTTCGTAATCAAATTAATTATACTCAGGTAGACAAATCCCATTCTTAGGGTTTTAAAAAAGGTTACTCTTTGACTTTTCTACCCAGGCAGACAATGGGTTGGCTTAATTGATTGTTCTCAAAGGCCTTGAAGAACTATTATGATAGAGGGGTGAACCGCGATTGGAATTAGGTCTACACCTTCTTTGGAATTACTTTGGAATTCATTAGATGATCTATTGTTATCTATTGACTTCTACTTGGAAATGAAAGTGGAAGTGGAAGTAGGTGTACACGATTTTAGGTCGCGGTTCACCCCTCGATTGTGATTAAACGTTAGAATTATTAATAAACGTTTTATAATTGTTTTTATAAAGAACCCTATTTATTTAATAGAATAAAAAATAATCAAGAATTTATTTAAAAATATCTTTCGCATAACCAGAGTCTCAATTTTCAGAAAAAATAACACATTTTGATAAGTTTTATTTATTAACAATTGGATGAATAAAAATGAATCATGTGGTTGAATCAAAACAGGTGCAGGAGGTGGGGGATCCGGGGAGCGAGGTGGAGGTGGGAGTGGGGGGGGTACAGTGGTCTAATACATTATATATATTTGTATTTTTTTTAATTTGAAAACGGCTCTCAAATAAAAATCGACCTTTTTATCAGAATTTTAAATTAAAATAATATTAAAATAAAGCTTTTAACGGAAGGAAGAAGTTACCGAGCATCGCTCGGTGCCTCCAGAGTACTTCATTATTAAAACTCTATGAAGAGCAAAAATGTGCAATCATAAATTTCCAAGAATCTTCAAGGCTTCTCTTCTACCCAAATTCAAATATTTGGAACTTCCATAAATATATAAACAATATCACTACTTCTTTTATGTATAGGAGGGTCCTTTATGAAATTCTAAGTAAAACCATATTTAAAATTTATTCATACAGATGAATCGAAATTTAAGAATAAGGGGCTGTCAATAAATTACGTCACACAATAAGGAAGGCATCTCAGATTTGTGACAAAATATGACTAAGTGGGACTGGGGATCTTAAAAATTGTCATGTCACAAAAGTCAAATTAAAATTTTTTAAAAATTAAATTTAAAATATATTAAATCCCATTAATTGAGTTTAATTTATAAAAAAAATTCTACAATTATTAAATTATAGGGTATAAAGGTGATAGTGTGATGTCACTATACACATGTGAAAATGTGACAGAAAGTGACACAGGGGGAGCGGGGTCTAAAGATCTTGAAATTCGTGTGACGTAATTTATGGACTGCCCCCCTAAAGACTTTGTGTTGAAATGGGAAATAAAGAAAGGTCTTTTAATCAGCATTTGATTTCTATAGCATCTTTAACCTGGATTTGACTATTTGAGAGCCGTGGAACTTGAGAAGTTGGACAAAGCCAATTTGTATCAGACTCTAGAATTATATTCATCCGTTGGACAAGAAAATTCAAATAATTTATCAAAATCTCATTAAAAAGAATAAAACGATTAATTTCATGTGGATATCAAGACACAAAAATATCACAGAGAAGAACAGTTGATAAACTTGCCAAAAGAGGAGTAAATAAAGTTTTTCTAGAGAGATGCAAAATTTTAACTTCACTATATAAAGAACGAATTGATAGGAATATTTTAAGGAAATTAAAGATACACTATGATTATTTCTTTTAACAAACAAATCATCATCAGTAACAAGGAAAAGGCAATTATAGTAACCCGATTGGGCACTGTTTTTTTCTCACGGTCATCTAATAAAAAAAAAAAATATGAATCCACTACGATGTTTTTACCACACTCCTTGAAAAATTTGTGGGTGTTCCTGGTAATGGCTCTATTTTTAAGAGCGTGGGGGCGTTGGCTCAATAGGCAGAAAAATTGTATGTTTGAAAATGATTTTTCATTGATTGAATTAGCAGCATTTCAAAATATTAATCTCAAAAACTCAAATCTAATTATCGGCTCCAATGCTAAAATAAATAATCTATTAAGGAGATAATATAAGCAACTATCATTACTCTATCTATTGTATTGTTTTTAATTGATTGAAAGTCGATATAATCATTGTAAAAATTCCTTTCCGCTTATTGAATGTACTTCGCCATTACTCCACGTACTACGAGAGAATGAATGAGAAAAAGAGAGGGAGATCTAAATAAGGAACAACCTTGCTCCAGGGAAGGTTCACGTTCAATGATTCTGTTTTTATTTTTTTATTTTTTCTCGACATATATATCGTATAAGGTATCAATGACCTAACATATCAACAGATTAATTTTGTTTTTTCTAAAACACAACTCATGTAATCTTTTAATTTCAAGAATTAGTTAAAGACTATTAAATACTAAGCGTTAAGTATTTATCAAATTAATTGATTTTTTTCTTTAGTTAATAAATGTGTTCCTTCATTACTAACCTTTCATTTCACATTTCTTTTTGTTAACATTTCTATTAGATAACACTCGTGTTAGGCTGTTAGGTATTTAATTATGTAAGAGAAACATCTGATCTGATATTTATACTTTACGAAAGGTTAATATTAAAATGATTATAAATTATTTCTACAACTATTTTTAAATGTAAATACAAAATGTTAAGTAAGATGGTCCATTCTTTTTTGGGATTTTAAAATATCAACAAATGATTGTCAATATAAGATTGGAGTAATTTTGGGAGACAGATAAGTGAATTAAGTGGATTTCGATGAGGCAGTCAAAAAAAGAAGAAGATAATTTACACTATCTTTTTATTCATAAAACCGACGTTTCGGAGGCTATTCCCTCCTTCTTCAGGGGTTTGAGAAGTCAGTGAAGGAAATCCAATGCTACATTCCCCTCTGTCTCCTCTTTCAGTGGCAGTAACAATAATATATTGCATTTCATTCTCAGCAGATTACTACATTATAATTCTGCTGAGAATGAAATACATTATATTATTGTTACTGCCACTGAAAGAGGAGACAGAGGGGAATGCAGCATTGGATTTCCTTCACTGACTTCTCAAAACCCTGAAGAAGGAGGAATAGCCTCCGAAATGTCGGTTTTATGAATAAAAAGATAGTGTAAATTATTTTCTTTTTTTGGACTGCCTCATCGATATCCACTTGATTGTCAATATTTTTAGTTCGTTCTAAAATTGTTTCAGTCAAGTTTTATAAAACTGAATTATGTTGAACTTTTTCTTTCTATACTGGTACTGGGGTGGGACATAACCGGATCATTCCTGGAGAAGATAGTCTCAATATCACAAACCTCCTTTCCAGTGAACAGTAAGCAAATTGGAACTGCTGTAAATATATTAACAGCACACGGACAACCATTTAAAATACCACGATATCTACACGTAAGATACCTAGAACCAGTGCTTTGAACAAGCAATATAACAGATTATGGATGTACTTTATTGTTTACATCCCCAAAAGTACCAGAATTTAAATATACTCATGTTTTGGCTAAATTAAAACCTGTATTACTTTAAAGATTCTATCTTCCCTCCCGGTCAACTAATTATGCATTTTTTCGCATTAAAATGCAAGATTTCTTCAAAAGATTACATGTCCTACTGTCTTCTGTCTGGCTTTGTAAGTACTGCAATTCGAGTTCCTTCATGAAAAAGTGCTCAACAACTGCAAACGTCTCGAATAGCGCAATGAGATTAGCAAATAAATATTTCATAGTCTTTTTAGTCTATATTTTGTAGGATTATGGTAAGTTTTCCTAAAAAAATATTTTACCTTACATTATTTTATATTGAAGTTTTCATTTTATACTATGCAAAGAGGTAGAAGTTTGGAGTAGGTCAATTTCGGCTTGAGCAATTGATTAGAGTTATTAGCTGTATTATATCATTCATTCTATTATTCATTGTTACTAGTTTTTAAGGAATTTGGTGTTGGTACTTGGTGAAACATTTTTTAAAATGTTAATGTGAAACCTACCAAGTATTTTTTATCCAATAATTCATTCTTACTTCTCACTTAAAAAACTTAATCCAAATTGTTTTGTTCTTATCATCGGGAAAACAAACGTTTTAAATTAAAATGTTATTAAAACTAAGAGCACATACGTATTATCTCGAATTTATGCAATTTTTTAAAACTTTTTAGTTCAAACTACTCTATAAGTCATTTCACAAAAAGTTTGTTTGATTTTTAAAATTTGTATTATTTGAAGCCACATAGTTAATCCTTTATACCACTATATGTTGTTATAATGCTTCTTTTAAATCAACATAATGTTTCTTTTAAAAAATATTTTAAATCCAAATACAACTATTTTATTAGATACCAGCTACGAAGCCCGCCTTCGGCGGACATCTTGCTGGCCCTGAGCACCGTATTGGATTTTAAAATATTAATTTAAAATTACTAATTTTAATCAATTTTATTTGTCATGAACTATTAGTGGCGTTTAAAATTTAAAAAAATCACGTCCGCTTCATCTCGCAAGCTGATTATGATAAGTATAGATATAGATAGCAGTGGCGGAGGGTGACTTTTCAACCAGGGGATGCGTCCAAAAATTAGCCTTCGTTTTTTTTAAATTTTCTTTTATTATTCGCATTTTTTTGCAAATTTAATAAATATATAAAAATAGAGTACAGACAGCATCATAGAATTTTTCGTTATTTTCAAATTAAACATTATATTTGTTTATGACACACGGTATGAAAATACGATAAATGTTTAGAAATTTTAGGGACGCGCCGCATCTACAACATCCATGGATCGCACGCCACTGATAGATAGAAAAATTATTTTGGCTGTATGTAAATTGATGGATGGGAGGAGGGGAATAAAAATAATTCTTTATCAAATATTTCAATTCTTTCCCACGATTTTGCTTGGTATATTACTTCGCAGTTTGCTTAAACATCGAATATGCAATAAAACCTTTACAGTAAAAAATATTATAATTTTAAATCTAGAAAAAATATTCAATAAATTATAATATTAGTAATGTAGTAGTTGTCTTCCTTTTACCCAAACATAATAGATGGAATGAACATACAAAATTGATTAAACAAATGGAGAAAGAGAAGAAAGGAAAAGTGAAATGTGAGGGATGGAAGAGATGGAGGATGCAGTGAAGCAAGCCAGCCATCCAGGCAAAGGTCAGCGAAGAGGGGACGAGTGGGCCAATCGGCATCCCACCGAGAACACACATTGCGCACTGAGGAAGAGGGTGCTTGCCCACTGCTTACCTGAAGGCTAAATGCCACCCGATACCTGGAGTCTCGTCGACTAACCCCAGGAGTCATCCAGATCGCACCTCAAATGTCAAGGCTGCAAGCGAAATTGCAATCAGGAAATGAGGGTGGAATTTCACTAAAGACTTGGAAATTTTTTCTCTATTTATTTATTTATATTTAAAAATGTCTGTAACATGGAAAACAATTTTTGAATCTGGTTTTTCCTGTCTGCATGTCTGTCTGAATTATGATATAAGTAGGGGAGAGGTGGCATGAAAGAGACACGTATTGAAAAGGACAAATCAAATAACTCGCTAAATAAAGGTCGAATCGGAACGACATTATTTTTGTTCTGTGGCTACCCCAAAGTACATACATTGACATCTTACTTCATACTCCTATCATTTCAAGGATGCTGGAGACGTGCATGTGTTTGTAATCGTGTACCAAATTATTTTTTTGGCTCTTCTTTAGGAACGTTTTTTCCAGTACTGTAAACTGTTAATTAAACAGTTTAGCGTTGTTTATAATTGGTGATATACATGCTGATACGAGAAAAAAAGATCAGTAAACTTTTATTTAGAATTGTAGATTTTGTGGTCATGCTTATAATTTGTGTTTGATAGTAATGAAAGGGACACAACAAACGGTTATGGAAGGGATGTCGATTTCATGACTAGTATTTCATAAAAAAAACGTTATTGTTACTTTTTACCATATAGAAAAAACAATTATTTTAAAACAGAATTATTACTATTAAAAGAAAAGAATAGAATAGAAAATTTATTTGCAAGAAGTAAGTAAATACATTGTAAGTATATATAATAAATTTAAACTAATTAAAGACAATAAAACAAATCAAATTAACAATTATTGCAACACCCCTCATTAAGCAAAGCTTGTGTGGAATGGTGGTCCGACATCATAGCGTTGTTTGCTAATTCCAATTTATATATATAACTTATTATAAATAAATAAAACCCGAAACTTCCAAAGATAAATAAAAACTAAAGGCCTTCCACCACATACCTCCTCAACCTCGACCTAAACAAACCAGAGATTGGCAGCCCAGTGATGCGCGCATTATAAACACGAGGACCCCTGAAAGCTGGATGACGTGCAGCAGCGCTGGAATTAAATCTAGGCTCCCTAAGGCGCTTCCCAGATTGCTCGCGGGTTCCGTGGACATGCCCCGGCGCCTCCGGGAATTCCCCAGGTCTAGCGTGTACAAAATTTATGAGGAACATATCACGGAGCTGGTCAAAATTCAAAATGTTGAATTCCTTGAAGATCAGCTCCGTGGGGTACCTTGCCGACCTACCCAAGCAAAAAGAACTATGAATATTTTGTTTTTTTAATTATATGAAGGTAAATGTTTATTTCCATGTTTATTATCTTTTAAGATGAGAAATTTAAGACCAATGTGCTATTAATTACTTTCAAAGATGTGATTTTAAACTAAAGATACTTATTGAAGGAGACAATAAAAAGAGTGTTTTCTGCTGGAATTATAAATTTTATTTATTTATAACGAGACTATAGTTTCGAGGGATTTGCCCTCTTCATCAGTCTATTACAATGAATTCACAGGAATTAATTTATGAAATTTTCATAAATATTTCATAAATTAATTCCCGTGAATCCTTTGTAATAGACTGATGAAAGAGGCCAAACCGCGAAACAGTCTCGTTATAAATAAATCAAATTTATAATTCCAGCAGAAGATACACTCTTTTATTGTCTTCTTCAATATATAAAAATTCTGCTACTCTCGGCAAAAACTTTCATTTTAATTTTAAAGATACTTAATTATATACAAACTTCCTAATATTTAGTATGTGTGTAGTAAAATTTACTGTGATTTCCTTATATTAACGCGCTGTCCCTTTCATAAATGATCGTGTTCCTTTCAATAGAACCAATTTTTGTAAGGGATAAAATACACTTTTTTTTAAATGCGAAAATATAGTACTAAGAACAATTGAATGTGTTTTATTGTATTTTATTTCGATAGCCAATAAATTGAAGTCTTTAATTCTATTTTTGCCTCTTTAAAATGTTATATTTTTTATTTGCTAGAGCCTCCACAGCAAAAGTGTCACTTTCATGCCACCTCTCCCCTACCTATCCTATATAAATTAGGATGACATTCAAACTTGTGCACACATGTTTATATTCCCATAACGAATTACCGATTTCATTTTGGGATTTCTAGTTTTACTACTGCAGAAAATTCGAATCGTTAGATTTGAAAATCCTAAATATTTTTATAGTTAAAGATGTCAAATTAGACTCATAAATTTGAATTAATAAGCTTCACATTTGTGCTAAGTTTCAGTGTTCTAGTTCAAACAATTGCTTAAATAAAAAATTGTCGATTCATTAAAATTAATTAAATTAAATTAAATTAAATTTAATTTTTTGCTTTTTCCAAAAATTAATTATTAGAAGATAAAGAAGAAAGTGAAAATTCGATCCGCTTCAAGGCTCATTATGTTTTAAATGAAAGCCCAATAAAGAGTGATTGAATATTACAACATCTTTGTTAAATTATTATTTTTTATAATAAAAATAACTTGAATATTGTCGTCTGATGATAGGGGAGGGAACAAAGTGGCCGTGGCCCCCTGAGTTATCATATACATAGAGATCCATAATAATATGTAAATAGTTTCAGCTAGCAATTTTTACTTTATCCAATGCGAAGCATGGGGAAAGTATTGTAATCGGTCTCGCGGCAAGCGCGACTTCAAAGGGTCCTCAAGGTAAAGACTTCGGAGCCCATGAACTCAATTAAAATCACAAATTGTAGTATTCAATTAGGTTGAATTTTAGCACGTGACGGTTTTGCCAAAAATTGCATGGGGTCTCGCCGAGAGGCCAAAAAGTGCGATTTTTTCATTTAATGCGTGCAGGTGGATGGATGGATGGATGGATGTTTTCATTTTTTTGGCCCACGATTTTTTCCACACCGTTGCACCGATTGAAATGAAATTGAAAACCTACCATTAGTTTAACAAAATGAAGCGCTGATTAGTTTTTGTTACATATCGGCCAACAAACATTAGTACTTTATTTCAGTACTTTTTTAGTTTCTTCTAAATATCTTGAAAATGACTTGACCAATTCTGATGAAATTTAATATCCTAATTAAGTACCTTGGGGACCACAAAAAAGGTTAAATAAAGTTTTTAGTAAAATTATATTTTAAAGTACTTTACTCTTGAGTAAGATAGTACTTTTTTAAATTCTTTAAAATTTATTCATTTGATCGTTTCATATAGCTCATTTAACCTAACTTAAGTAAGAGTGGATAGGCTTCTCTCTGTGAAATGCTAAAAATTTGGGTGGAAATTTTATAAGTAACCATAGCAACAGCGTTGTTTTCTTATCCGTTACCTTTGCTGAAGACATAGAGGAATCGACTTAAAATCAAAAATAGCGATTGATTCCGATCTAATACTTGAGGAAATACAATTCTACATTGGATTTTGACATTTCGGTTATTATTGGTAACCATTGCTGAAGACATGGAGGAATCGGCTTAAAATCAAAAATAACGATCGATTTTCATCTAATACTTGAGGAATAACAATTCTACATTAGGTTTTTGACGTTTCGATTATTATTGGTAACCATTGCTGAAGACATGGAGGAATCGGCTTAAAATAAAAAATAACGATCGATTTTTATCTACTACTAGAGGAATAACCTTATTGCATTCCATTTTTGATGTTTTGACTATTAATGGCAACCTATACTGAAAACGTTGAAGAATCGACTTAAAATAAAAAAAGACTAAATTCATTTTTGGTAAACAACTCAAGCTTGAGGCACGCACTGACCGACCAGGAATTTGCCTCAAGGGGCTGGCCTAGCGAGGCAAATCCTAAGTCAGTATCCGGCTGTTGGCGTAGTTAGGGAGTTCTCCGGGGGGGGATGCAGCCAGCCAGCTGATTAGCCACAGTAAGAGAGGCGAGCCTTAGCGGACGGTCCGATTAGAGATCAACTAAATTTTTGTAGAATTGACAAATTTTGGAAGTAACGAAATAATTTAATGTGAAATACATAAGTGATGACTCCTAATAATGGAGTTATATTTTTCTAGGGGTGGGCAATGAGTTTTGTAGGTGAACCACTGCCCCCATCCCCCTTAACTACGCCAATGACTATGGAACGCTGATAAACAAATAGAATTTAGCAAGGCCGTATCGCTCAACTTTGTTCAAACTTTTGGGAATCTTTGACTATCAGTCAGCTACTAATTAAAAATCTGCCCGATTAGATAAATTTAAAAGCGGACGATGACGGCTAGTTGACTCTTAAGCTAAGTTAATCTCCAACATGTGGACAAACCGAATCTTAGTTTTCTAACCATTTCACATTGTCTTGAGCAATTTCCTTAGAAAGCTAAATAAACAAAACCTAAACTTATAAAGGCGAAGTCGTTAGCACCTCTCTCAGTGCGCGTCAAAGTCAAGTTTATATAATTATTTTATTTATAAATGAGCCCACGGTCTTTTTAAAATAACTCATTTGAGATTTTTCTCACCCTTTCGTTTGATTATTATTATTAGTTAAATTTTTCAATTTTCTAAAATTTTATATACTTACCTATACTTAAATGAAATAAAACTTCTTATCAACAAGAAGACCATATTAGGTTATAAAAATAAAATTAAAAGAATTCAAGAAGAAAGAATGATACATTTAATTTAATTTTCTCATATCACATCGTAGTGTTTCACTTTATTATATCGATATACCAGAATTTTTATGAAATTTAAAAATTATGTCATTATATTTTAAAATTTTCACATTTATTCATAAGCTTGTGTTACGTTACTCAGAAGTGTCAATATAATATTATAATGTTAAAAAGTATAGTAAAATATCTTCAGGCAAATTTCTAAAGATATACCATATTAAGATCCCATATCAATAAGATCTCTTTTAAAGTCTTATTTAGTCATTTTTATTTTTACTAAAATATTGAGAAATTTTCATTTCAAATAGAATGTTTAAAAGATTAATAAGAAATGAATCAATGATCGATCGGTTAATAAATTTCAATAGATTTCATAAAAATCGTAGTGTTTTAAAAAGCTAAAAGTATCAAATGACAAAATTAAATGGGCTTTCGATTTAGAAAGGCATGGAAGTTTTTAAGTGATTTATTTCAAATGTTATAAACTGAAGATTTTATCATCTAATAAGAATAACAAATATCTTAAAACAAATAATAGCAATCGAATTCAAGGATCCATTGAGATGTTTATCTAACTTGAGATGTTCGAGGTCGGGACCTCAAATGACCCCCTGGGTCATTTCAACAACACATGTATTAATGTACCAACAATCTCTTCGCATGATCAGAAAATTAAGTGTTCTTCTTTGAAAGGTGCAGAAAAATTATTGGACACGAAATGTTCATTTCATTTAGAATATTGATAAAAACTACATTTATTAAATTGATTATACATTCAAGAAATAAAATAGGTAAAGGGTAGAAATATACCGACGAAGAAAAAGTGATCTCTACTATCATTTAATAAATTAATCTTTTTACTAGCAATAATCAATTAAAAACTAAGAAATATTTTAAAAATGGAGGACTACAACATAAAAAATATAATTAATTTCTTATCAGAAATAAACTTATTATTAGGTAATTCAATAAGTCCGTAGGATGACACATAGATGGCGTTACTATGAATTTTTTTCCATATGATTTTTATAACCATCAAACGACACGTGTATTAATTTGACAGCAATCTGACTATTGATTCGTGAGTTATAGCATTTTGTGTGAAGCAACTTTTGTTATTAAAAAAAAAATGGGAAAATATGAATTTCGAGTTTTAATAAAGCATTGCTTTTTGATGAAAAAAATACAGTGGAAACCAAGCAATGGCTTGATAACATTATCCGAACTCTGGGCTCCATCGAGACAATTGGCAGAGAAGTGGATTGCTTTTTTTTTTTTTTTTTTTTTTTTTTATTAACTCTTAGTGAGTTCAGCAATCTGCCTGAAAAGGCAATAAGCTTTTGTTATGACTTATCATTATTACAATTATATAAAACAATTAAGAATTAAATACAAAAATAATAATAATTTTAAATTTACTGGCATGTAGAGTATCCCTCCAGTGAGGGATCTCTCTTACTAAATCTTATTATATAATAGAGTTTATGGGTTTTTTTTATCTAAGTCCTGAAGTCAGGTCGGATGGCATCAGGCGTTTCAATCTGCGCACTTCACTGCTGGGCACATTTAGTCTGTTGGCTAATACATTAGGATGCACTAACACTCTTTTGGTGTATTTTTCACTGAAGCGAAGTATGGCCTCCTTAACACTTTCCAAAGGGATGTCATGATGGATTATTTTGTTAGAGACGTAATAAGGCGCGTCTGCGATGACACGCAACATTTTGTTTTGGAACCTTTGTATGATGTTAATGTTGGAGATACTGGCGGTGCCCCACAGCTGAATTCCGTAAGTCCAGACGGGCTTAAGAATAGACTTGTAAAGTAATATCTTGTTATCCAAGGATAATCTTGATTTACGGCCAATAAGCCAATACATGTTGCTTAGTTTAAGTCCTAATTGCTTCCGTTTGGTCAATATATGTTTTCTCCAAGTAAGGCGGCGGTCTAAGTGAATGCCGAGGTATTTGGCATCTTTGGCTTGTGGGAGTTCACAGTTGTTGATTTTCACAGGGGGACATGTTTCTCTACGTAGTGTAAATGTGACGTGCGTTGACTTACTTTCATTGGCTTTAATACGCCATACTTTTAACCAATGCTGGATTTTGTTTAGGTTCGTTTGGAGATTTCTTGAGGCTGATGCTGGATCGGTATGGGATGCCAGAATCGCAGTGTCATCAGCATATGTTGCTATCATTGTAGTTTTTGTTGTTGGTAGGTCTGCTGTATACAAGAGGTATAATATAGGGCCGAGAACACTCCCTTGAGGGACACCCGAATATATAGGTTGCAGATCAGTGTATTCGGTTCCTTGTTTCACCAGGAAGTGTCTATTAGTCAAATAAGATTTTAGTAATTCAAAATGGGGATAAGGGAGAATCTTTTTTAGTTTAACCTTCAATCCTGCATGCCAAACCTTGTCAAAAGCTTGGGATATATCAAGGAAAGCAGCTGAACAATATCTTTTAGCATTTAAATCGCTGTTTATTTGGTTAACGATCCTATGTACTTGCTCTATTGTCCCATGGTTATTTCGGAATCCAAATTGATGTTCTGGGATTATATCTCTTTCATTTAAAGTGGATTGCTGAATTTTAAACTTGGTCGTACCAAGCACAAATGTTGCAAGAGCGCAGAGGACGCCCAAATGAGGCTGTTATTCCAGAAAACACAAAAAAATCCACAAAATTCGTTATGAGACGATCGACAAATTGAAGGTGCACGAGCTAGCTGACATTGTAAATATATCAGATGGTAGTGTTTTTACCATTTCACACGAACATTTGGGTATGCTGGAAGTTCTGTGCAAAGTGGGTGCCGCGTGAGCTCACAATCGGCCAAAAACATTAACGAATCGTTGCTTCAGAGGAGTGTTTGGCGCTGTTAAACCGCAATAAAATGGAATTCTATCGACGATATGTGATAATGGATGAGACATGGCTACTATTACACACCAGAATCAAAAGACAGTCAGCTGAGTGGAACTGAAGCCTATTTTGACGAAAAAGAGAAATCGTACTATAAAAGTGGTATCGAAAAGTTGGAAAATCGCTAAACTCGTTGTATCGCCTTCGAAGGTAACTATGTTGGATAATAAAATCGAGTTTTGTCAAAATTTTGTTTTTTTCTTACTTATCCTATGGACTTATTGGATGACCTGTTAATTTTAATATAGCTTGACAGGCTCTAATGCAAATTTTGGGAATTTAAGCATTTTTGCCTGGAAATGTCTCAAGTGGTAAAAAGCTGAAACTTGGCAGAGAGTTTATTATTAATAATACTATTATTATTACGAACTCATGTGCCATATTTCAGTTTGTTATCTAAAACTATTCAAAAGCTCCCCCAATTAAGGTAGTTCTTTCACGACAATCCACACAAAAAGTTTTAGCCTCGTAACTCTCACTATACATTATGAACGGTGCTAAAATTTTAGGTTATGTTTTTTTAACGTGACTGTACTTCTCACACTACTATATCCTCTTTATGAATGGATCGTTTCCAAGTCATTGATCTTATATCGCCACTAATAAAAATAATCTGCCAAATTTTTATTTTTTTATTTTTATCAAAACTACGAGGTAAATAATTAAAATTTTTTTTAAGTTACTCCAAATATATTATTCTGACAAATATTAGTTTTTCATGAAGATGGTGAAAGTCCTTTAATGAAAAAAAGTAAATAATGATCATTTTCCCAACCTTTCCCAATCTACCATATGTGAAAATTTCATTTTTAATTGCAATTATTTCATGTTTGGTTTAGTAAATCGTCTTCAAATTCTAACAGTGTATTTATTATGCTTTTAATGACTTATATTCCAAGTTTCGAAGACTTCTTGAATTTTTGCATTTGTGAAAGAACTTCCTTAATGATTTAATTACTTCTACATTTTTCAATTAGAATGATTAAAGCTAAAAACTCTAAAATATAATTATTTTTGGCATCAAAGTGCACTTTCTATAATATTTTTGAGTTACCCAGGATGACGGAATCCAAAGAAACTCAGCATCAGACTGACAGACACCGGAAAGTAAGTGTTCGTTCTTCTGCCAATTATGTTAGTATTTCAAAAGAAAAACTAACTACATTTTGGAATTTTTACCTTTAGAATTTCCGGAAAAAATGCGAAAAATCAGAAAAAATTTAAATTAATTTTTATAATTAATTAGCTGAAATTCGGTAGCCGAGGCTTATATTAAAAATAGCTGCACCTTTACTGATGAAAAAAAGATTTCACTTCTTCGTCCAATTGATTTTCAAATTCAATATAAATATTTAATTATTTCTTATCAAACTATATCTATACTTATAATAATCGGCTTGCGTGACGCCGACGTGAAAACCTATTAATAGGGGTCGGGTTGGCCGAGGGGATAGCGTACCGGCCTGCTAATCAAATGGACCCGCGTTCGAATCAGACTCGCGTCAACCGGCTTAAATCTGATCTCCAGATAGAAGACAAAATTTAAAAATATAAAAGTAAATTGGCTGATGGCTAGAAAGGCCGAAAAGCCAAAAAACAAAACAAAAAAAAGGAACATAATATTCATGACAAATAAAATTTATTAAAATTAGGAAATTTAAATTATTAAATCTATTACAGAGTACAGGGCATAACCCCCTGGTTAGCAAGATGCCCGCCTAAAGCGGGCTTCTGCAGCTGGTATTTTCAATGATTCGCAATAATTTATTAATAAGCTTTACCATCATATCCTTGAGGCTAATTCCATTAGATTATAAAATATAAATGATATGATTATCTAGTTGTTGGTTATAATTTTCACTTATATAATACAATGGGTTCGATATTCTAACCACAATTAGCCATTTTATATCAATGCGTTTTATTACTTGTGTGAACTTTCCATTAGACAATTTAATCTCCGATCTTTAATTTTATTTTCATCGATTATCATCTTTAATTGAATTGAATATTCAAATGATGAGTATATGATTTTTTCCTATTCTTAATCTAAACATATTGCACTTAAATTAGACACTTCCATTAGTTCTACATGATTTTCATATATCTAGGTTTAACTTATGCAAAACGCATAATGAATAAAACTCCTCTCTGTCTCAGCTTTCACTCTCTTTTCTTCTTCTCAAGACATTTAGGCAAATAATAGCGCATCCAAACTTGACAATTAGCTAACCACAATGATTAGATGATGGCTGACGCTTCTGATTGCGTTAGATTAATCTTGCCGCCTCTGAGGTACAATTCTTGCTGAAGACAGCCTCAGAATCAGAATGACCTAGCTAAATATCGATGGTTTTTATAATTTTGTTTTTTACAACATAAATAACACAATCATTTCAACAGATTTGAATTAGGTATTTGGTGTTATATGGTAGTAATAAAGGAGAGGTTTTTGAAAGGAGGAAGCTTCTCATCTTTCTGGATTCTTCTGCTTGAATAAGCTTTGTAGGAGAACAACTTTATATGATGAACTAATCAATTAAATCTTTTAATTTGGAAAAATTATATGAAATCTTTACACATTTTTAAATAAAAGTAAATTACTAGAAACACATTTTCTTGTGAAATATACAAAATAAAAAATAATCTTAGAACCATAGACTCCAAGAGGAAAAAGATAAATTAATATCTCTACAACCAGTTTAAAATTAACTTCTTCACTATTCGAAATTAAGGTTTTCCACACGCACCGTAGTTCAATGAAAAACTACTATGCGACACTATTAGATATTCATTAATAGGATCGTAAATATAGATATGATCTTTATTCTAAAACATTATATACATAGGAGTGTAGAAAAAATTCCCTCTACACCTCTTGTGAGCTGTCAAGTGTAGCATAGTAATTGAACATGTACTTTTTGTAAGTATCATTACTGAAAAATAAAAATCCTTTATGATTCTAGCAATTTGAAATCTTAAATAGTAATTAAAGTAATGTATTGATGATTGAAAAGTTTTTTTTCATAGTACAGAAAATAATAAGATATTAAGATTTTTCTACTGTGGATCTGAAAAAAATGTGAACACTTTTCAATTTAATTGCTTACCAAAAATTTAATTAGCTAACGACTAACGTTAAAATGATAAAACTTGTCACAGACATGGGGTGTAGTAATAAAAAGCTGTGTACCAAATTTCAGCTAATTAGTTACAAATGATTGATAACTTTTAACATAACAAATAAATTCTAATTTTCTGTAATTTGTCACATTTTTCAGATATGCTGTTTAAAACTAGAAAGCCCAAAATCTAATCAGTTCTTTATTAGTATTTAATTCGATTCTCATTTTATTTCTTATTCATGTTTGTATTAAATATCTGAAACACGGATTAAAACATTTTTTAAGCATGACTTTTGTTTTGTATGTCTGTCTGAATTTCGATATTCTCTATAAGTCATTGAAAACAAATATCGTATTAAGATAGTCATAAGTTTCCTGTATTTTATTCGATCGCGAATCGAATGCAGATGATTTTTGTCAAATATTAAGGGAAAATAATATCCGAATTTATATATTTCTAACTGTGAAATAGTGAAGTTAATTTTCTCATTAATATATCAAAAAATATTTAACACATTAACGAGAATTGTTTTTGATCGCGCTTTTTAAACAAGATATATATCGCGAGACTACTGCTGGTTGAAGCTATTGGAGTCTGCTGAGTCTTAAGTCTGGACCAGGAGAGAATGAAAAAGATGTGATCCATTTGGCTATAATCCAGCATCATTTCGCGATTGGCCCTCATGCCATTTTTTTTATCATTGATATGGATCACCAGGTGATCAAAAACAATTCTCGTTAATGTGTTAATTATTCTTTGATATATTAATGAGAAAATTAACTTCAGTATTAAGTTAGCTCTGATGACAAATGGATCTATTTTCAAAACCAATAACTGATTAGATTTTTGATTTCTGCCTTCAGAACTCTGATTTGAAAAATATGGAAAATCATTTTGGTATACGCTAAGTTATTGAAAGGCTGAAGCAAATTAAATGAAAATTGGGATACAAATTCGGATCACTTGGATGCATGTATATTAGTCTTAAGTTGGAATTTTAAATTTTAAACCCCAAAATTACCAAAACACTATAATTTTCAGAGAGTATATCGAGTCTTAGAAAAGTAAAAACATTTTCCTTAATTTGAAATTTGAAAAGTTTTGGTTGAAAATTTTTATTATTTTTGATTCTTTTATTCTTTACTTAATGGAATTTATCCCTTCATACTCACTAAATATGGTAATAATAATTTCCACTGAATAAATCCTTATAATTTGTACCAAGACGATTACTTAACCCTATTCAAGAATTCCAATATGAGAAACATAATCGGATAATTATTACACAGAAATTAAGTCGTGAATCTAGAAACAACAAGTGCGAGGAAAGATAATCTAATAACCATCATTTAAATTATTAAACAGTTAACAGTTGGGTAAGTTTGATTGCAAGCTTCTTGCTTGAATAAATAAAGTCTTCCGTCAAGGTCGCTGCATTGCCAGGGTAACAAACCTCCTCTCCCTCATCAATGATGCAGATTCCTCCCTCAGATTGATTGTGCAAGTCTTCATTTTCTTATATAAACTGATGACAGCACACCTCTCATAAATGCAATGAATACGTCTTCTAATGAATCTTTGCAGAAAATTTCAACTTGGACTAACTCCAATTACAAGTCAATCTGACAATAAAATAATAAAATATTCACCCAAGATTCATCATTAATGGAGATGACATCCACCCGTGACTGGGATGAGAACCAAGGACCCCTGCATTGTTTGATGTCATAACGAATTCTTGATAATTTGTTCTGCAGGCGACTCGCGTGTGAATTCGTAGGTTCGACAAGGGACGTAGTGCAAACTTGTTGGCTCCTTTGAAAGTTAATCAAAGCAATTCATCAAAAAGAAAAGATTTCAATCAAGATAGCTATCATGTTTTATAATTAAGAGGTGAGATTTTAGCAGAGGGTCAAAAGGTTACCATAGAGAGTACTTAATGAAAATAGAATACAAAAGAAGAAAAAAAAAGAAATTGCTCTTTGATAAGAGAAAGGGAAATAACCTGCAAACATGACCTCTGTAAACCACTCATGATTTGGATTTTGGAATCAATGTTTAAATTCCAGTTTCACAGTTGAGCAAAAATAATTATTAATAGTAATGGTCAAATTTCGTCGATTTCGAAATATACAATGCATGAACAGATACATAATTATTTTTAATTTTCTAGGTATGTAATATTTAATCTGATCATAAAGATTAAAAAGATTCCATGTGGGCCACTAGTTATACACTGTCTGTTCTAAACACAGCTATTCTTATAAAAATATCATCATTAAAATTATAGAAAATACTATGAGGGTGAAATTTTAGTTTCCTATTTAACATGAGCTTATATTTGATACCTCACATAATATGCTCAAGTAAGTCAACTGAACTGAAAGGGAACCTAAAAACCCAATACTATCAAAGAATTTTCTTAAAAAATCTTGTTGAAATTTATTATAAATAGCAATTTTATTTTTGACTTTTTTCTAACCGTTTCGTGAATAACGGGGGCATGAGCAAAATCATTTAAATGACCATTTTTGAGTACACTATAAAATGAGATGAAAATTACAAAAATTCTTTGCTAGAAACCTTAATTAATTGAGAGATAGCTAGCAAAGGTGCGTGTATGTTTGGTTGTCTATCCTTAAGGCGAGCTGTTTGGCTTACTATTCGAGACAACATTAATTTAGTCAATCAAAAGTGTTTGATCTTTTATTTTAAAGGTACAGAAACAGTGAGTACATAAGTACAAGAAAAATAGTCCCAGCACGTATTAGAGCTTGAAACGTTATTGGGAAATAAATTTTACTTATAATTACTTATATAATTATAATACAGATTATAGTAGCAGGGTGATTATTTAATAAAAATCAATAATATTATCCTCTACTTAATCTGAGGTGTTAAAAATAATTTTCCTTACGTATCCTAAGGATTTTATTCACCCCTCGCCAAGTAAACCTAAAGATACAATTAGAAGCGAAACCCACATCACATTAAAATTATATCACCCACATCTTCTGATAAATAAATAATCTCTCGGGTTGAAATAAGAAAAAATTTTAAAGAGGAAATTACAAGAGGTCATCTACTAGACACACATGACTTCAAAGAATTCTCTCTCGAGCCGAGAGAGAATTCTTTGAAGTCTATCCCGACACTTATATTCTTCAAAACTTGGTGTTTTGAGGGGTACCGTTTAAATTAAAAATAATGTGATACGAACTTATTTAGTTAGTGATTATATTGTAGTTTGATAACTGTTAATTCTAATGTCTATAAAATAAGATACATTTTTAAGGATAAAATTATTGTTTTGACTTATTTCTTTAACTTGGGGCCCGTAGAATTTTCCCTCCCGGGTCCGGATTTTCTCTCCATGTCACTCACTGTCTTTACCCTTTCTCTTTATTAATCTCTCTTTGACTTTGGTAATGTAGGTCTTTTTGAGACCCATAAAGTTGGTGCACCTCTTCTTGCATTCAATCTTACTACAAAAAAAGCTTCTATTAGCAATTTGACCTTTTATATAAAATTTTGACTAATTTTCTTTTTATTATTTTATACTAAAATTTGAAACAGCTGAAAAAATTTAATCATTTTTCTGATTTCAGTCAGTCCGGGTCACTAAAAATCGAATTGAAGGTCCCTTGATTTAATTACATCCCAAGATAAATAAATTTGTGTTGATGTTTGGTTGACCTATAACCACCGAGGACTTGTGCCTCTAAGCAGGTCGAGTATTAAATATTTATTTATTTATTATTTAAATCAGGTATTATACTTTTCGAATCAGCAATTAATTAAGCAAATACCTTTCATGAATGGTCCATCACTACTTTCAGATCACCAATACTCAATATTAAAAAGAAACAAATTATCAAATAAATTCCAAATCCTGTACAGCATTAAAGAATAATTGTGTTAGAAACTATTAGTTTTGGTGTTATTTTCTTTAGAATCAACAAAATATATATACTAAAAAATTTTCCTTGGATAGAATAGTCAAGCTAGCGATGTTAGTAATTTGGCACAAAGGCTTAATTTCTGAGGGGACAATCTTTGTCACAACAAACTTATCTAATAAGGTTATTGATAGAGCTTTGTAAATTAATAAAAAAGAAAAAAAGTTAAGCCCTACAAAATATATTGTAAATAGCTAATGATAAATGGTTAGTTATAGCATTAGTCCTGTTCACTAAAAATCGAATCGAAGTGCCCACGATTTAAGTACATCTCGAGGTAAATCATCTAGTTTTCGAATCACGAATTAATTAAGTAAATAGTTATTTGTTTAGTTTGGTTAAAGTAAAATAATTATTTCTTGGAATGAGATGAATCAGAAAGTCATGAGTTATAAATACTTTTTTTTAATATATTATATAAATCTAGTCACGTCTTTGGAAAAGAATACGGAAATTGTACTAGTTTAAGCTTAACTGAATCTTTTTCTAAATTAAATCGTGATAGGTGGTGAGATACTGGTGAATTATTGATCTTTTTTAATGAAATATTTTAGCAATTAAATAATAATAATCCTATACTACTAAAGCGCATTTGTGCCTGCCTCTGTACCTATGTATGTACCTATGTCCGTCCCCCAACGAAAACAGTCGTCATGGTTACCAATTTAAATGAAATTATCCATATATATAAAATAAAGGTTTTATCTATACATTGGGGTGGTGGTGTGGGTGGGGGTGCTGAGTGGGTTTCGCGGTGGGGTACAGGGGCGAGCCCTCTGGCTAGCAAGAAGGCCGCCTGGGCCTTGCAGCTACTAATATAATTAGATTAAAATAGAATTAAGCTCATATATAAAACACTAAATATTTAAAAAAATATTTATATTGCTAAGAAATTAATTTTTAATTATTAAAGTTGTTATAGGGAAATAAGGACTAAATTTTTTATGCGGATACTTTATATTTTATTGCCAACTTTTCGTCAGCTTTACGGACTTCTTCAGGGCTCAAATAGTTAACTTCCTGTAAATTTGTCATTTTTATAATCGTTCTTTCTTAGAAAACATATCAAGTCAACATCAATCTATGTTTACTAAGAAATAATAATTATAAAAATGACAAATATGCAGCGAAGTTAACTATTTGAGCTCTGAAGAAGTCAACAAAGTTGACGAAACGTTGACTATAAAATATAAATTATTTGCATAAAAAAATATAGTCCTTATTTCCCTATAATATCTTTAAGAATTTAATCGATGGACATACCATGTTAGCTAATCAAATTAATTAATTTTTAAATTTGTTTTGGTTTTTGAATTTAAATTTTAGCATTTTAGTTACTATGAGAGATTTCACTGAACTGAGGAACTTTACTAAAATGAATATATTTTTAAATATTATATGAGAAATGATTATATAATAATATAGAATAATACATTTAAATATTAAAAAAATAAATAGATTTTAACAGTTAAAATAGTGAACAAAAAAATAATTTTTAATATATTTTAGAATTAAAAAAAAAAAGATTTCATTACAAAAAAGTAGTCAACATAATTATTATATAAAAGTAAAGATTTGAGCATCTTCTTTTTGAAAATAGTTGGAATGTTTGTCAAAAATCAGCTCGGGTTCAGATTAACAAATCAATTTTAAAAGATAATTTAATTTTTAGGACAGATTCTAAGATTTTAACAGAAATATTATTAAATTGCGATATCAGAGGGGATTCATCCCCCCAGGAGTCGAACCTTAGAACTAACATTCTTTCCGGGCAGTCAGCTCACACCCTCGAGACAAAAACCTCTCTCTGAATCGCAATATAAGATATAAGCATAGAAATTCTTTACTCCATTAATATATAACTGAAATTAAAAAAATTAGCTTAAAATGAAAAAAAGTTTTTCATACAAGTTCCCCTATTTAAATATAAAAGTAAAGATTTGAGCATCTTCTTTTTGAAAATAGTTGGAATGTTTTTCAAAAATCAGCTCGGGTTCAGATTAACAAATCAATTTTAAAGAGAAAGAATTTAATTTTTAGGACAGATTCTAAGATTATAATAGAAATATTATTAAATTGCGATATCAGAGGGGATTCATCCCCCAGGAGTCGAACCTGAGACTCCTTGCGGGATGAATCCCCTCTGATATCGCAATTTAATACTATTTCTATTAAAATCTTAGAATCTGTCCTAAAAATTAAATTCTTTCATAATTATTATAGTCCATGAGTAGGGGAGCTCAGCCCACTAACTTCAAAGGTCAGGAGAACTTGAAGCCCCGAGCTTCCCCGATTATGGTCTCCCTTGTTATCGGGTTTCAACCGCCCTCGTTATATATTGCAAATGGTAATTAGCTTGAGCTGATCGTCATTCATATGTTGAGTATGCGCTCTCTTAATTCTTCCGTGTTGCACAATAGACCGAATGCGTGATCTATACAGCGCAACGGGAGTTTTTCGAGGGCTCTAATCTGCAGCCAAGCTGTCTCATCCTATGACATTCCACCTCTATTGACATTAACTCATTTGGGTCAACATTCTTTGCAGATAATTTCAATTATGAAATCATCTTTATATTCATATATAAAATACTAATTTATTAATATTCCAAAACAATTCAGTTTTATGATTATTTGCAAAATAATTTAGAAAAATTACAGAAAGTGAAAGAGTGGGAATAAATTTTTGTTTTTAAATATTATAAAATTTGAATTAATTTAATGATATATAGCTGGGAGAATCTACAAGAATATCTTATCATTTTTGCGTTCATACTTTAGTTGAGCCACTCCGATAATTACTTTAATTTCTAATTCGCATGCTCAGAAGTATAAAAGAATAAGTTATGGTATAACTGGAATTTATTATAAAACATGTTTCTATCTCTTGATATTGACCTTGCTCCATCAAGTAAACCGACTTTGCATAAGAATTTATTACTCGAATGAGTGCAGTGGTTACGTAGGAAGATTGAAAATTATCAAACAATTTTATGATTGTAGCAGATTCAAGACAAATTGATGTTTAATTTCAAGAATATGTCATTTTTAAAAACTTACTGGGGAAAAAAGTGTGAGAAGTGGAAAATGAAAATTAGATTGAAAAACTGTAACATAAATTTTAAAAGTCAAATGAAAAAAAAACAATTTATATAATATAATACTAGAGGCGACGCCTGCCTCCGGCCATTGGTACCTATCCACCTCCCCTAAATCCTATAAATCACTGACCCACTTGAAAAACGATTAAACACACTAGGGCTGTCCAACCCGTGGCCTGCGGGTCGCATGCGGCCCAATATTGCAATGAGTGTGGCCCAACATAAAATCATAAACTTCCTTAAAACATTGAGATTTATATGTAGAGATATATTTATTCCCTTTTTCGAAATATGAATGTACATTTCTACGTGAAGGTTTTTTCAAGAATAAAATTCACTAAAAGCAAAATTATAACTACTCAACTATATAAGATAAAAAAAAATAATGAAGTTTCGAATATTTAAATATTCTTCTTCTCATATTTTCATTTTCTAAAATATTTATTATTTCATAAATTTATATGCTACGACACTAACCCAAGTCTATAGTTATATCATTCTAGTACAAGGAGACAAAGAATTGCGGTTTACTAGAACAATCACAATTAATTGATCTCCTGGGCTAAAACTTGTCAGGACTTGCCTTTTAAATCTTTGCACGTTCTTACATATCACTAGGTAATAGTCAGGGATTATTATACCCGTGACCCTTTTAAAAAATAAATTATCATTCCTCATATCCTTCTTTAATCCCATTCGATTTAAACCAGGACTGTCCAACCCGTACCCGAATATAAAGTCATAAAATTCGTTAAAACATTGATATTTATATGTAGAAAACACACAACATTTTTTTCTCTAAAATAAGAAATCTGAAAACCTACTGTTAAGTTTTCGAAAAATAAAAGTGGTAATTTTAAATTTTGAATCTATGTAGAACTAGATTTCAAGATTTCCGGAAAAATAATCATCATTTTGGTCTATTTTAGACTCCATTTTCATTAGAAATAAATTTTCTACTTGCAAACTTTCTGATTGAATCTTATAGAACAACAATTAGACACCCATCTGAAAGAAAAATTTAATATTATCTCTTTATTAGAATTTTATATTAATTATCTAGCCAGGAAAAAATATAAACAAATACTACTAATTCATAATATCACTTTTTGTAAGTATGTATATACATATAGGAGATGATATTTTCAAATATAAAATTTATGAAAAGTAAAATTAGAAGCTCATTATGAGCTAAAAAAATAATAAAGTTCCTATTTCTACATTATTAACTATCTTTTTTGAATAACAAATATCAATAGAATTATGATATTTTATCCGCGGTCCGAGACAATTTTTTTTCTTCAAATGCGGTTCGTGTAAGACAAAAAGTTGATACCCCTGCACTAGATTACAATTTTGTATATATAAGTATATAGATATAGTAGATAGATAGATATATAAATAAAAATTTCGGCAATCAAGCTATCATAAATGATAAATCCCCTTTGAATCAAATTCAACGGCTTAAAAAATAGCAGAAGACTGGTCCCAAATATACGCTAATTTAAACATTTTTTCTAATTAATTTAATTTAATTTTTAATGTATTTTTTAAAAATTTTTATGAGAAAAAAAAGAAAGACTCTCGAATGATACTCCGAATTGTTTCAATTGATTCTTTTCTTTTTGAAATGCACCTTTCAATTTGAAAGTTGAACTTTTGCTGGCGTAAATGCAGAAGTGTTTGCAAATTGATTGAACAATCCACTGCGCATACTTTGGTTGCAACTTCTCACGGTATTGTTCTCATTTAAATAACGAACTTCACCATTTAGAGGTTAGGTCAGTCGATTCCAATTTGATATGGATTATTCCCTCTATGAAACAGAGTTCCCATGCAACGATCGTATTATAGCTTGGCTGCAATTCGGACTTCAATTGTTTGTAGAAATTCGACTATTACTAAATATACAAAAAGAATTTAGATCGGGTTCTCTTAAGATTACATGGTCATTTTTCAAAATAATGGTTCTAAAATGAATATTACATCATTAATTTACGAATATTTTCTGGTGAATATGAGGTTTTAATCATTAATATACTATGAAAGATTTCAATTTGCCGATGGTAATATATTCAAATTTACTAGAAAATCATAAGATGGATGTCATCTATTAAATCCGATGGAATGGAATATTTTTAATTATATGTCAGAGGGGTTGTTTTTCACCCCTTGGGAATCGAACCCGAGTGCCAGTAACACAAAATTCGAAACACTCAAGGACCATTATGTTACTGTCACTTGGGTTCGATTCTGAGGGGTGAAAACAACCCCTCTGACATATAAATTTAAAATATTCCATTCCATCGGATTTAATAGATGGCACCATCTTATGATTTTCTAGTAAATGAATCTATTACCATCGGCAAATTGAAATTTTTCATATTAAATTAGGAAAAGTCATTCCATTGCCCTTCGAATTTTGAATCTCTTCAAAATTTGAAGATATTTATCGCGCGACTACTGCGGATTACGCTATTGGAGTCTTCGGAGTCTTAAGTCTGGACCAAGAGAGAAATTTGAGAAAATTCATATATCAATTATTCTTTGATATATTAATGAGAAAAATTATAAAAATTTATTTAAACATCATTATTTCAAGTTAGAAATATATAAGTTCAGATATTATTTTCACTCAATATTTGACAAAAATTCCCTACATTTGATTCGCGAATGAATCAAATGTAGAAAACATTCGACCTTTATTTAAATTATATGGCATGGCTATATAGCCATATGTTTAAATTTACAATCACTATATCGCGAAATTTTACAAATTAAGTTATCTAACAATTTTTGAGTAAAATATTTTACGCGTTTACATATGTCAGAGAGATTCGCATCTCGCAGGTGAGCCAGATGGCCCGGTTTGCTGTTACTGGCACTCGGGTTCGATTCACGAGGGGGTGAAAAACAACCCCTCTGAAATATAATTAAAAATATTCCATTCCATCGGATTTAATAGATGACACCATCTTATGATTTTCTATTAATATACTACTAATCATCATTAAATCCCTAATACCATATATGGCTTAGGTTATTTAATCTCATTTGTCCCCAAATTAAATAGAGCAAAGCATCTTTATGGTTAATATCAGATATCAGATTTTTCGTTGATGCCATTTTTGTTTCTACTTTTTGGAGAATAAGGCCAGTGATGGACTAGATCAGCGGGAGATCAGGCGTTCTATCTTATCATAATTAACCGCACACAAGTGATTCTCACCCGAAAAAAAAATTCATTGGGACCGGTCCATTAAGACATTATGGCTACTAAATAAGGTCCAGCTAGTGGTACATGAGATATTTATTTAATAACAACCCAATAAATCTAAAACTTAAGTAGATATTAGTTTTTAAATAGAAAGTAAATTTGCAATTATAAGAGAACTATTTAATTTCTTAATTTCGTTTTTGTCGTTACAGAAAACCAAATATTTAATCGAGGCAATACCAGGATCGAACTAGTAGGGGGGAGACGGCATTAGGCACATGCCAACGGCAAATTTTAAGAAGCGGGACATTTTGAGAAGTGGGTAATTTTTTGTAATGTTATTTTAAAATACAATGGTACTAAAATTTAAATGATTTATTCTTGGTGCTATAAAATCATATATGTGGTTGTTTATTATAACCCATTTACTATTTTTTATCATATTTTACTTATTTTATATAGTATTTGGGGGGGGGGGGCAAGAGACCAACGGTAAATTCAAGCTTGCCCCCCCTGACAAAAGACCTAGATCCGTCTTTGGGGAATACTAGAATTGGCACAAGATGGAATCATATTATATTAGAATCTGTTCAAAATATATTCTTCCCAGACCGAAATGAATCTAATAAGGGAAAGAGCAACAAAAAATCCAGTAATAACCATTAATAACAGTAATAACCATTTCCTGAAAAACAACATTCATAAACAAGTAAAGAGCTGGAAAAATAGATTATTTATTTATTGAATGTCTTACTCTTTTGAGATAGTGTAATAATTTATCAGTTTTCACAAAGACTTGTTAATTTTATTATTCTTGCACTTTAAACATAATTTGTATAGTCCTAATTTGTTTTATGTTTTTTAGTACTATTATGTAAAATTATTCAGTGTATTAAAAGTGAATATCGCTGCTTATAATATTTCAAATTTTATAATTATATTTTACTAAAACATATTTTTTAATTGGCTGATAGGTATACATATTATAATGATACGAGATTCCATTGTGTTTCCAGTCTTAGAGTTACTAAAAATGCATTTGAAAACCACTCCAGATTAGAAGTAGAACCTTTGTGTATTTTGAAGATTACAAAATCTAGTTCCTTCAGACGAAGTTTTTTCTTTTATCAACTCAACTAGCGATGCATAAAATCTGCAGTATAATCAAGATATAGTATTTCATTATAATTTTAATAATAGTATAGAACATGAATATCACTAAACCATTTGGATTTTGCTTAATTACTCCATTAGGAAATAGTTTCATCAATTTCCTGTTTTCGATGCCTCGACGCCGACGTCTCGTTTGATTATAGCCTTCCCCTTCAAAAATGCAACATTGAAAAGGAAATTCCTTACGAGGACAATTGCAGAATGCCAGAGGCCTTTGTGTCAAGGATTACAAGCTCAACTTAATTCATGAAATGTCGTATCAAATAGAAAATTTTTTATTTTTATTTGCTTGTTTTTCCAATAAAATCCTATCGATGTCTATTTGCTTATATTTTTGCATATTGCAGTTTTTCGTTTTTTAACCCCCCCCCCCCTCCCCCGACACTTTATTTCTTATAATAAATCATTCCAATTCAAATACATTTAAAATCTTATTATAATATTCATAATCACAAAATTATATAAATTCATATAATATTAAAGTTTAAATTTTTATTTAAATCACACATGATTACTTTATAATTATTTATTGAAACAAATAACTACAATGTTAATACAACGTTTCGATCGACTTATTCTGCGATCGTTCTCAAGTATGAGTACCCACTCCGATTATAGGTTAACTGAGTCAATCATGTTTATCTGGGCTCAAAGCCCAAATATACCGACGGCATCAGCGCCCCCTGTCGGATTGAGCATTACATGTTTTTAAAGATTATAAAAAGCAAAAAAATTATATTGACAAATCAAATGATCATATAATATTTCACTATTTGTTTATTTATGTTGTTTTTTGCTCGTTATTATAAGCAAATTTAAATTTATTTTCGTATCGCCATTCATAATAATTATTATTATAATATTAAAAACATTCAGATATATTTGGCTTTCTGAAGCTTATATCTGTAAGAATTATGAATAAGTGTTTATGTTGGATTTTGTAGCTTTTCCCGAAGAGCGATTTCAAAGTTTAAACTACTTTGTAAAATCCAGATTTTGATGCCCTCCCAGTTGATCCTATGAGTTAGCCTTTTATTCACCAATCCCCTGACACCAAGGGCAACACAAGCTTATCCTACTTAGTTAATTTTGCTCGAAATTCGACTTACACACTTATTCACATTTCTTATAGATATATCTGTGAGGTCCTGGAGATTTTGCTCTTCTATTTTAATATAATCCCTGCTTTTACTCATGTACAAATTCAGTTATTATTGTGTATTTCGTTTTCGTAACATAAGGGTTAATATTTTCTAATAATTCCAATATTTTCTGTTTATAAAATTTTGATTAAAAAAAATAAAAATCTAGATATATCGTCGGATGGAACAATTTTAATTTATTTTAAAAGTGAATTTTGTCATAGAGTCCTGTAAAAAAAAAAAACAGAGCTTGATACCCAGGATTCCCCCCCCTCTTGCGGACACCCCTTGTCCAGGTCATTTAGAAAAACATTAAAAAGTGCCAAATATATACAGACACGAATTCATAAAGTAGAGCCTCGAAATATGGCATGCACTCAACACGAAACCATTAACTGTGAGCTAAATTTTAGCGAATTTTTCAGCCCTATTAAAAATAACAAATAATTTTTAAACAAATGTTTTCTCTAGTAATAAATATTAATAACTTTTTAATAATAAGTTATGTTCAGTTAAAAATAATTAAAAATTACTATATAATTGTTGGTTTTTGCTAACTACTCAATTATTTAGACTATATAACAGAATCATAATGAGAGCTTTAATTTAGTTAATTGAGATTTGATTGTAAAATATAGTAATTAGAATATCTTTAATTTATCATCAGTTCAAATCATATTCTAAAACCAGAGACAAGTGTTTATAAATTTTTTTTTGTTGAAATTTATTGAAATATCTATGTTAGATTAAAAATGAGTCATAGAGTATGTATAGAGTGACAAATTCCAAATCTTGAACCAAATTTTATATGTATAAATATGAAATTGTATGGTTTTATTTTGTATAAGTGTATTTGATAGAAAACATCTTATAAAATGATTCGTTTTTCCAGTACTACTGAATCTATGATGATCTACCAGTGGGGACCGTAACTGTCTAGTAAATTTATAAAATAAATAATGTTAATTAACTGAAATTACTCTAATTGTTTAATTTGTGTGACTAAGTAAAACCTAAAATTTATCAAATTAAATCATAAGTACTTGGGTGAACTAAATTTATCTTTCTAAAATCGCATAGAAGGCGCTTACTTTCTGTTTCGAGAAAAATCTCAAAAATGCCCCTGTTTGAGAAATAAATATTATGGTAAGTTTATTTGTAGGTACATTTAACTTATTTAAAAATAAAATTACATTGAATAATAGGTAAATCCGCAATGAATAAATTTTCCATCCACGAACTCTATGAACCCCACGACTTTTCAATATATTCTTATAAATATCATTATTCTTTTGAATCATCTCAACGTGGGATGTTTGGCTCGCTAAGGTCCAATTCGTGTTCAAATGCACTAGTTAATATTTTCGGTCCAGTTCCGAGATCAATTCGTGACTGGGGCGCTCTTCCTCACCGAGAAAGTTCTCGGAGCAGCGAAAGTCTTTAAATGGAGCTTCTCTAGCCTCAGGCTGCAGCCTCCGGGTCAAGGGTACCGTATTTAGAAAACACGATTACAACATCGCGTCATAATTTTGTAATACCTACTAAGTGCTTGCGTGTTTTCGGTTAAGCTAGAACTATGTAAATACCGTAACTCGAAATGCAGGAATCAAGGAAATAAAAAACAATATCAAATACAGTAATTTAAAACGTATTTTATTAAATAAAACATGAAAATAAAGATACATACAACTTTGGTGGTGAAAAAATGAGAGCGCGATGAAGATTCTTAAATAATATTAAGTGATAAAGTTTATTGATATTGAGGCCTTCTCTTTGGATGATTAAAATTCTTTTGCGATCCGGTAGGGAAATTATTATTATTATTATTATTTTGATTTTGATTTTGATTTTGATCATAGTTCTGATTATACGCAGGAGTATTATTATTGTTAAAGTTATTATTGTTGTTATTATTTTCATTATTGTTATACTGATCAAAATTATTTCTGTTGTTTTGATTCTGATTATAATTATTAGTTGTTGTTGGATTCACAAAATTGTTTTTCTTATTGTCATCGAAATTTTCGGAATTATATTCAGCTCTGTAACTTCCATCATCCTCACGAAAATTAGGATTTCTTTTTCGTTCCTCCTGAAATCATACAAAAATTTAATGTTAATAAAACTTGATAAAAGAGAGGTAAAATAAATATTAAATATATTTAAAACAAATGAAAATTAATTGAATAGAATAATAAATATTAAAATAAATAAATATTATAAATATAAAAATGTGTCAAATCCATAAGATGGATACTTCAGAGATAAAAAATAAACTATATTTAAACAAGACCTAATTAATCACATCCCCCAAAGCTGGATAATTATTTTTTTCATTAGCCTTGGAGCGTTATCACAAAGATTAAAAACAATTATAGATTAAATTAAATTAGAGAATAAAGATTTTTATTATTTTTTTATTAGGCTCTTTAGAGCATTGGCGCGATTAAGCGAACATCAATTCTTAAATTTTTTTATTCTCTAATCTAATTTAATAATATAGTAAATAAAATCACAACTAAAAAATAAAAAATAACTGTAGTTGGACATAGACAGCAGTTGCAGTTAAATTTAATTCTGAAGGTTATATTGAAAAGTTACTTTAGTGTACTTTATAGCTCACACCGTTTGGAGACGAAAAATTAACAAATCTCCTAAATTTGCAAAGAGAAAATCGAATCTTATGAAAAGTTTTCACTTTTCCTCTAAAGTAAAGGGTGTGTAGTTTCACAGTGAATGAAATAAAACTCAAAGAGGTTTATACAAACTCAATATATTTTGGATTATTAGTCCATCATCAGGAGTTTACAGGTTAAAACAGTTTTATTTCATTCACTGTGAAACTACACACCCTTTACTTTATTAATTAATATTTTCAGAATTTAAGCTTTGCTATAATTTTCAGAAACAGAAATTTTATTTAAATGCATTATCAGATTTGAACATTGACTGAAAATAAAGTTTTA
Source organism: Forficula auricularia (assembly GCA_024734495.1). Classification (NCBI taxonomy): domain Eukaryota; kingdom Metazoa; phylum Arthropoda; class Insecta; order Dermaptera; family Forficulidae; genus Forficula; species Forficula auricularia. Next base: position 17,086,750 of record JALMQS010000075.1, read on the forward strand.
AATATCATTGTTTATTGTTCACTAAATGATTAAGGCCTTTCGCTGAATCCATCCGACGTGTCAAACAAGACCCTATTCGGAGATGTTAACTGTACATTGAGGCTGTTGTTGCCTCATCGCAGCTTCATCATCATCAGCTGCTTGACAATCATAAAAGAGGCTCCCTGGCTGTTTGTGGTTATGCAAACATGCACATGCAATCCCACAACCAATTCCAATTTTTATCACTAAAGAGCAACATGGATATAAATTCATTTTCTTTATTATTAATCATTACACAATTGTACAGATACTCAACAGTAGTAGGTACTTCCAGAAAAACGTTATCCTTATCAATTCAGTTTGTTATGCTGTTTAAATGCAAGCAAAAACATTGTTCTTTTTTAGGGTTATAAAAAATAGTAAAACTAGAACCTTTTCGGAGAGATAACTTTTAAGGAGTTAGGTATTGGTTCTAGGTGAAACATTTTAATATAATAATAAAACTTGAGCAAGATGCGAGGTAGGTTTCACAAAAAAAGAAATAAAATAAAATTGAGTTTTGAATTCGATATATTTTGGGGGTAAGCCCATCATCAGGAGTCAGAGAAAAACTGATGATGGGCTCACCCCGAAATATATGGAATTCAAAACTCAATTTTATTTTATTTTATTTCTTTTTTTGTGAAACCTACCTCGCATCTTGCTTAAGTTTTATTATTATATTTTCGGAGAGACTTCATTTCTGTCTGCTTGCATTATGTTAGTAGCTGGAAATTTTGCAGGTAGCAATCGTTTCATGATCCACAATTAATCCGACCGACAAAATTTGCTTTAGGTGAAAATTATTTTGTTCATCATAAATGGCATAAAAAAACTGATAAAAAAAACTCAACCACCTCCTCGACTGAGTTTTAGTTGAAAAGTTTTTTTAAATCTTATCAAACAAGTCATTCTGTAATTTTTATTTTCCCATGAATCTACAATATGTCCCCATGTAGGCACTTGGAAGCTTTTAATATCATAATGGCATCATTGATGAGCAATCTGCAAATCCGCAAAGCTGTTTGCAAATCATTGAAATAATTTTCGAAATCACATACTGTTGGATTGATGAGAAAGCGTGGAGAAAAAAATTAATTTTTATTACTTTCATTTGATATTAAACTTTTTTATTTAATTAAAATATATTAATCATTGGCACTTAAATAGTTAAATTAAAAATATAATTTATTGTTTGTATGTAATGAGATCACATTAATGATAGCCATTAGACAAAGAACTATGAAAGCACTTGAATATAATTTGATTGCTGATAGAATAAATTGTTTTTTGTAAAGTTGTTTTGGGGTTGTTTTGAGCTATGTGTAAGATTATCTGTGAGGTGAGTTTGTTTTTTTAATGATATTGATGAGAGAAGGAGATACACCAGAAGGTGCATCCCCTAAAGGCCTGTATGAGATGGCCCCTCCATCGTGAAAAGAACAGAGTAGAAGGAAAGAAGCCGGGATCAGGAGCCAAATCTCAGAAACTTAGATACAATTCAATATCCAATTCACTAAGTTTTAGGGGCGTCGAGCAGTGGTAAATTCTCCGATCGATAAATTAGGTTTTTAAATTTATCTTCCATTTAATTTTGTTCCCAGACCCTATACTTACAGAAAAAATGACTGTGTATGGCCGGGAATCGAACCCGAGACTTCCGGGCTGCCAGTCAGACATTCTGACCATTACACCAGGGAGGTCGTTGTATTTAACGACCGCTGTTATCATTGTTTGAGAGATTCTCATGAATAATATATTTTGTTGTATTTCAATTTTGTATTGTTTGATTTGTTTTACAGACTGATGATGGCACATCGTTTTCGAAACGTCTCTCAATAACAATAAATAGTATTAAAAAAAATCGATATTATCAAGTATAATTGATTACACCCACCTATATTATACAGAAATTTATCTTTTTTTGTTTTTTTTTTATTTTATATTTATTGGGATAGGGTAAAAATCCCTGACTATATAAAATTAAATAATTTCTCAATGGACTGAAGGAGTCGAATTAAATAAAAGTCTTTAATGTTGTTTTTTCCAAGAATTCTGCATAACCAAGATATTCAAAAATGCATTCATTCAGAAAATTTATATGATAATTTTTAGCCGAGTTAAGACTTTGGTGATTTTTAGATTTTTTTTTAAATTATTTAATTTTGATATAATATAAAAATTAACCCAATATTCAAAATTTCAATCAGTAGTTCTTTGTTCATTATTTAACTAGGTAAGCAGTTAAAGAATTCATTCAATATTGGCAAATTAGTGTGATAAGCTGTTCGTCACATTTAAATAAACATCACAAAAACGCCGCAGCACTTAAAATTATTATCACTCTTATTTATTTCTTTTTTCATATTTTTTAATAAAAAGGAAAATCGATAGATAAGAGTAATAATTTTTAAGTGTTACGACGGCTTTTGCGATGTTTCTCTGTTGTTAAATCATGATATCTGCCTGTGATAACTGTTATATATACATTATTGTACATAGACAACTAATGTAATTAACAATCCATAGTTCTGATGTAGAATTGAAAAAAATGTCGACTAATGGACATTTTTTATTTGGCCTCCTGGATATTTTTCACCATGTTTTCAGTTCATGAAATGTAATTATTTATAAAATATAGAAAAAGCTTTATGGAAAGGAAATTCGTATTAATTTTTGAAGAATGAAAATATTATAAAATGACAAAGAGAAACAAAGAGGTTGTCCTCTGCTTGATGCAAATAAACATACACACATAGCAGAGCAGAGGACAACCTCTTTGTTTCTCTTTGTGAATCAACAACTCTGCTACTCTCGGCAAAACAAAAACTTTTTCTTTTATAAATTATTCTATATTTTAAAAATAATTGTATAAATTAAAAATATTTAAATCTAACAATATTAAAAAAATAATTTTGTCTAAAAAACACCCTTTAGAGGTGACCTTCCCAATGAGATATCTGCTCCCCTAGTTTTAGAAATCTTGTTCTAGAAACTTCAATAGACACTCTGCTTCTTACTTCCCTGAGTCATACAATCTTGAATTTTTCCGGATTGAAAAATAAATATCTTCACACAAAACTGAATATTGGAAAAATGTTTAAAATTTTCTATTTCTAGTTCCCTAACCAATAAAATCTGTTATTTTCATCTCATGATATTTTGATTAAATTTTAGTACAGAAGTCAGATTATAGCCAATCAAATTTTTGGGGTGAATGTGAGTTAATGAAAATATTCCTTTTAAGCCAGTGCAAGATGATTGAATAATTACGTTTAAATTAATACTTTTCTGAATATTTAAATGGATTTGAGAATAGTTTACTTTAGTTATCAAAATTTCAATTTAGGTTATAATGTAATGCTAACGAGCTTAGTATCTAAAAAGTAATCATTATTTCATTAATTTTGGTCTCATGCTGAATAGCTTTCAAAAGTTTTTAGAGAATTTTTAAAACATAGGGTTGCAAAGTTAGATGGGCTTTAAAGGCTGATACCATGTGACTGTGATCTTAAAATAAAAATGACAAGAAAACATGTTTAATAAATATTTCATCATTCGGGTCCATATTTTATTAAATATTTTAAAATCGCAGAGAAGTGGACAAAAATTAAACAACAGAGTTAGTTAACAACAACTTTTAAGGAGTTCGGTGTTGGTTCTAGGTGAAACATTTTAATATAATAATAAAACTTGAGTAAGATACGAGGTAGGTTTCACAAAAAAGAATTAGTTATTCAGTTTACCAGACTTTTTGTCACTTTATTGAGACTTCATCCGTGAGTCATTCAATATAACTCTTTGTCAAAAATCTCTCAACTATAAGACAGCCAGCAACGAACATTTTCCATTAAAACACAATTAAAACATTTTAAAAACAATATTAGATTGTCTTGTCCTCACATAAAATAAAATGAGCCACTGATGAAGTCTCAATAAAGTGAGAAAACGTCTGGTAAATTGAATAACTAACTCTGTTGTTTAATTTTTTGTCCACTCCACTTTTTAAAATATGTTTAATAAAATTTTAAAAGACGAGTGGACTATAATAGATGAGATTTTTTCAGCAATTTTTATATTTGGGGAGGACTTCAATTTTTTCTCACTTTGATGATTGGATATCATCAAGTCTTTTAATTTAAGATACTAGTTTTAATAGCTAATAACTTATAAGCTTATAAGCTATAAGTTATAAGCCACAAGCCTTTGATACACGAATCAGACAAACAACAAATTCCCACGGGGTTGATTCATACATTTTCGATACGAAATCCTATTTTGTTTAAAAATCAAAAAGAGCTATTAGAATCTGTAAACTGTTAAATAAGAGGGTTAGCAATCATATATATCTATTGAATAATACATTCCAATATATTGTTTTGAAAATTCTAACAAGAATTGGAGAAAAAAATGAAAACTTTTTCAAGATTCGGTGTTTTTTTCACAAATAGTATAGTCCTTTTAGTAAAGATTTTGAATAAGTAATAATCCATTGAAAATTTCTTCTCATGTTTGTTCGTTTGTTTAAAAAGTGAAAACGATTAGGTGTACTTTCCACAATTTTTTAATTGATGGTGGGATAAGTAAAAAATAAATAGAGTAAATTCAAATCTTCGACGGAGTAATTATCAGAATTTCATTTAGCACTTAATAGTATAGGGAGCAGCCTATGACCAATAATGGGCCTGGTACATTATATAATAGTAATCTTTAATAAAAATATTTATATTGATTTATGTATGTATGTATGCGTATGCGTGTCCATACGTATAAATACACGTATTGTATTGCAAAAAATTATAAAGATTCTCAAACAAGAAAATTGTATAAATAAACTGTACTTAAATAAGGCTTAAATAAATAAATAAAAAAATACTATAGACTCAATAAGGGTCATTGATATTTTTATTCAATACTAGTTAATTTTTATTTCTAGTTTGAAATCAATTTTGTTTGATCTTTTAATGAACAAAATTAATCTTGGTGGACTCTTTTGCCGGAATTTTCGAAAAAGTTTTTCTCTGTATTTTATTAAAAAAATAAAGTAAAAAAAAACTACTTTAGTTATTATGATCTAATTGATTATGTAATTGTATTAATTGTGATAACGAGGTGTTAATACTTTCAAAACTATTTCTATAGCTCTAATGAAATTGAATATTCTAGCCATAAGGGAGTCGTGCGGGTAGCGGATCGCAAGGCGCTCTCAGCTCGAAAGGAATTAAAATTGGAATTCCTGGCAATCGTCCAGATTCGCAAGTTTTTTCTCTTATTTAGAAAAGATAATAAACCCCATTCAATTGTGATGTTTTGAAATATCATTTGGAATTTAAAATGAAGACTTTTTCATGATTTAGTAGGCTCATCGCAAATTTTGATGATTTGGCAATTCTTTTGTTGCGAACAGTTTGAGCTAGAACATTACAGATAGTTGCAGATTATTAATTCAAACTTTTGTATCAAATTTAATTTCATTAGCTATAGTTATTGAAGATTTCCACATATAAAGTTTTAATTTTTTCTGATTTTCTGCACCATCCAAATGTCAAAAAAATTAAATTCTACTAGGAATTAAAATATTTTAGTATCAGAAGGAGTTTTGTACAACCTTCATTTTTGAGTTATCAGAGAATCAAAAGTTATACAGAAAACACATTGTTAAAAATTAATTTTCTCTACGTTTCACACATTTTTAACACGAATGAGTAAAAAAAGGAATCAGTTTTCATGAAAACACCATGTCTATAATAGGTATATTCTTAAACGTAATTAACCTCGCTGATTGGTTTATTGTCCTAAGCTTAACTTACCTATCCTAGACTTCTAATATATATTATCGGATTATATGAAGATAATTTCCCCTTAGAAATAATAACAAAAGAGTTTGACATTTTAAAATAATCCTGGCTCTTCGAGGCTGGATTATTCAGAAATAATGATAGGATTTGCTCTATTTAGGAAGTTTGAGACGTATATTATTTGAGCAAACTTCATTTGTCATAATATCAAAGTATTGTATTTGATTTATAATTTTTTGAAGACATTTCAGGAAATAATTTTGTTTATTTTGCTGTTTAGGGAAGTTACTAGTGTATACTCGATTTGATTTATTATAAACTATAAAAAAAATTTCTTTCTCTTATGGTTAATCATATTTGATCAAAGCCCAAACTTTCTCTTTCTCAACTCCCAAAATGAAATGATGAAGATTGTAGTGCTACTATCATTATTCGTGTCCATGATTAATTGTAGTGTACATTTGCATCTATTATAATTAATAATATGAAAATGAGTCTAGGATGCTAAATTTTGAGAATTCTTTTTTGGATTAATAATAAAGGAAAACTGAAAACCCCAAACTTCCCTACTTCAATCCCTAACCCGCACAGGGTTGAATTTTCAGTGGGCAAATTTTCTACTCATTTTTAATATGTAATTATCATCTTAGGATGGTAAAATTTGACAATTTTGTAGAATTTGGAGGATTTGATAAAGGTGAAAATTAATCCCGACTAACTTTATTAATATTAAACTCTAAAACGAAGACAGCAGCACTTTCAAACGGCTAATTAGCCGCCAAAAATATGAAAGTCTGTTTATATTATTCAAAACTATGATTATAAGCTTCTCACTTAATCTCTTTTGTATTCTCCCTTATACTGGGGAATATTTTGTCAGAAGATTTATGTCGGGGGATATTTTGTCACATTCTTTCCATTTTGAATTTAAAACTGAATTTAGGGATTTTTAATTTTTTTATTTAAATTATTTTCATGTAACTTGGCTGTTACGCATTATGACCTTAGGGCAAATTAACTAAATTTGAATCGATACCAGCCAGCCAAGTTTCGTGAAAGTAATATAAATTAAAAATTTAGTATCCACAAATGTAGATTGCCATTCAAAATGAAAAGAATGCATTTTAATGGAAAGTACTATTTTCTCAACTAAATTATTATTGGTAAATTTAACTTGACTGCGCCCTAGAATTCACTACGTTTTTCGAACTTGACGTGTTTTTTCACGGAAGTATTTTGAGTAAGACTATTTTTAACTGGTCTTTCCTGGGGGGAGTGGAAAGTTCAAATTTAAAATTTAATCCATTTTATATCGTTTAAATTTCAAGCTTCAGTCCCAGTTTTCAGATTAATTGATAAAATTGATATAAAAAAATGATCGAGGGTTTCAACGGGGCGACCCCCGATCCAGGTCAAGAGGATGAGAATAATTACTATGGACCAAAAAAATTATTTGGTTCAAGGGGTAGAATTGGATTCCTTCAGCCTTAGGAAAGTTTAAAAAATATACCTTGTTGATATTTTTTCATTAAGTTAGATTCTTTTTTTTTGCACCAGTAAAGATGCAGCCCCTATGGATCTCGAAAGACCCTTGCATTACCGAAGAGAAGGGAAAGTTGATTAAGTGAGAGGGTGGAGACGTAGGTGTTTATGCACTCGGGTTTTGAAGGTTTGAAGATTATAAGTGCTGGTGAAGATGGAGGCTGGGAGAGAGTTCCAGTTCCTTGAAGTCATGGGGATATACGTATTGGCGAATGAAGTGGTCCGGCACTTTTCTAATTTGACTGCGAAAGAGTGTTGGGAGTCGGGAAAACGCGTGCTACGCGCAAAGTATGCTTTGGGGAGAATGATTGATTTTATCTCATCAGAGCACCTGCCGTGATAGTAACTATAGAAAAGGGAAAGGGCAGAGACATTTCTTCGATGAGCTAGTGAGTCGAGGGAGTCGGTGAGAGTAGAATCGTCAATTAGCCTGACGGCTCGTTTCTGAATTGCATCCAGGGTAGTAAGAGAATATTTAGAGATAGATGAGAGCCGTATTCGAGACAGGGGCGGATTTGGGCTTTGTAGATGGTGAGAAGATATAGGGGCGTGAAAAATCGCTTGAACCTGAATAAGTGGCCAATCTTCCTTGCTGCAGAGGGGATGTGTTCATTCAAAGACAGGTTAGATGCGACAGAGATGCCCAACATGGATAGGCTGTCGCACATTTTCAGGATATTCGAATCGAAGTGAATATCAGGGAAATTTTTATTTTTGCGCCTAGAAATTAGACAACATTGAGTCTTGGTTGCATTAAAGTTAACTAAATTTTGAGAGCCCCATTTATTCAGTTTGTCTAGTTGAGAGTGATTGAGATGGCAACATTGTTTCGATTATTCGGGAGTGAGGGTTTGCCGTGCAGAGTGCTATCGTCGGCGTAACAATGAGTGGGGTTTGAAGTTTGATTGATAAGGTCGTTTATATATATTAGGAATAGTGTGGGGAAGATTGCCGAGCCTTGGGGAACACTAACATTTGTGGAGAAAGATTCAGATGACATTCAGCACAACTTTTATACTACGGTTTGTCAGAAAGATTTCTATCCATTTGTGAAGTGTTGGTGTGAATCCAAAGGCTGTCAGTTTGGCGAGAAAATTTTTGTGCCAAATTTGGTCAAAAGCTTTTGAGATATCTAGGGCTACAGGGAGGGTATCTTTTCCGGTCTCTAGTTTTGTTCCAGGTATGGGTGACATAGGTTAAGATGTCGCCTATGGAACGATTTTGTCTAAATCCATATTGGTTTTACTCTAATGTTAAATGCTACTTTAGAATTCAACACGCTATGGTTTAATAAAAAGTAATTCAAAATTTTTCCAGTTTTCTAAATTTAATTTTCATTTTACTTAGTTACTTACTGACCACCAAAATAAATTTACTGTTAGGATACCTCTGATTCCTGGATTTGTGAATAGATGAGATCGATCGACTTCTGAATTTCTGCTGGAACTGGGGGTGCTGTTGGAAGATGGTCTCCAGTTGCTCGGAACCCTTGTTCGTCAGCTGTGTACTGCACGGTGATGATTTGACCTTCAGGTGAGGTGTAGGTGAAGCTGCCATGTTGCACGAGGGCCTCCTGAGTGTCCACGCCGACATTTTTCAAAAAACCTGTCTCTTCTGCGATGATGTTGTTACCGGTTTCATAACTATATTCAATCATAAAATAAATTTCTAATTAGATATAATAATGTTTGTGGTTTTTTTTACTAAATAAAAAGTTTAAGATGATGGCACATATTTTAAGAAGAATATTTATAATTTTAATAATTATATAACTATTATAACGCAATTAGGTATTTACTTATTAAAAACATTTATGTAAGTAATTTATTCAAATTAAATACAATGAATAGTTTCTTAAAATAAATATTTTAGTTTCAATCAGGTATTGTTTTTGACCTTTACAATATTTATCCGAGCTATCACTGACTAGCTTTCTTGGACACTTGACACACCTTTTAAAAGTTTTTGCTTATTCCCGTTTTATATCTTCCATAGTAATTATAAAATCAATAATCTTCAAAATAATATTTTAGTCAAAAATGTCATTTAGTCATTTATCAACAAATGCAGTATTATAAAGCAGCCAAATGCGAGTTGACCTCATATATCAAAGATTCTGTACCATATATCTTACAAATTACTTCAGATACTAGTATATATTTCGTTCTATCTCGTTGATAAGAAGAGAATCCATGTATTTGTAGAATTTTTGTATAAATTTTAGGGGTAATTAGCTAAATTTCAATAATTTTATAGTACCTACACTTATTTTAAGGATGCATAGTTTTAAAATGCTTTGATTTACTCGTTAATTAAATAAATTAAGAGTAGGTAGCTCTCGTAAGGGGGTGAAATTATGGTCACAAAAGTGTTTTAGTTATTTCGACGCTTAACGTAGTCGATTTGCTCTGAAACGACGAATCAAGCTTCATCCTCGACTAACAGTAAATTAGTGGATGAACAGATGATGGCAGAAAGTGTTTAATTTACTTGCTTAGTGCATCGTAATTGATCTGGGCACTGGACGTAGTAATACATTTATTTATCAAGCGGTAAGGGCTGAAGTTGCAATGGTCTTAAATTGAATCACTAGGTGATGGAAACCCTTTTGCTGTATTTTACAAAGTAACATTGAAAAATTTATGTTTCAACTAATTAACATTGGTTTTTTAGAAGATTTTACTATCTTTCGAAAATAATGAAAATTTTTATAAAAAATAATTCGGTCTAAGTAGGTAATTTGAGTTTAAAATTGTTTTATAAAGTAATCTATTGTTTTGTAAAATAAAATTTGTTATGGATTATGATTTTGTTGATTAACCAATTAATTAAATGATTAATTTAATTAAAAAAACCTCACCTATATCAATTTTTTACAGCTTGAATGAAGAAAATTTTAGTTACATGCCTTCAAATAATTGAATTTATCCAATAAAATTTTTAAAATTATTATCTGATATAAAGCATTTTAATTTACATCTTCCAGCCTAATAATTCGGTCACTCAAAAAAAAAAAAATGAACTTTAAATCACCAAAAAATTTCAGCCTCCTAGCTTATCCAAGAGTAAATCAAAATTGAATCCTGACCTCCCAGGTGACACACAATATCCTTAGAATATTCTTAGGATATTGTGGTTACCTGGGCTATAGCGAATTTTTACTTTTTAATAATTTACTCTTAATTCAAAATCTGATTTGATCTAGGGTAAATTGTAAACTGATTTAAAAATTTTTTCCATCATTTCATCACTTTTTTTCATTAATACCTATGAATGAAGAAATGTTTTAATTATATGCCTTCAAAATATTTGTATTTATCCAATAAAATTTTTAAAATTATTAACTGATATTAAAGCATTTTAATTTACATCTTCCAACCTAATAATTCGGGCACTCAAGAAAAAATTGAACTTTAAATCACCAAAAAATTTCGGCCTCCTATCTTTTCCAAGAGTAAATCAAAATTGAACCTGACCTATGCCGATTTTGTATCATCAATATCACAAATTCGTACTTTTTAATAATTTCTTCTCAATTAAAAATCTGATTTGATCTAGGGTAAATTGTAATCTGATTTTTAAAACTTTCCATCATTTCATCACTTTTTTCATTACCTCTGCCTAATAAAGCGAAAAGAGAATGATCCTAGATAACGTAATGATAAATCCCTCTAAAACTGGTTTCATCAGGTAAGTAACCATCTCTAATGAACGCAACTTCGCATAGCGTTTCATTTGTACCTCCTTACGATATGTAAAGAATAACGAAAGAACAGAGGAGGGAATGAAGCAGACGTGGCAGATCGGTTCTTGTGTAAGAAGAAGATTGCTTCAGCGCAGCCTCCACTCTTGAAATATTTCGATTAAAGAGGAGGCAAAATGTCGCGGGGGCGTTCTGACCTCACCTTTGGACCCCTCACGTTTCCCATCGATGGATCCACCGGAAAATGAAGTGCAATCAGTTCTCTTTCTTAAGACTATCAAAAGAAAAGACAATGGCTATTATATCCAATTGAATATCGATGAGACAGAAAGAGATATTTAAAGATATAATCTATTATGGATAATTGGAGATTCATTCATTGGAAATTAATTTATAGGAGATTAACAAATAATGAACGATAAATTAATTCCATTGAAAATTATATAAAACAAAATACTAATGCTAAATTGGTTTACGTGAAATTAAAAAAAATGAAATTATGAGGGTGTACAATATGTATATGGTAGTGTGCCAAGCCAAGTTCTAAAAACCTGCTTCCGCATACGGGGTGTCTATTTACACGTATAAACTTCAAATTTTCCACCCCATAACTACACTTTCCATTAAGCTCCCAAAATGAAAAATATATTGATAAGATTTATTTAATTTTGAAATTATAAAAATTTCACGCTCAAGCCTCAAAACATTTCGGAAATTTTGTAACTCGCTTACTGATTGACTAACTCATTAGAAAAACCTCGCGGATTCTTTCAGTAAAGGGAAAAACTGAAAATTTGACATAACGTATAGGTTTTGATAGGAATCGAGAACAAATTGAGAAATTCTATGAAATGAAAATTCAAGAAAATGATTTCGAATCTAATGATTAATAATTATGTAGCATTCTGAAGAACAAGTTTGTGTAGCAGTTGAAAAGTTTTTGTTTTGCCGTGAGTAGCAGAGTTGTTGATTCACAAAGAGAAACAAAGAGGTTGTCCTCTGCTTGAATCAAGCAGAGGACAACTTCTTTGTTTCTCATTTGTGTAGCAGTCATTGTCAAAATATAGATCTCAGAAGTTAGAAATCTGGCTGATTAAAACTTTGCGCTCCATTACCTTTTATTCATCCACTAATTCCTTAAAACTCCAAAATCAACTAAATTTTTTAAGCTATAGTTTTAAATTTAAAAAAATTTTGAATGTTGGAATTAAAAAAAAAATGATGAATTAAAAAGGACTTTGAATTTCAATTAAAATTTTTAATACGGTAGGTATATCCTTGAAAAATTGCATAACTTAAAAATAAAATCGACCCTGTTTAATATTTTTCTTTTAAAAACGTTCGTCTCTATAAACCCCATAAGATTGCACCCTTCCTGTCTCTCCAAACCCTTCAGTAATCACGACCATTCGGATCTCGACCACTACCTGGTAATTTGATTTCTTTGACCTTAAAGGAAAAATTGAATTTTCTCAAAAACAGCAACAACAAATAAATAAATAAATCATTAACGTTTATTAATTTATAGTTTAAAACTTTTTTTTAAATAAAGTTAAATTAAATTTTTATACTTTTTTAATTTAGAATACTTATTTAATTTAGGAAAGTATTAAGTAATTAATTTTAGTTAAGTAGGAGGATTTCCACAGAAATACTACTACGGTGAATTTACAGATTCCTTGGACATTTCGTTGCATTTTAAAAGGAATTAGAGCCTTAATTAAAATAAAAGTATTCCCCTCCCCCTTTTTTTGAGGAGGTATAGATATATTTTTAATGATAAATATTCTTTATAAAATCAATTCAGCTCAAAAGAATGTGAAAGGCCCCAGTTGGACACCCTTTATCTTCGATAGATTTTCAACCGGTCTATAAAAAGTTGACATAGTCAATACACGAAGAAAAGTAAATGGTATATTCAATTAACAGTTTATAATTATCTAATTAAACCGATCTTATAATTGAACATGCAATGGAAAAATAATTAATAATGGATTAATTAACTAATAATTTATATGTTAAGTAGATCCGTTTTAATTCTGATTTATTCACTTGTTAATGGTTATTATGAGATTCTATGGAAGATTAATGTTGATAAATGTAGAAGCTATAAATCATTTAATTGAAGAATGAAAAGTTATCAAAATATATTTGCAAATTAAATTAGAAATTAACGAGCTAGAAATAATTTAATTGGCTAGTTCAAATAGATTTAATTTTCTCTACTAATTATCTTAATACAGTGAAATCCCGATACTTCGTATTCCGATATATTGTATATCCCGATAAATCGTAAGAAAGTGATAGTTCCTTGGAAAAATCTCATTAATTCATATAAAACAATGCATTTTAGTCCCCTCGGTATAATGTATTTTTTCTCCCCAAGATCGACAAAACATCTCATAATTCGTATTTTTTCGTTGAATTAGACTCGTGTTTTGGGAAAATCTCGTTAATTCGTATAAAACCAATCCCCTTGGTATATATATGTACATGTTTATGTAGTTTTAATTTACTGTACAATCAAAAATAATGTAAAATTCATACTACTGTATTTAAATACAGTATTTATTATGTATACTTATGTATGTATGTACATACATAATTATAAAAAAAAAAAAATTAAAACTTTTGATATATCGTATTTTTAACCGATTTTATTAATTTTTACCCTCGATATAATCTTGATATAGCGAGCATGTCGATATATCGTACTTATACTTTGTTCCCTTGAAGATATGATATATCGGTATTCTACTGTATTATTTTTTTATTTTTTTACCAACGCAAATCACAACATATATTTTTTCATGTCCAATTTATAACCAGAATAATTTTTCACTAAATACTTCTACTAAGCTACTTTCAAGAATATTTACTTATTTTTAAATCAAATGGTGAAAGGGGTAGGGAAAACTTGTAGGCTTATACTACACGAATGGAGCTTGAAAGAAATTTACAAAATAAAATTTCTTTAATAGGATTTTAATTAAAAGACTATTCAACGGTATTCCAATCGACGGGCTGAGCAAAATTATTACGTTTGGAGAGGCGCCTTATTTCGAATTTCAAGCTCAAAATTCTTAGAAGCTACTGGCCTATGAAGAAGAAAAACATAGGTACTGAGAAGACCCACTTATACATGAGGGTTCTATTTTTACCATTTTAGTACGCTATAATAAATATATTAGATAATTAGGATTAGTTTTCGATTTATAATTACAATTCATTTGTTAATTGTGCTTTTTAAAAATCTGAAGATCGAGAAAGAAAGCTCCCAAATTTCAAGTTTTATTTAAATTTTATCATAAAATATATAATCTAAAACATGTTAGAAATTAATAATAAGTGTAGTTTTTAGTGGAAAATACATCATAATTGAGATTTTTAATAGATGAATTGAATTAAAATTGAAAAGTGATTGATTTGGAGATTAATGTTTTGATCTGAAGATATTTGTGTTACAGTGCGTCTTTTTCTAAAAATCTCTCGGCCCAACGAAGAGAACGTTTGCAGGCTAGTAATTTATTACAATCTTCAAAAAACTCATAAATCTTTGAAGTGTTATTTATAGATAAATATAATTATTTCATAGAGCAGAATGTGTCTCATATCAAAAATTTATAATACATATATTTTAACTAAAATGTTCTGAGCAAATACTCAGAAATTCCAAACGAATTCAGAATCCATTTTTGGCGTTTCCTCAAGCATAATATAGTATTTAGGGAATAAGGTTAACCGAGATTGCAGCGACTCTGAATTTTAATTGAATGCTTTGGTGGTTGAGTAGTTTATGAAAAGTGAAGTTCTAGTTAAATTTACTTAGATTGCACATTTTTAATGAGAAAATCTCATCAAAATGCAAGACGTATAATTTGAATCTTACTATTTATTTAACACCCTTACATGTTAAGAAAAAACTACATTGGTATTCACTAAAATACATAATAATTTCAAGATTAAAATATATTGAAATAAGGTGACCCTGATAATGCTTGTAAACCCATTAGAAAATTTTAATTATCATTTTAATTTCATTACTGGTGATCTAACTAGAAAAATCTGTCAATTTGAATTATAAAGTCTTAATTGTGCCTCTGATTATGAGAGTGGTAAAAGCAAAAATAAATTTAAATAAATAAATAAATAAATACATTTGTTTAATATAATTTGTTTCATCCAAAAGTACATTAATGTGATGTCAGTTTTTCAAAAAAGTGAACCGTTATATGGATTAATAGTTGTGTTGTTATACAAAATTCAAATTTTGTTTATTTTAGAAAAATTTAATTATCTCAGTACTTTTTTTACTTAGAGTAAGTGGTATAGGTGAAACATGATATTAAATAATAAAAGTAAAGGGTGTGTAATTTCACAGTGAATGAAATAAAACTCAAAAGACGTTTATACAAACTCAATATATTTCGGATTATTAGTCCATCATCAGGAGTTTACAGGTTAAAAAAACTCCTGATGATGGACTAATAATCCGAAATATATTGAGTTTGTATAAACCTCTCTTGAGATTTATTTTATTCACTGTGAAACTACACACCCTTTACTTTATTAATTATCTCGTTACTGACAATAAATTTCTTAAACCACCCTCATAATAAATGGCATATTTGAAACTTATTAGCATCTAATTTACTAAACAATCGATTCATTTTTTCAATTTAAAAATAAATAAATACTTCCCTATGGTAAAGATGAAATTAAATAAATATTATATCAATATTCATTTACTATGAGTTAAGATGTCTAGGTCACTTGTTTCACATTAATTCCTAGTAAATGAAAATTGCATATAATATTTATTTACTTTTAGCTTTATTAAAGATGTTTCACCTTGCACCAACCCCACAATCCCTATTATTTACTTCCCTATGGGTTGAATTGACTCGAATATAGATGCAGCCCTCTTAACTTTTCCCTTACATATTTTATTATGATTTTATAGTAAATTAATTATAAACATAATTCAAAACAAATATATCTCTATTTATATATGTTTATATATATTCCAAAAATGAAAACTTGTCATCCCTTTTTCTTACATTCTGTCACAGTACATAGTATACAGTACATAAAAGTCCTTGAGAAGCGCCCAGCTTTTTCACCCGAACGTAAATCATTTCAGTTTTTAAATTTGAATTATAAAGCTTGACTGTTTTGAAATATTTTGTTTTTTTACGA
The DNA here is from genome assembly GCA_024734495.1 of Forficula auricularia. Taxonomy (NCBI): domain Eukaryota; kingdom Metazoa; phylum Arthropoda; class Insecta; order Dermaptera; family Forficulidae; genus Forficula; species Forficula auricularia. Next base: position 17,103,013 of record JALMQS010000075.1, read on the forward strand.
ACAAGTTGTCGACTTAGTGCCGCTTAGGTATTAGTTAATTAGTCAATCGGGCTGCTATATATACGTTTATTTATACTTAACAAGTTGCCGAGCATGACTACTGCACGTTGGCGCATTACCCCGCTCCCCCCCTCTCCATCCGGGTAGCCTTTTAGGGGTCCCATTGAAACTTTAATGCTCTCTATTATTAGTACACCTTCCTATTATTTTTCAAAGCTAGCCACCGGACCTCCGGCTAATATTTTCAAAGTTCACATGCTCTATACGCCCGAGTACTGTGCTCCTGTATTAAGAGAAGTAGAATATGCTATCGGATATCATTTAAAACAAAAAATGATCTCCAGGATACTACTATCACTATCATTCTAATCATAGTTGTAGTTCAATCTTGCTATTGTTTAATAGTTTTTCAATAAATTATTTATAATCTGGATTTAATTCAATAATGTATGAAGACTTTTTTTGTTTAGAATCATTTGTCTATCAAAATACAATAAAATATAGATGTTCCTTAAAAAATGTATTTTTTGGAAAATAGTTTAAAACGCGATGCAATTGTCTTAAAAATCCTACTAGCATACCTAATTAGCCACATCATAGCTCTAATAATAACAATGTTGTAATTATAATAGCAATAGCGGACATTTAAGAATGAACACCCGATATACACTATATATATATATTAGGTGTCTTATTTTTGATATTTTCGAATATTTACGCGGACAGGGGCTCATATGGTTCTAAATAAAAAAAAAAATATCCCCAAAGTTTCAAGTCTCTATCTCAATTTTAACCTAGTGTTACATAGCGATTAAGATTACCATCTAAATAACATGGGGTTTTTAGCATTGAGCGATCAATTTTTTATTCCGGCCAAAGTAATGGTTCAAAAAATTTGAAACTCTGTAGACTTTAACCTTATAATAGTAGCTATCCTTCAGTTTTACAGATTTTTAGCTATTACAATTTTAGAGTTACATCTAGATAAAATACTGCTATATCTTAGTATTAGTAAATTATAGACTCCAAAATTATAACAGCTAAAAATCTGTAAAAATTCTGAGCGATAGCTACTATTATAAGAATAAAGTCTACAGAGTTTCAAATTTTTGAATCATTACTTTGGCCGAAATAAAAATTAGATCGTTCAATGCCAAAAACCCCATGTTATTATATTTAAATGCGAAAATTAATCGCTGTGTAGCACTATGTTAAAGTTGAGATAGAGAGATAGAACTTGGGGGATATTTATTTAGAACCATATGAGCCTCTGTCAGCGTAAATATTCAAAAATATCCAAAATAAGGAGTACCCTAATATATGCCATATATATATATATATATAGAGAGAGAGAGAGAGAGAGAGAGAGAAGAAAGATTTTAGACCCTTTCTAAAAAAAATATTTTTACAAGTAAACTAAATTAAAAAACAAAAGACAGAAAAACTAATGAAAGGGAAATGACCTGTGATTAAGCAACTGGCATGTGCATCCGCGACGTATTACTTTCCAGCATTTTGAACTATTAATTATAGGCTATTCTTTCTTAAAGTGAGCAAATAATACGTTCTCTTAATCTTTATGCAAATAATAGTAGTAGTTAAGCAAATTTGATTAATACTCAACCAGTTTAAATGACAGTAGGCTATTAAACACTTGGATAAATTTTATGTAATGTAATCGAGACTTGGCACGGTGTTTAGTTCAATTTTAAAACAAAATGACGTTCATAATTACTTAATTAAATAGAAATTTTAGAATTATTCTTTAACCAATTAATTATACTATTTAAATAAATTTTTTTCATATCAAGATAATTTTCATCCTCTGTTTATCTCAATTTTAGATTATTATACCAAGATATAGTTTAATTTTTTAATAATTTTTAAAAGATGAAATTGTGTGTGTATAAGTTGAAATCTCACTCCTCTCCAGTCATTTCCCCTAATAAAGGCTTTTCTTAAAGAGAAACAAAGAGGCTGTCCTCTGCTTGATGCAAATAAAGATACACATTTAATAAATAAATATTTGCATCAAGCAGACAAACTCTTTGTTTCTCTTTATGATTCAACAACTCTGCTACACTCGGCAAAACAATTTTTTCAATTAAATAAAATGTTCCTTGTTCTTTTTACTAGAGCACATTCGGTAAGCTCTACTCTTTTTTATATAGATAGACTTATTTTTTATTAATATTTTTATTTATGTAAATGAACGACGAAAGTTAAATAATTTAGCATATTTCAAAAATTTCTTACTTAATTCTACAAATCTAAAAATTATTCATTATTTTTTAAAAAGGACAAATGAAATTGAGCACCCAACATGATAGGAACCTTTTTTTGTCTTTACTCCAAAGTCGGGGATTCCATTTACAAACCGCGGATGATCCTGTCGAAATTGCTCTAAGATGGAATACCATTCTTTCCCTTTTGGCGGATTTTCTATTTAAAGCATAGCTACTTTTTAATTGATTATTAAGTGATATCGCTAATGTCGAACATCAACAACGGTAAACTTTAAATTATATAGTAATCAGCATTAGAAATTACTTGAATCGAGCGCTCTTTCGAATGAGAAGCAAGCGATTTAGATAAATACTCAGGGGTGGATCTATATATGAGCTCTTTGGGCTGCAGCCCAGGGCCCCGCGGATATAAAGGGCCCCGACCAATATTTTATTGTCCTAATTTTTTTCCTATACCGTATACATAATTATAGAAAACAGTTTTTGACAAAATGGCAATTGGTTTGATTAATTAGGTTAGTCCAGGGCTCCACAAATTAACAGTCCGCCTCTATAAATACTACCTCTATCTATTATCAAGACTTTTTGTTGAGTCCTTGATAGTGAGGAGGTTTATTTTTGTTGGGGTGTTTCCGATATAAGTAGGAAGTGTATTAATTTTTAATAAATCTAATTACATTTAATCTCAACTTAAAGGGTTTTAAACGTTGCTTATCTTATATAAATCTTTCAACAGTTTTGAATAAGATTGAAGTAATTTTTGGAGACGGACTGATAAGTGAATTGAGTGGATATTGATGAAGCAGTATAAAAAGAAATAAATTTAGACTGAATCAGTCCAAAAAAGAAGTAAATTTAGACTAGCTTTTTATTCATAGACCGACGTTTCGGAGGCTTATTCCCTCCTTCTTGAATACTTTTTAAAATTTTTCAAATTCCTCCCCCCCCCCCTCACTCAAGCTTAGGAAATCCTCTGAGTCAGAATTCGATCGTTTTTACGTCTGCACGTATCTTTTTTCTTAAAATTAGTTTCATCTATTAGTCAGCTCGGATTTAACATAATTGTTTTTACAAAATATTTGTAAAACAAAAGTGTTGCAAAATGGATCGTTCTCAAGCAGGAAAATAATTTGAATGTAAAGTTCTATTTCACTAGTTTTTTTTTTTTTTTTTTTTCTAAATGACACCATAACAATTATTTCACTTTCCTAATTCTTAAGATCCTTTGAAGAAAAAACAATTGAATGTTGGAGTTTAAAAATAATTTATTAAAATTTATTATTTAAATTTATTAAGTAAAATATTTGATGATAGAATAGTGACCATCCTCTAATATATTCATTCGATTTAATTTCAAAGGGATATATTATGTTTTTGCTCAAATTAATTACTTAATTACTCCCAAACACGACATATTTACGTAAAATATATTCGTGTTCATTTTATAATTTCATCCATCATCTCAAATTATTTAAGATATAATTATTAGCTATCGCTATTTACACTTCACACCTGATCTGATAATAGTATACTTTTAAAATTACATATTATAATTATACAAATTATATTTCTTAATTAAATGGATAATAATTTATTAAAAAATATAGCCTGGATTCGTACCTGGTTTTGTAGCTGCCATCGACGGTTTGTTCCTTGTCAAACCGGATAATGGGGATCGGGGTTGTGTAATCAAACTTCCCGTTTTGTTGGTTATCATACTGATTCTTTTTGGTACTCTGGTACTGATTACTTCCTTGGTCTTGATAATTTTGGGAATTGTTATCATTGTAGTTGTTATTGTTGTTTTGGTTATAATTATTGTTATTATTGTTGTTGTTGTTATCGTTGTAGTTGTTGTTGTTGTTAGTGAATCCTTGAGGACGCTTGTTCTGAGCGATGACCTGCGCCACCAGGCAGATGGCAACCACGACCTGTCACAACATTCAAATCATATTGAGAAGACTTTTTTTAGAAGACTCATTTTTCAGAAGGGCTACTTACGAAGGTTCGCATGTTCGATAGCTCTGCTCCCAATGTTCTGAATCGAACCTCGGGAAGGCCCTCGACTTTTATAGGAGTGCGGCGGCGGCAACTCGGTCCCGCCTCCGGCCAGCTTACCTTAGCTAGCTGATCGCACTTGCATGAACCATCCCTGCTTGCTGGAGCGGTTATATAATCGAAACCCATCATGGTACTTTCACAACTGCCCTGGATCCATACTATCGGCTGAAGACACTCAGGATGATCCATTACCCCCCTTGGGTTGATCCAAAACATACAGTGGGTGACAAAAATGAGAACCGTCGTGTTTGAAGAAATCACTCCTAGTTCAGCTCACAAGAAAGAAGTTTAATACAGAATGACGGTTGGGGTACTCCATAGCTTAACTTAAATTCAAAGGATTCACTAATAATAAACCCCTTGTTAATTCATACCAAAATTCGATTAACTTGAAACATTTAAATCCACATTTAGTTTCAGATACAAATACTCTATCCCTTGGGTAACTTGATCTCCAATTTTAGCACTAAAAATATTTTTAATTAGAAAAAATATTGTTATTCTTTTTTATTTCAATGCATCTAAACAATTCCAGCTATGATTTATCTCTTTCTTCTATACAGGATCTGAAACCAGTATCATTTGTTTAATTTTATTTATTAACAAAAATTTTTCATAAAAGGTTAAACACAGATTCTTTTGGAAATGGCAACTAGATGCTAAAATAAATATTATGCAAATCATTTCGCTCCAGCATTTCTCAGATTTTTGTCTATTTATTTAAATACATAAATAAACATCTATAGAAACTGAAAATGGCTGTCGAAAAATAATAACATCCATGAAAGAGAAATATTTATTCTTAAATATTTTTACCTTATAGCGGTACAACAACAACAAATCAGATGTATAAACTATAATTGATTATCATCATCGTGAAACAGAATTCCAACTGTATCAATGTACAAATCTAATTAGTGAATATCGAAACTTGTTTTTTCCTTGAAATATTTATTAGAATGATGTTTTATCTAGTGAGGAGATTTCTATAATCTGTGTCATTAATGTCAAAGAATCACGTTTTTTCAAAATATTACTCTTTATACATATCAAGAAAAAATAAGGGATTCATCTTAGAATAATAAATAATAATCTCTCAAAGAATTTGTCATGAATTTATCATGATGGGATGCAAATTATATATTTCATTATGCATTTATTAATTATAATCGTAAATTATATATTTAATTGAAATTTTTGAAAATACGAGTATTTAAAATTTATGTTATTTTTTAGAGAACAGAGTTTAGTAAGTTAAAAAAGACGCTTATTAACCGACTTCAAAAAAGGAGGAGGTTCTCTATTCGACTGATTTTTTTTTTTTGTGTCTATGTTACCTCATATCTCCGCCAATTGGGAACCGATTTTGAAAATTTTTTTGCATTGGGTCCAGTCTAGCTTCCGATTGGTCCCGTTTTTTTTCATTGGTATTAGACCTTTTTTGTTAGGGTTGATCGACCTAACTTCTTTGTTTATGAACCGATTTCGATGATTCTTTTTTATTGGGAAGGGGTATCTTAGGGATGGTTGGCATATTAATTTGGACAAGTTCTGATGATATGATCACTATTAATATCATCACTAAAAAGAGAAAAATAAAAATAATTTTTAAGAAAAATATAAAACCGACTTCAAAAAAATTAAATGCAACAAATAAAATACACTAAAAGTTATAAAATAATTATTTTCTTATTTAGTTACAACTAAACGACGAAATATTAACATGAAATAACTTTTTGAATTCGGTGCCAAACATATACCTACCTTTTATGAATCGCACTCGACGGATCTTACTTAGTACGTTTGGCGGGTACGCTCGCTTATAGGTATAGTTTGTTTGGCACCGACTTCAAGAAGTGGTTTCATGTTAATATTTCGTCGTTTAGTTGTAACTAAATAAGATAATAATTATTTTATACCTTTTAGTGTATTTTGTTTGTTGCATTTAATTTTTTTGAAGTCGGTTTTATTTTTTCTTAATTTTTTTTTTTTTTGTTGATAGCGTTTGATAGGCACAAATACAACCTTTTAATTCATGTCGGTATCGATTCAGACCGGACTCAAACCTTATAGACATAAAATCTAAAGTTCCGGATCCGATTTCAGTAAATTGGTCATGGTGTCAAATCATGGTCATTATCATAAAGGTCTCAGTCATAAAATTGGTTTGATGAAACTACGCCTCCATTTGACTCTAATATTGCATGCCAGTTCTTTCACTTCTTTAAAAGCTATTATCTTTTTCTCAGATACACAAAATTCTCTTTTCTCCATTCTTAACGAGAACTTCTAGATTATTCAATAGGTACTCTACGTGGGCTTCATTTGCCGGACGGAACAACAGACTTTTTGTATTCATTTCATTTCCACTTACTTTTTTTGAAATGTCTGAAACGCGAGAAAAGTCATTTTTTAGAATGCCTTTTACTACAAATTCTTTGAAATACAAATACTCACGGTAATTTAAGAGCATAGAAGGTCCTATGATGGAATGTTCGTTCAGAGCGCAAATGTTTGCACTTTTTAAAACACGAAGAACTTATTTTATTTTATGCCTTCTAAGCTTCAAAAAATTCATTTCATTTCCGCTTGCTTTTTAGAAATGTCTGAAACGCGGAGAAAAGTCGTTTTTTTAGAATGCCTTTTTTCTCTAAATTCTTGAATATAAATACTCACGGCAATTTAAGAATAAAAGGTCCTATGATAGAATGTTCATTGTTCATTCAGAGCAAAAATGTTTGTATTTTAAAAACGAAGAACTGATTTTATTTTATGACTTCTAGCTTCAAAACTTCTGGTTGGAAAAAGCAAAAAAATAAAAAAAAATCATATGGGAAGACATGTTAATAAATAAAACGAACTGAATTCTATTAGAAAAATTTGTATTAAGAATCTGCACCTCTCTGCTATGTTTTATCTTAGTAACTCAAAGCGTTTGCTGACGAAAAAATTGACAATTCACCAAAATTCACGGAGACCGTATCTTGGTAAATTTAATTTTTCCTTTGATTTTTATGTAATTGTATCTTTCTATCAGTGACCTAGCTACATATGCCTGTAGCAAAAAAAATTGATCAGTCCCTTTGTTTCTAGGAAGAGATCTGGCGGAATCTTTCATATAAATTATAAATAAATATTGGCCAATTGAGAGAATGGGAAAAAGTCAACCAAACCGATAATAAAGAACTTGAATCAATACACAATAATTTAGATCCACTTTGATATATTTGTCTTTCATAATCTCCTTTTTAAGATTGAGAATTACTCTCTCTAAGCACTATAAATTAATTGGATTGCTAAATATTTTAAATTTATTAATATTGGGTAAGAGAAGATACATATTTAATAAAATTTACCCTCTTCAAAAATAACCCTTGAGTAGATGAAGTAACTTAATTTAATTATTTAAAAGTATTCACTCACTCTATACAAAAAGAAAATAGTTTTTTCTATTCTGTACTATAAAGTTATATTTTTCTTAATTATACCTATACTTAATCTTTTAAATATTTTTTAATATTTTTTACTTTACCATACACGGTATGTAATCGTGCGTGAAAAATATTTTATTTTATTTTATTTTATTTTATTCGATATACGGGAGTTATCCCAGTTACAATATACATTTTTATACAATAAATCAACAATTTAACAAAACTAAAATACTAATTTATAGTCTTAATTATTTTTATAGAGAAAAGTTTGCGGAATTTAACATAATGTAATTCATTTATTTCTATTATAATTATATATTTTTTTTTTTTTTTTTTTTTTTTTTTTTTGGCTTTTCGGCCATGGTAGCCATAAGCCATTTACGATACTATTTATTTTTATTTTTAAATTTGTCTCTACCTCGGGGGTCAGATTTTAGCCGGATGCCTCGAGCCGGATTCGAACTCAGGTCCTCTTGGTTAGCTGGCTGACATGCTACCGCCTTGCCTACCCGACCCCATATATAATTATATTATTTCATTTAAATTGAGTAGGTAAACAATTATTTTTATAGAGAAATTTAACAGACAAAAGTCACATTAATAGATAGATAAATAGTACACAGATAGATACATACAAGTGAAGCTAATATAAAGCATGTAATAATATAATACAATCTATTAGACATTTAATCGTAGTGTGAGCAATATCTTTTGATATCCCTCACACCACATGAAAAGAAGTCCAATTGTGAGGAGTTTGCCTTTAGCATCACTCTATTCAGCCCTGTATTTTTTGAATAATTAGTATTACAAATGGGGATAAAAAAGGTTTCGACAATGCGACTGTAATATTGAGGTACTTTGAAATTAATATATTGGAGAATTTCACAACAATCAATCAGACCATTCAACAGTTTGCGAAGGAATATCAAGTCATTTTGTAGTCTACGGGATGACAAACTTTGGATATTTAGTTCGGTTCTTAAGAGTCTAGAAGAGGGATAGTTATATGGGGTAAGAGAGTTACTAGTTGATGAGAATTTATATGATATAATTTTTAAAAATTTATTTTGCACTCTTTCAATTTGGTCAATTTGATGTTGGACATGCGGTGACCAAATTAAACTGCAGTATTCCAGCTTGCTTCTTACTAGGGAGTTAAATAGTATTTTTAGGCAGTTGGAATTTTTGAAATTTTTTGTATTTCTATATATAAATCCCAGAAGTTTAAAAGACTGACTACAAATATTTTTTATATGAAGAGAAAAGAGAGAGAAGACTCGAAGGTAACTCCCAAATCGCATATGTGATCAACCTGAGAAAGAAAGCTACCGCCTATTGTAATATGATAGTATAGGTCGAATCGCATGTCTGTGAAAAGATACAACATAGCACTTATCAATGTTAAGTTCCATGCCATTATTTCAATTATATTAGAAAATATAAAAAATTCTCTAAGAACAAACTATAAAGACGATGGGAGAGATAAAGAGAAATAGGTGTTTGAAATGTGCTCTAGGTGAAAAAAACATGAAATATAAAAGAATGTTGAAGATTAAATAGAATTCAAATGAAAAAGTTCTCTATAGGATTAGAGATAAAATAACTTTTTGGGGAAAAGAAAAGCTCAAGCCGAGAGAGAATTTGCTGAGGAAAATTTTGAAGATTAAGGTAAAAAAGAAGGAAATATGAAGGGCAAGACCTAAATCAGAATATTTTCCCTATATAATTGAGAAATGGGAGAGAACTGAAATAGCCACATTATTATTTAACCACAGTGATCAAATGAAGACTGATTTCATGATGTAAATATATTATTCTTCTATCAATGGAATTAGAGTGTTTTCAAAATTGAATTTTAATTCTCTTGTAATATCGTATAACATTTGAAGAAAATGTGAAAACCATTTCCAATAAATTTGTTGATTTGACAATTTTTTAGCCAGCGAATCAACTTAAGCTAGAAAGTTAAAAGTAGAGTGTGATTAATTCTTCGATTTTAAAACTTGAGGTTTGAGGTCCGAAACTTCAAAAACTAATCAGTTCTTCTTTTTGTACATTGGAAGATTTTGGAAGTTTTGGAATCAAAACAAACTTTTATAAACTTCCCTTCTTGAGTTATCTTATCTATAGTTATCGGAATCCAAGCAAACAGAAAATATCTTGCATGAAAATAACTTTTACTCATGTTTTAGGCCAGCGTTTCTTAAACTATGGGCCGCGTTCCACAAATGGGGTCCCAAAGCTAAATGTTGGGGTCGCGAAAATTTAATTCAGATACATGAATTTAAAGAAACAAGCGTATTAATTTATTTATCTTTAATATATTGTAATATATTACATTTTCTGGAAACCATTTTTGATTGACATTAATGAGATTAATCAGCTTTGCCTTATAAAGCTCAAGAGAAATTCTCTGAGCTATCGAGGGACTCAAACTTAAAAATTGAGTTTCTACACAAATATTTGATTGAATTCTGGATCGTAGCTAGAACCAAAATGTCTGAAATGACATTAAAAGTTGCCTTTCAGGAGCACATATGGTACTTATGTGAAACGACTTTTTCAGCATTAACGCTTATTAAATCCAAATATCGTTCAACGTTGAAAAACGTCGAAGATTTTTCAACCGAGTGTCAAATATTGCACCAAGATTTAATTTGTTATGTAGCAAAAAACAAACACACCCGTCTCATTAAAACATGATTTTCTTTCATTAATTAACTTTTGTATACTTGAAACAAATCCAAAAACTACATTTTTTCATAAATGAATTTTTTCCAAAAAAATAAATGATCTATAGGAAAATATTTATTTTTATATCTTTATTTTAAATTTAAAATTTGGGGTCGCAAAAAATCTCGATGACAAAAAGGAGCTCATGAATGATAAAAGTTTAAGAAGCGCTGTTTTAGACATTTTCAAGCATAAAAAAAAAAATGAAAATTTTTTGTGAATTCAATACTTGGAGTGAATATAATTTTCAAGGAGTTATTTCTCCAGAAGTATCGTTTGTTGCAAGATCACAAGACAAAAAACAATTAATGGTATTGTACTATTAATTATCATTCCATCATATTACTAATGTTTTAATATTCCTAGCAAAAAAAGAAACTTTCAAGGGAATTCTGTAAAAAACAAAAAAAAAAAAACAATTACCTAAGAGCGACATTAATAAGACATTAACTAATTTAAAAAAATTCACGAATAAGACCTAAATATTAAGAGATTTAATTAATTGAAAATATCCCTTTCTTACATCACATTCATTATTTCATTAATGTGATTATAATTTAAAGGGAAGAAAAATAAAACAATTACTTTTATTTAAGTGTTCATGTTTAGTTTACAAGGTCAAGGGTTGATTTGTAATGTTTTCATTTCCCAACTGGGATTCAGTAATAAAACTACAGCTAGAATTTTATTACATTGACAAGACGAAGTTTTTTTTTAGTTCAAGCTTTTTGTAATTTTCCCAAAATCAGCTTCAAAGATTTTTATATATATATACGTGGGGTGAACCGCGACCTAATATCGTGTACACCTACTTCCACTTTCATTTTCATTTCCAAGTAGAAGACAATAAATGAGGAGTGCATTTTCTAATGAATTCCAAAGACGTGTATACCTAATTCCAATCGCGGTTCACCCCTAGTATATATATACATTTATATATGTATTTAGTATTTAACAAAATTTTTGCTTAAAATTTTATAAAAATCGGATTTCTCTAAGAAAAGATACACAAGTTCTTTGCTTGAGAACTTATTTATTTATAAGTTATAATCCCGGACACGGCATTTATTTTAATTTTAAATTATTTAATTCTGTTTAGTTTATTAATTTTAATTATTTATTTTAACAAAAAAGAAAGAATTTAATTTTTAGGACAAATTCTAAGATTTTAGTAGTAAATATTATTAAATTGCGATATCAGAGGGGATTCATCCCATCAAGAGTCGAGCCTGAGAACTACTGAGTTGACTGCCCGGAAAGCATGTTCAGTTCTCAGGTTTACTCCTGAGGGGATAAATCCCATCTGATATCGAAATTTAATAATATTTACTAAAATCTTAGAATTTGTCCTAAAATTAAATTCTTTCTCTTTTAATAAACATTGTTTAGTCTTAACCTAAGGTGATTTTTTTGAAAAACATTCCAACTTTTTTCAAAAAAAAGATCCTCAAATCTTTAGATTTATTTTAATGTTGGTTTGTTAGTCTAGGTAAGTGATAATCATGTGGTATTCATTAAACACACAAGATGAAAATATAATATCTCCTTTAGTGTAGAAAATATAAAAAAATTATCGAATTTTTGAAAATTTCAACATCTTGTAACTCAATAATGAATTTGGTTCTCAGGTTCGTGCTAGATTAATTTTCTTGTTTTCATGAGAGAATGGTGTTTAATTTAGAAACACCCTGTATAAGATTCTGAATTACCATATATTGTACAAAATTCAATTTTTCTCTCTAGATTTCCAAACAAACTCTCCACTCTCTTATAATTCAAAATCGTCTTGGAAGTGATTGACGTTGCTAATTAAAAAAAATCCATACCAATCTCGTAGTGATCCGAAGTGATCTCGATAAGACGTGACTGGAAGTGAAATCCTGAGCGGCAGTACAAGCGTTGCCAAACGGCGATCCCGACCTCAACATTTATTTGGAAACCTCGTGCACCTATTCACACATGGACATGGTACACCCCGGGGCAAATTCCACTTCATCTTTCGAAAAAGTGGACCAACTCTTTCACTATTCTTGAAAAGTAAATTATGAATTTTTTACCATATGAATAATGGTTACATATATATACTAATCAGATATAAATAATCTATGATCATTTTATTTGATTTCTCAGATCAGGTATTGTTTTTCTTATGACAAGACATGATCATACTTGCAAAAATAATTTTCTTTTTGTAAGATTTCTTGAAGTTTATAGAAAAGTACTTTCTTATTAATAACAGAGGGTTTAATAAAAGACAGTGCAGGAATAAATTAAAATAATATTCCCAATAAAGAGTTTTTATTGGAATTTTTTTCTTTTCGCTTTTGAAACCGACATTTCGGAGGACTTCCTTCTTCTTTAGGGGTTCAAAGGGTCAATGAAGGAAGTATGAAATATTTATCCTTCCTCTCTCAATTTTCAGTGCTCGTTGGTGTTGAGAAAATATTTTTATTCTTTCCATCATCAATAGAAAACTTTTTGAAACAACCTAAAAATTGGCCGAAAATTGCTTAACGACATCATATAGTAATAACCTGAAAAGAGACAAAAAATTAAAATTTGGAAAAAATGAACAGCATCAATGTATAGAGTACAAAATTCTCTATCGATCAGTATATACCACGACACAGTAGAATAAATATTTATTGAGATATGGAGCTACTAAACACGGCGACATTAAAACAGACAAAACTTTTGAAACAACTAATATTTTACCAAGAGTAGCCGAGTTGTTGATTCATAAAAGAGAAACAAAGAAGTTTGTCCTCTGCTTGATGCAAATATTTTTAATTCTAACTGGCTTTGGGTTAAGTGAAGAACAGAAAAATTTCAGTATCTTCGGGTACTAACCCACATGAAAAATAATATTTATATTATGTCTATTCTACAAGTAACTTTATCTATGTATAATATTTATAATTACAAGAGAACTTATGATGAAGAGCCAAGCCTTCAAAACTATAGGCTAGAACAAATAAATAATATATTATACATACATATAGGTATATTTGATATACTTATAGGTGTATGTTTATTTGCATCAAGCATAGGTATAGTAACCTCTTTGTTTTCTTTATGAATCAATTAATTTATTCATTCTTTTTATCAATCCATACTTTATTTTTAAAAATTTTCTGCATACAGTGAGGTCTCACTAAATTACCTGTAAAAACCGAGAAATTCAGATTTACCTTGAAAATGTTTAGTTGCTGGATTGTATAGAGAAAATTCTGCTCATCAGCAAAATAAAATAAGTTTCTACCAATATCTGGTTATTACAGCCGGATGCAAAATCGCGGGCAGAAGTTGCCGGATCAATGGACGTGCCAGTATAAACTGAAGTGCCGGATTAATTGAGACTCTACTGTCTATTACTCATTAGTTTGATTTGCTCACCAATCCTAGTATGTGTAGTGTTGGTAGTCGTTTACAAATAGCGTTGACCCTCTCAACACGAAAGTTGATGTAGTGGTTTTCAGGATGGTAGAATGTAGGTAGTACTAGGGACTTGTCGATTTGCTAAATTCTTATCTGGTATAAATAATTTCAATAATAATTGCAAGAAGGTTGTCTATGTAACCAATTACTTTGCCTCCAAAAAGAAAAAAAGATATTGGATAAATCATGTGATGTACATAGGCCAATCTTTAAAATATTCTATAAAATTATGCGCCCTAGATTACCACGTTTGGGGCAATCGCACGCGTAAACCGTCGAAGTGCAATGGACAGGTCTCACATGAGACCACCATGTGATCATGAAACCACCTGCGCCAGGTAAGTATCTATGCAGAAACAGTGGATAGAAATCATTTGAGGTTTCTCTTCACTTTTCCATAATTTTATATTGCAAAAAATCCAAGTATTGGACAGGTGTTATTGAATAGAGTTTCAATTTTACTAGCAGTACTGTTTCCATAAAGTCAAGTATATGTATAATATAATGCAATCACTTGAAAGAACACTTGTATTATGATTTATAGTGAGAAAAAATACAAATGAAATAATAGAATTACGCAACGCTTTAGTTCAATTTATTTCACCTGCTGATACATAAACAGAAACAAGTCACTAACGTAAATCTTAATGCATGAATGTTCATCATAGATAGTAATCGTTGATCAAGATAATTCTTCTCAATTGCCAATAATTTATTGACCATCATTCTAGTGAGAATGAACTCATTTCTTTTGGAACAAAAGACATAATCGAGAACAATTATACAGATAACAATTAAATTCATTCCTTATTCACTTATTTGTGATGCAATAGATTCCGTAAATTCATACGATGCCACATCCGAATGGGACCTTCTCAAGAGATTTATTCAAATTCTCTTTTCACTTTATTTTTGTTCTAATTATTTAATTTTTATTTTTTGTTTTTAAGTCATTTTTGAAAAATTTTGAAAAAACTAAAGTCACGATCAAAAAGTGCTAAAACAATAAAAATTTTTGAAAAAAAATAAAACTAGAAAATTAAATGCACAATATAAAAGTACATAAAGGTATAAAATGATGTTATGTGTTCAGTTCACTAAACGACGAATATTAACACAGTTACAAAGTCGGTTTTGAACAAACTATACCTATAAGCGAGCGTACCCAGCGAAACGTACTAAGTAAGATCCGTCGAGTGCGATTCATAAAAGGTATATGTTTTGGCACCAACTTCAAAAAGTAATTTCGTGTTAATATTTCGTCGTTTAGTTGTAACTAAATAAGATAATAATTATTTTATACCTTTTAGTGTATTTTTATATTTGTTGCACTTAATTTTTGAAGTCGGTTTTTATTTTTTTCTTAAAAATTTTTTATTTTTCTCTTTTTAGTGATGTTATTAATAGTGATTATATCATCAGAACTTGACCAAATTAATATGACACCATCCCTAAGACACCTTTCGGATAAAAAAGAACCATCGAAATCGGTTCATAAACAAAGAGGTTAGGTCTAAACAAACCTAAACAAACCTAATAAAAAAGGTCTAATACCTATGAAAAAAAATCGAAAAAAAATGGGACCAATCGGAAGCTAGGACTGGACCCAATGCAAAAAAAATTTTCAAAATCGGTTGACAATTGGCGGAGATATCTGAGGTAACATAGGCTACAAAAAAAAAAAAAAAAAAAAATTCAATCGAATAGAGAACCTCTCTTTTTGAAGTCGGTTAAAAATCGGGATATTCTTGGCATGTGTACATCAATCTCTCATATGGACGAAATCATAAATGATGTTCAAAAGTCCAACCATTAACTCATTTATACGCAGATACACACAGAAACATTTATTTAAAAATGAATTTTTTATATCAAGGGGAACGATAAGAATTAAAAAAATAGACCTCGAGGAATATGAAAATATTTGGATTAATACATTTCTATTTATTCTGTATCGATAATAATATTTAATTCAATTATACACAAATATACGAATGTAGCTGCAAAATGGTAATCCCAACTTATGTATCAGGTAGGTATTAGGGTGGTCCTTATTTTGGGTATTTTAACCGACTTCAAAAAAGGAGGAGGTTCTCTATTCGAATGAATTTTTTTTTTTTTTTTTTTTTGTGCCTATGTTACCTCATATCTCCGCCAATTGTCAACCGATTTTGAAAATTTTTTTTGCATTGGGTCCAGTCTAGCTTCCGATTGGTCCCATTTTTTTCGTTTTTTTCATAGGTATTAGACCTTTTTTATTAGGTTTGTTTAGACCTAACCTCTTTGTTTATGAACCGATTTCGATGGTTCTTTTTTTATCCGAAAGGGGTGTCTTAGGGATGGTGTCATATTAATTTGGTCAAGTTCTGATGATATAATCACTATTAATAACATCACTAAAAGAGAAAAATAAAAATAATTTTAAGAAAAAATAAAAACCGACTTCAAAAAATTAAATGCAACAAATAAAATACACTAAAGGTATAAAATAATTATTATCTTATTTAGTTACAACTAAACGACGAAATATTAACATGAAATTACTTTTTGAAGTTGGTGCCAAACATATACCTTTTATGAATCGCACTCGACGGATCTTACTTAGTACGTTTGGCGGGTACGCTCGCTTATAGGTATAGTTTGTTTGGCACCGACTTCAAAAAGTAATTTCATGTTAATATTTTTCGTTTAGTTGTAACTAAATAAGATAATAATTATTTTATACCTTTTAGTGTATTTTATTTGTTTCATTTAATTTTTTGAAGTCGGTTTTTATTTTTTTCTTAAAAATTATTTTTATCGAATTTTTACTCGGACAAGGGCTCATATGGTTCGAAATAAATAAAAAAAATTATCCCCTAAGTTTCAGGTCCCTATCTCAATTATAACCTGTACCCCAGTCATGTAAGTTTGGCATTAAAATATCAGTTTTTTGTTCCGGACCAATGTAAATAGTTCAAAAATTTGAAACTCTGTATACTTTATCTCTCTTATTAAACGAGCAAAAATTGTATATTTGTATATATATTTATATATTTGTATCTTGGTTCTATTTTGAAAACGACTCTACCGATTTTGATGAAATTCACGGGTTAGGGGTTTTTGGGGTGACAATTCGATCTCTCACGGTCTCATCTTCGACAAAATTGTTTTTAATGGGTTTTTTCGTAATCAAATTAATTATTCTCAGGTAGACAAATCCCATTCTTAGGGTTTTAAAAAAAGGTTTCCCTTTTCCTTTTGTGCTCAGGCAGACAATGGGTCGGCTAAATCCTTTATTCTCAAAGGCCTTGAAGAAGTATTGTGATTGTGGATTTTAACATATTTTGTTGTCCCTAAACGTTAGAAATATTAATAAACGTTTTATAATTGTTTTTATAATGAACTTTATTTATTTAATAGAATAAAAAATAATCAAGAACAGGTCTCAATTTTCTGAAAAAACAACACATTTTGATAGGTTTTATTTATTAACAATTGGATGAATAAAAATGAATCATAAGGTTGAATCAAAACAGGTGCAGGAGGTGGGGTGCAGTGGTGGGTGATTCGGGGGTAGGGCGAGGTTTCATGGGTGGGGTCGAGGAGGTGGAGGTGGGGGTACAGTGGGCGAATATAATATATTTTTGTATTTTTGTTAATTTGAAAGCGGGTCTCAAATAAAAATCGACCTTTTTAGAAATTCAGAATTTTAAATTAATTTAAAAATAATATTAAAATAAAGCTTTTAACTGAAGGAAGAAGTTACCGAGCATCGCTCGGTGCCTCCAGGTACTCCTTATAATACTAGCTATCCATGATAATTATTACAGATTTTTAGCTATTATAATTTTGGAGTTACAGCTAGATAAAATACTACTATATCTTAGTGTTGGAACAATTATTTCTCACGCAATAAAAAATTGATCTTTCTGGCAAAAACTTCATGTTATTTACATGAGAAACTTACATTGCTGGGGGTACATAGAGACTTGAAACTTTGGGGTATATTTTTTATTTATTTCGAACCATATGAGCCCTTGTCAGCGTAAAAATTCGAAAATATCCAAAATAAGGACCACCCTAGTAGGTATGTACTCTTATGTAGTAGCTATATCATCTATCGTAATCAGTAGAGATTGTGGTGTTGGTGCAAGGTGAAACATCTTTAATAAATTAAATATGTGTCACCTTGCACCAACACCAATATCTCTACTGATTATTAATAATCTTGTCCAGCTAAACTAATGGTGTTCTACAAAAAATTTTTATTCTATCATCTATCGTGTTTAAATCTTTGTTTCCACTGTTAATGATTTAAGATAGTTAATGTCTATGTTTTACACTAAAATCAAATTTTCTATGCCTTTAAGGGCGTCAGTACATTACAGTGATGCTATCTTAAAATACCAGTTAGTACTCCACTTTTGTTTCTGAATTTTCTCTCAACCAGCTGACACCCATTTTGGAGCTTTTGATCCTGAACTATTTTTATTTCTCCAGGTGACAACGAGTGAACCTTGAGATATTAAAAATAGACATGGGTCTTATAATTGATTAATACGATAATATTTTTCAAATGGAATAGATGATAAAAATTACTCATTTTTAATTAATATTTGTTTATATCTCCCTTTCAACATCCTCGGCGTCTTTGGTTTAATAATCATAAATATTGGGAACAAAGCTTTTTTTTTAATTTTTCAATTTAAGTGTTTTCATAAAGAAGCATTCACTTCTCATAAATAGGTAGTATGTTAAAACAAAGCAACAATCTATCCACTTTAGCCCAAAAAATAAAAAACATAAGATCTTTATCCGAAGACAATACCTGTACCCTAGACTCTCTCGATTGTGATATATTCGAACCTTTCATTTTTCAATCGGACTCTTGTTTCAACATCAACAAAGCAATCGATTCTTCTAAAATATGGATTTTAGGGTTCTCTTTCATGTTCTTATTCATCGAATCTTGATAATCACAATTCATTTTTGAACGTTTTGATTATATAGTTTATGGTTAAACTAAGATTAATGTCAAATATTTCGTGAAAAATACGCAATCGACTAGTTTCTTCTCTTCATCCAAGCTGGTTCTTCAGCCTCGCGGTGTGAATCGCCTCTAGTGTCGTTTTTTTACTCGATCGAAATGAGACGATGGTTCATGTCATTGAAATAATTCACATTGGACAGGTTTTTGTTTTGCAATTTTTTCGATTTCAAAAGAATATTGGAATACTTGGAACATTTTTTTACTTGGTCTTTTTTATCAATATCCCTCTTAAATTATAAATAGATTATCAGTATAAATGTCTCAGCCTATGCGATTTTATTAGTGAAATTATCTCATCAAAATGGTCGACGTTTCGACATAAACTCAGCCTCATCAGCAAATTATTAAAAACATAATATGTGATGATGCAAGGGAAAAGGGCCCTTATCTTAACCGAGTATTTTTTCACGAGAAAAAATGTGAAATATAATATAAATAAACTTATGATATATATATAATTATTCAAAAATTCATAATTCAGTCAATTTTTGGAATTATTGGACGAGACAAAAGGCTGTTTTTGTTGAGTTGATTCTCTAGAAACAGGAAATGCCATTAGCTCGATTTTGACCAAGGTTAAGATAAGGGCCCTTTTCCCTTGCACTATCACATATACACACATATTTAATAAAACTAGTAGGTACCTATTTGGTGTTTATTTATTAATATGTTTAAAATGGGGAATACAGCCTTTTATCAATCGCTAGATTCCTTCGCCCATCGTATAACTGCCTCCCCACTTTCACTTTACACTAGCGTGGTATTTGTTCTGACGAGTTGAAACCAATATTTCTCTTAAAGTCTCATTTAACAACACGTCGTTGTCAAATTGGATATAAATATTATAGAAGAAACTAATTCGCTAAATTTTAGAGGCCGAGCCCCAAAGCTAAATCCGGTTATCTTTGACGCCGACCCAATCCATGAAATTTCTTCATTTTTTCACGATGCATGGATCATTAGGGTGTTCCTTATTTTGGGTATTTTCGAATTTTTATGTTGACAGAGGCTCATATGGTTCGAAATATATATAAAAAAAAATTCACCAAATTTCAAGTCTCTATCCCAATTTTAACTCTTGGCGCACAGCGATACAAGTTTCCCATATTAATAACATGGGATTTTTGGCATTGAACAATAAATTTTTTATACCAGCCAAAGTAATCTTTCAAAAAATTTGAATCTCTGTAGACTTTATTCTTATAATAGTAGCTGAATTTGTACAGATTTTTAGATATTATAATTTTGGAATTACAGCTAGATAAAATACTGCTATATCTTAGCGTTAGTAAGTTATAGACTCCAAAATTATAATAGCTAAAAATCTGTAAAAATTCTGATGGATAACTACTAGTATAAGAGTTTCAAATTTTTTGAGCCATTACTTTGGCTGGAATAAAAATTGATCGTTCAATGCCAAAAACCCCATGTTATTTAGATTTGAAACTTGCATCGCTGTGCGGCACAGGTTAAAATTGAAATAAAGCGAATATTGGGGGATATTTTTTTTTATTTATTTCGAACCATATGAGCCTCTAAAAATTCGAAAATACCCAAAATAAGGACCACCCTAACGTGTCATATTTGAACCTTCTTGATGTAAGACCTAATTTTAAATAAGACTGGATTCTGGCTTCTGTTGTTTGTTCCCACAATGCTCTAGTCACATGGACCAAATAATCGTCATTCTTAATCCAAACTTTTTACTCTCTATAATGACTTATCAACAGATGGGAAGAGTCCAGAATCGGACGTCGAAACCCCGTTTATTCTGATAAAATTACTAATTAAAAATGTATAATCTAGTTGGCTTCAGTCGAAACCTTTTTATAAATAAACAAATCTACCATCGAAACAACAAATCTTAAATAAATGATCAATTTTCATGATAAAAATATGTTGAATTAGTAATTGATATTTACAAAGAAAAACAGTAAAAGTACATACATCTATCGTCATATTCATAATTTTTTCTAGGAAGTTGTCTTAGGGAAGAGGTAGAGGTTTAGGATACTTAATATTTAGTAATTCGATTATCGATAATAATTAGTCAATTGATTCAAATTTTAAAATTTTTTATTAATTAAATAAATTTTCACCGTTTCGAAGAGGAAGGCTTGGATTACAATTACAACGTCACTGGTGCAACCTTGACATAAGGTATTACAAAATAATTTCTAACATTACACTTAGATAATAAAAGAATCAAGAGGAAGAAGTGGGTAAAAGGATCATTAGAAAAGAAAAAATTTAAATGAATGAATAATACAATTTGTTTTTTAATAATAGAAATGCAAAAAGGTTTAAGTCAGGATTGACTCTTGCGTCATAGAAAGAATGAGAGGTGATAGAATTATAGAAATATTTATGCATGGTATTAAAGCTGAGAAAGTTGGAAACATACCTAATTTGCGCTTAATAAACGGTTTGTAAACAATCAAGGCATTCTCTCACTTGTTTAATTTAAAATCAAATTGAGCTCAATCGTCAATTGGTTTATCCCTATGATTTCTATATTGAAATGCAAGAAATAGAAAGAATAAATTCGATAAACCATTTGAGAACTAATTCTGAAACTTACTGCTTATCAATCGAAAGCAGATGCCTTCAGATAAACAAAGCGGTAAGAAATTGATAAATTTATAATAACTTGGGACTCGAAGGTCACCAGAAAGTCGAAATTATCGATATCGCTCAAAAAATGCATTTTGTTCTTTAAACTAGTTTGAACGTGTTTTTTGTATTTTTCCATGTACCCTCAAAAACTTAATTATGGAAGGTTATAGTAAATTCGTTCAGTTGTACAATGTTTTTGTTTCTAAAAATAACTTCCGGATGAAAAATTTAGAGAATATAGTTTCGTTAAGTGGGTGGAGGCAGAAAAGTTCTTGAAAGGTTGAAGATAATAAGTTGAAATTTCTAAGAATTGGAATTGATAAAAGATACACCTTTATGTCAAGTTTCAGCATCCTAACACATATTATTCTTAGAAAATATATTTACTTTTCACCAAAATTTTCGGAGATAATACACATAATTAAAAAAAATGATTTTCACCTTTCTACCCAATTTCTTTATTAAATAATAGACAAACAGAGAGTCAGTTTGATCGCGAGCGTAGTCTTATTAATTCATCATCATGATGATGTTGGAACGAGAGTTCAAGGCTCATTCGTGGAAAAATAAAATTGGACTATTTATAATCCAGCTTCTGTATTCACACTTGATAAAAAGTACTACTTGCTAAATTGGCTAGAGTATCTGAGGCCAAAAAATGACAATAAAATTCACGTAAGAGCTATTTTAGCCTTAAAGTCAACATCCCTAATATTTTTCTACCATTTTAACTTTAACTTGAGGTGATAAATAAATATCTGAGCGTTAGTTGATTTACTTAACATTTAAATACATCTGGCTTCAAAATTTTACTAAATGAAATCTAAAGTTTTCTATACTTATTACGAAAACTAATACAATTGCAAAATTATTTTAGATACGGACGCAGTACACAATTAAACATCCTCAATAATAGAGGATACTTAAAAGTCATCAGCTTATATGATGTTCCCAGATGGTCTAGCTTATCCAAGAACAAGCCGAGTTAATGATCCTTATAATAGATAATTAAAATAAGAATAATAACAGGTTCTTTCAAAATGTCATGGATTCCCTCAGTAAAATAAAAATAAATCTCTCCTTACTTTATGAGTGTTATATAATATAAAAGTGAATTTATTGATAGTAATTTTTTTTTACCTGTGAAAAGGAAAATAAACTTGACACTACATTAAAAAAGAATCAAGGTTAAATATCATTTCTCTCTTTATTGCTTTTGCTTTCATTTATGTACGATGTACTCACCGGAAAGAAAGAGAAACAGTTATTGCCGATGGAAATAGGAGAGATATGATTAAATAATAGCTTTATTATGGAATTTTGTCAAATATCATTAAAAGATTTTTATTGCCTCCGGATGATTGTCTATTTGGCCAGTATCAACCTAGATTGTATGTTTGTGAGTGTGTATGGTAGTTGAATATAAAAATGTGTGTGTATACAATATCAGGCCCTTATCCTTATACTAGCCCTGGTGTTGAATATTATCACCTTTTTTATTAAATATTTGTTAAAATCACGCAGGAAACTACAGCCTCATCATTTTGGTGCCTCTGAGAAAGATTATAGGCAAATTTGTAACCAGTGATTGTATAGTATATAAGTAAACACAAGTCCCAGTCGCAGAAACCGCGAACGCTAATCAACAACTCTGTCATTAAACGTTTGAAGATATAAAGATCGATCTTATCTAATGATAATACAATTAAAATATTTTTAGACAAAATGATTAACAAACAATTAGGTTCCTGATTTCAAAGGTTTTACTGTTGGAGTTGTCGAGTAAATAAAAAAATAATTTCCAATATGAAGACAAGGTTGTTGTCTTGAAGGAGTGAAGATTGTAAAAGTAGGAAAAAAAAGAAGAAGAGTTCCAGTTCCTAGAAGGGCAAAACAAGCTTAATATCTCTCGGATTACATTCCATGATGATATATGAAATAGGGAGACTAGGGAAACGGTAAAGATATTATGTCGACTATTAGAATGATAGGTTGTTTCTGAATTACATGACTTTAGTCCACATGAATTACCTACCCATTTACTTCTTGCAAGACCGTAGCCAGCGGAGAGGAGGGGGGTTGGATATTTATTTATTTTATTTAAATGCTGCTCTGAGGCGATTCGCCTCATAGAGCAGATAACAAAAGTTCACTTATTAAGATATATTTAGAGTACAACTTAAAATATAACCCTGACAAATTTGGAATAAAACTTAGAATAAAATAAATCATTTAATATACAATACACTTAGTAATATAAGGCAAAACAAAATATGTATGTTCAATTGACAGCTCTCAATAGACCCCCACCAGCAAGACCAGAACCATATTATATTAAGCCCCCCACCCGTAATATTGAGATAAACATCGAAATTTTACAGGATATAAATAAAACATTCAATAAAAATAATACTCTGACAAAAAATCAATCTGGGCATCAGATAGGTCATGTCTCCTATAATTCTAGGAGTATATCCCCTAGCCCCTCGGTGGCTATCTAGCCCCCTCCCTTGCGAAAATTAACTAAGCCCCTCGAAATTTTATTCTGGCTACGGCCGTGACTTCTTGTATTTTGGTTTCCAGTGAAACTATTAATTAGAAAGAAAAAGGAAAATTGAGAAATTATTTTTAAAAAAGGGAGATTATAAGTGAAAGTCGTATGAGGCGCACATAATTTTTTTTCTTTCTTTTATTCCATCTCAAATATGGTAAAATGCAAAGCTTAAGATTAATGGTTTTATTAATTTATCGCAAACATTTGGTGAATAGTTAATCAAGAAGTTTTTATACCCGGCCCCTGAAGAAACCAGTCTATGTCATCGACTGACCTCCGACCTTCACGAAGGGTTCCACCCACTTCTGGCACAGATCAAGCAACCCGGAAAAATGATCTGCATTTTCATCCTCTGTCCCACCTTTTCTGAAAAAATATATCTTCGTTTACTTATATCGATCTTGAGAAATATCAAATTCTCTTTCGAAAGAGTTTTATATTTAATATAATATCAAAGAGAGAGTTTCATCGTTTTCCATTTTTCCATTTAAAACTCTATTTAACTATTACAAACAAAAGATTTTTCAAGTTCATAATCATCATCATTAACTTATACAGCAGGGCAGGATTCATGTTTTAAAATCAAATAATCTGTAATATAGAACAATAATTTTATTTGCAAAAATTTTTTGGCCATTAACTCTCCATTTTATTTCTAGAGAACATAAATTGATAAAAAAATGAAAAGATTGTCAAGACTCTTTAGTACACTTTCGGTAAATTTTTGTGATTTGGTTTTTCCGTGAACGGTTTGAGCTAGAAAATTGAAACTCGGAGCAGATGTGTAGTGTATATTACCATAGGTTTTAAATGAAAGGCTAATTTTTCAGGAGTTTTTTAATTTTAAATGGTGGTTTTTTAATTTATCCAAATATTTCGGAAATTTTGTACAATATTTCTTCTTCAGTGGACCTCACCCAAAAATCACCGTATTTGCTCAGTCTTCAAAATTAGACCACAGGGCCACAGAGACATTTCATTTTGTCATTTTTAATTCTGCCCTCAAAAATTTCTACCAATAATAATTTTTTTTAATTTCTTTTTGATGCTTTAACAGACAGTGTGCTAATTGACTTGTCTAGAGTTTTTTGAGGGCAGAATTAAAAATGACAAAATGAAATGTCTCTGTGGCCCTGTGTTCGAATTTTGAAGACTGGGCAAATACGGTTATTTTTGGGTGAGGTGCACTGAAGAAGGAATATTGTACAAAATTTTCGAAATATTTGGATAAATTAAAAAAACACCATTTAAAATAAAAAAAAAAAACTGCTGAAAAATAATTCATTTAACACATATAAGAATCCACAGCACAACCGTGAATTAAGGAGGTTCGGGACAACAGCTCTATCTGGTTGATCTACTAAAAAAATCTTTTGTATTTCTGCAGAGTGACAACATCTGCTACTAAATTGTTTAATAAAAAAATTGTTAATAATAAGGTTAATTTCGAATACAAATCTTTTTTTTTGATAATATTAATAAAAAGAATATTGGGTAAAATTTTTTCTCATTATAAAAATCAATTATTATTTAACACAAAAACGATTTCAAGAAATAGAGTTGGAATTCTATACTAGTGCTTTTGTTATATTCTGTTGGTTGCAAATAACTTTTTATTTTTTTACATTTATGAATAACTAATTAACTAGACTGTCAAATCTAAAATGTATCATTCGATTCATAAAAGTATAATTATTGATCTATATAAATTTGTTGAAAATGGTATAATTTGTATAGAAGTTATAGCCCTTTTAAAAGCTCGGTCCATTTACATCCATGTTAAAAAGAAAATTTTCAATCATATATTTCTCGGTAATGGGACAGACGATCAACTCCAAATTTCGGAAATAAATATTTAATACATCAATGATTCGATGGTAAAAATTTGAGAATTTTCTTATAAAAATGATAAACAGGCCTGAACTCCCTTAAGATATACATGTGCGCCAAAAGTGTCAGCTATTTAATATTTAGATTTTTTGTTCTAATTTTCTGTATTTTAAAACCAGAAGTTCCGAACTAAAAATATAAACATTTGACACCTGAACTAGCTAGCACTTTACACAACCTTTCATTTTTAAATTTTTATCCTAGGTATCGGATTACAGACAAACAAAAAAAAAATCATACTTTTCCTGGTGGGTGGATTAATGAATGATTCACTCAAATATTCTCAATTATTATTTCTAATATTAATTATACATACATGCGAAAAATCGTGATGAAACAATAAATGAATGGTATTTGGATTTTATATATTCTGAAAAAGTCAAAAATGAGAGGAAGATTCTGGAAGCCTCGAACTTCTCCTTAACAAAAGACTGATGAACAAAAAACAGCCTGTTCGATAAGAAATCATATTTTTTAGCTAGAAATAAGATTTCTCTTCAATTTCCTTTGATTTTTACTTTACCATACAGGGTATGGTCAAGTATTGTAATCCTGCATGAAAAAAGTGGTTTTTTTCCTTCTTTTTTTCAAAATATCTCAAAAACTTTTTATTTTGATTAAAAAAATTGAGCGAAACCATGGAATTTTGCTCTACAAAAAAGCTCAAATAAGGGAACATAGAAAAAATTATATTTTTCGAGATAATAATTGTTTTGTCAAAATGTAGTTTGTCTGTCTGGTTGTCTGGTTGTCCGTTAGTCTGAGCGTTACCAAATTTTTGTGGACGAGCTAGCTCAAAAACTATTGTGAATATCGAAACCAAATTTCACACGTAGTTTTGGCCCATTGAGATTAAGAGTTGATTAGATTTTGGTGCATATGGACCCAAAATTAAGGGGGTGGAGGGGGGGTTAAAAATGAAAAATCTAGGTCCTTTGAGCAAACTCAACCAAATTTTGTATACATAATCAGTGGGACCCCAGAAGTCTAAAAATGCAAAAACTTTCCGCCCAAAATGGGGTGGGGGGGGGGGTCAAAAAGTGAAAATCTTGGCCATTTACCAAACTCAACCAAATTTTGTATACATAATCAGTGGACTCCCAGAAGTAAAAAATGCAAAAACTATCCCCCCCTACATGATTATAAATAATTTTAGGGGCCAGGTTGTATGGTAAAGTCAAGTGGATGGCCACATCGGAACACGTCAGCTTATTTTCTATACAATACAGATAGATCCGGTCAAAGGAATCTTTAATTACTTATTCGACAGTCAAATGAAAGCCATTCGCATTTGCATATAGTTATAATAAAAAGCTCATTCGGAAAAAACTCACCGTAAAGTAATTAGATTACATAGTAATTTTGAAATGAAAACAAAAAGCCACGGAATAAGATTTGACTCATAAATATCTGAATCACAAAAATGATTATTGAAATGAATCGCAATGTTTTCTTTTTGCTCAAATTCAAAATTTTTATAAATATTGTTCATTTCTATTCAAGAAATAAATGATTTTTATTGTTTTCCCAATTATTCAGGGAAACAATAAAAAGGGTCGACTCGGATTAATGGAGGAAATAAACTGGCAATCTGGGGCGCTGGATTAAAAACGTTTTGAAGAAGCTTTACTGTTTACTAGATCTGAATCATTAGGTTTCCTAGATTTGCTTGTATCTATACCATTTTAAATTTTTGTTTTATCTTATCTTCTTTAAACCAAATAAACTGATGTGGCCATACACATACATTACCATACACCTGCGTTCTCTCTCATATTTAATATTGAATTAAAATAATTTATAATTATTTACGAAAGAACCCCCCTTCCCCTCTTAATTATGGGTCCATTATAAATTAATAATATCTCCTTTTAATTATGAGATTATTTTATTAGAAATATCAGCTTTATTCGATTTTTGTTTGAAAATATCCCCCCTGGTCACTATCTATTTCATATAGTAACTCATTTTCATAAGGTTATATAAGGTACATATGCGAAATTTCGTACAAATAGATTAAACGGTCTAAAACTTATATTGATATTTTTATTTTTTTAAACACCCGTCCCTACTAATTTTGGCCCCCAAAGAAAATAATAACTCTCTTTTTTTATTAGAGGTTCATTTTATAGTATATCTAATTTTCTTTGTTTTTTTTTTAGTTTGAAAATCTTAAAAATTAATCCCCCCCCCCCCTTAATTTTGGGTTCGATTTAATTCAAAATCAAATTAGTTATTAATCTCAATGGACTAAAACTACATGTGAAATTTCGTTTTGATATTAACACTAGTTTTTGAGCTAGTGCGTCCACAAAAATTTGGCAACGTACTAAGAGACATTTTGACAAAACAGTTATTATCTCGAAAAATATAATTTTTTCTATCTCCACTTATAAAGGCTTTTTATGGACCGAAATGCCATGGTTACGGCCAATTTTTTTAATCAAAATAGTTTCAACCGTTTTTGAGATATTTCGAAAAAACGAAGCAAAAAACATCACGATTACAATACTTGAGCATACCCTGTATAGTAAAGTAAAAATGTCTACGAATAAATATGTTTAATTTTCACAAAACTTAACATGAATACAAAAAGTAACTCTCTGTGACATTCATAAGGATTTTATTTTAATACTTCTTTATAATTAAAATAAACTGATGTGGCCATCCACATGACTTTACTATACATCTGCCCCCTCTTTTATATTTAATATTTAATAAATATTTTATAATGATTTACGAAAGGACCCTCCGTCCCTCTGAATTTCGGACTGATTTTCAATTTATCAAATCTTCTTATATAAAGGAGAATACCTGAGGTATATAAAGTAAATATCAGCTTTCTTATAGATCAAGAGCCCACGACTGCCAGACCTTCGTATTTTATAAAAGCTGAAAGTTTTTCTGTGCATGTCCCCTATACAGGTAAGAACGACCAGCGACTATAGAGTTTGGGTTGTGGTTACTTTGGTAGGTAACAGGTAATAAAGGTGTATAAAATAGTACTTTAAATTCGTTAAAGTATAAAGCTCAATTTTTTTATATTTTCTTCGGGATAACTTTAGAAATCTCGTCATCCATTGCCGGACACTTATGACAGTTGCTACCCCCTGCCAGACACCCCTAAACTTTAATAAATTATAATTATACTTTCGTTATAATATAAAAGATAAATTTTATATATGTTACTTGGCGACCTATAAAAAAATGTTACCTCAATAGGCGGACAGTTTTAATGGTTTTTACGTAGATTTTTGACATTTCGGTTATTATTGATAACCATTGGTGAAGACATGGAGGAATCGACTTAAAATCAAAAATAACCATCGATTCTTATCTAATACTAGAGGAATAACCTTATTGCATTCCATTTTTGTTGTTTTGACTATTAATGACAACTTCTACTGAAAACGTGGAAAAATCGACTTTTAATCAAAAAGACTAAATTCTTTTATGGCAAACCACTCAAGCTTGAGTTTCTTAAAGTTTAGGGGTGTCTGGCAGGGGGTAGCAACTGTCATAAGTGTCCGGCAATGGATGACGAGATTCCTAAAGTTATCCCGAAGAAAATATAAAAAAATTGAGCTTTATACTTTGACGAATTTAAAGTACTATTTTATACACCTTAATTACCTGTTACCTGCCAAAGTAACCCCAACCCAAACTCTATAGTCGCTGGTCGTTCTTACCTGTATAGGGGACATGCACAGAAAAACTTTCAGCTTTTATAAAATAACGAAGGTCTGGCAGTCGTGGGCTCTTGGGCTATTAGATTTTTGTTTAGAAATTTTATTATTTGAAATTATTTTTGAACCACCTCCCTCTCTTTTTTATTATAAATCTCTTTTATAATAAATTTGGTTTTTCTTAGCTTTTTTACTTTTAAAATTTTAATATTTTAACCCTCCCTTAATTTTAAGTTCGAATTCAATCAAAATCCCTTTAAGGTAAAGTATGGTAAAAAGTAAATCATCTTATCATACATAGCTACTTTTTTGTAAAATATAACTTTTTAGATCAAGGCTTTACATTTAAAAGGAATATTTGAAACAATCCGTTCCTCCATTTTTTGGGACCCCTCCTGGTAATAGGTATACATAACATAGTGATTTTCAAAGCCTATAAGGGTTTTAGGAGTTGGGAGGAAATAACGAATAGATTTCAGGAACCAAGTTATCTAGGTAGAGTTGATCATAGAAAAAAGATTCGTAAGCCAAGATTCTTGAAAAATATCGGTTTACATTCATTTGTAGGATCTGGCATTGATTTGTGGAACAGTCTGTCTGTTACTACTTGGGATTATAGTCCTCTGCCCCCTATGATTAAATCAATTATAAATTTTGTCAAGTCTTAATGTCGTAGAGTTGTGCAAAATTTTATTTAGTTCTCACAAGCAGAGATTAGGTGAGGTAGAGAGAGGTCATACCATCCTTGTTAAGGTTTTGATCAGGTTTCCTTAACAGCTTATGGCAAATGCCGGGATGGCTAATGCGTCGCTTGCTCCTGGTATCGGGTTTTTGCGCGGAATTTTTAAATTACTTTTTGTCTTTTGATGGAAATCTATGGTCATGTTATTTGTTAATGAGCATACATTTCTATTTTTTTTTTTTTTTACTTGTTTATTATTTGTTAAATTGTTGTAATTAATTTGTATTGATGTTTATTAATGTATTGTAGCTAGATTGTATTGATGTTTGGAGGACCTAGCCACCGAGGACTTGTGCCTCTAAGCAGGTCGAAAAATAAAGATTTATTTATTTATTTATTTATTTAACATAGTCTATCAAATTAAACGAGGTGGTAAAGAAGACTACTGTAAATGTTTTTTCAAAATGTATTCATGTTATGTCTATATGTAAACACTGGGTAGCTACTAAAGAAAATTACTTTCCATTTGTTAATACAATTTAGAATAAAACTTTTTCAATATATTTTTTATTAAAAGTTTTTGAAATTTCTATTATTTTCATATACTAATGAATAATATATTTATATATCTTTCTCCCTGACAACGGAGATAGATTATTTCAAAGATAAACAAATAAAATTAATATGCATTGTGTTATTGGGTTTGGTCAAGTTGATCATCAGCAAATGTCGGGCGGACGATGCCTAGGGGATTTGGCGAGGAGGCCAGAAATCTAAACCAAGATCTTCTTCTAAGAATTTTGAGCTGTCTCCAATTTGTAGGACCATGCGGCTTGAGCCTGAAAGAATTGAACGCCATGTTAGGCGTAGATACATCAGTCCCTATTCCACTCCGGACCTGGATCCGAGGGAAGATCAAATATTCACTCGGCTGCTGTTTGAGATCAGGTCTCATTTCTCGGATGAGTAATGGTCTCTACGTTTCCCGTCACTCGAAAAATACTTATGAAGGCTATCACATCACTCAAGCAATCAAATCCACTTCGAATATTTCACGCGAGTTAGCTAAAGTACAAGTCAAACCCAAAGTTTTTCGAGCACTTAAAAGGTAAGTACTTTTTATTTATCCTGAACGCTAAAGTTTAGACTAGGACAGTTCGCCTGCAGTCCGGAAAGTTTTTTTTTGGCTTTTCGGCTTTTCTAGCCATAAGCCAATTTACGATACTAATTATTTATTAAATTTGTCTCTACCTCCCCCCTCGAGTCGTATTCGAATCCGGGTCCATTTGGTTAGCAGGCTGACATGCTAATCCCTGGCCTACCCGACCCCTCTGGAAAAGTTAATCTATCGAAAATTTTCATTTTTTGCTTAATTGTTATTAGAAATATCTTAAATATTTTAAACATCAATATTTTGTCAGTCTCCCAATGTGTCTGGATTTCCTTACCCATGATAACAAAACCGTGTTGAAACTTCATTTTAAGGACAGAAATTTTTGTATTTCTATAAGAAAAAAAATATATTTTGGTTTTCTTAGCTTCAGAACTCACAATCCTCTAAAAAATTTTAGAGTACGTATGAACTACTTAATTTGTCATATTAATAGTACAAGAATAGTAATGGCCTCAACAATTTCAAATGACTTTTTCAGAAAATCCTTTACAGCTTATGAATGTTTGTATGTTCGAGGTAGTGAGATTGCAAAAGCTAAATTTTAATCTTATCCTAAATTCATTTAAATTTATTTATTAGACATTACACAAGGTTTTATTCGGCCTACGTTTACTTCAGGTTATTTTAGTTTTATTTCCAAATTTAAAAAATCAAAGTTAGGAATTTTTATTATTAAATTAATATTTTCTTTCAAAAAAAAGAGAGCAAAAAATTTAAATTTTTCTAAGATCAAAATCATATTTTTAAGCATAAAAAACAAAAAGTCAAATTTTTGAGTATTTGTTTAAAATTATTTTGATAAAAAATAAATAAAAAAATGACGTTATTTAAGTAATCTAGAAAAAAATATTTTATAGTAAATTCTACAAAATCATTGTTTTCAAAGAATTTAATTATTTTTTTCAAAATGTTCTAGAGTACTTACAAATTTTCAATTTTCTAAAGAATCTAATAAAAATTTCAAAACAAAATTTCATGCTTAGTTGTTTTATTATATTTAGATTTTAATAGAATTTTGATCATACATTCACTTTTACTCTTGAAATTTTTCAAAAAATAATATATCTAAAAATATAATCTTTACTATGTTAAAATCAAGGCTTTTTCTGTTTATTTTATTTATTTATTTTTAACTTTATTAGTTTTTGCCATTTTTACTAGACACAAGCCCAATATTGATTATTAGGAATTTTAATTTATTATATTTATTTCAAAATAGATTTTATTTCTAACTAAATTTCATTTCCTTTTTAGCTTGAGAACAGCTCTCTTGGAAGAAGCAGATAAAAAAACTCGAGGAATT
Source organism: Forficula auricularia (assembly GCA_024734495.1). Taxonomy (NCBI): domain Eukaryota; kingdom Metazoa; phylum Arthropoda; class Insecta; order Dermaptera; family Forficulidae; genus Forficula; species Forficula auricularia. Next base: position 17,135,865 of record JALMQS010000075.1, read on the forward strand.
ATTAATAAGCAGAAAAAAAATCGAAATAACAAAAAGAAAAACCGTGGAAACCCAAAAAAAACTGCTATTGAGGACAGTCCTCTTTTATTAAAGAAAATTCGTCCTCCATGTCCTCCAGAAATACTCAGTTCTTTAAGTTGTTTCTCCCGAAATGCCCATAATAAAAAATTACCTCGACCAGAAAAGAGACCGGAGGTGCATAGGTGCCTTAAAAGGCGAAATTCAAATACTTCCAACTTCCATCCACGAAAACGTGTACGACGATTGAAAAAACGCCCAGGCAGTCATGATGACACCAATCCTCTTAAAGATATCTTGAAGAAAAAACGGTGATGCAAGAGAATTCTACTGACAAACATTAGAACTAAATAAATTGAACAAAAAAATGAAATTCTTTATAAATATTATATAAATTATTTTATTTAATAAAATTTAATTCAGAAATAAATTGATCGACAAAATATTATTTTTTTACTATTTTAACGCGTTTCAGACATTTCCATTATCTTTGTTTTTGCTCACTTGAATGACAGTCGGGCTCTCGCAGTTGTGTATGTATGAATTGTTAAGTAGACGGCCAATTTAGGAGGACGGCCGAAAGACTTCATTGCGAAAATTTTATTGATTGAAATATATTATATTAATTTTTTTTACCAATACTTTTTGAGTATTAATTTATTTTCTCTGAAATTCGTTCTTTGTATTCAATATAATTCAAAAAAAAAATATTTTTATTTTTATTATTTTTACATTCAATTATCTGGCTAATTATACAAAATGAACTTTGTTTTAAATCTAAATTTAAATATTAAAACAATTAATTAGATTTTTTAATATGTAGGAAATCTACAGCGATCGAGCAGTACTTATCTAACCTTCCACATAAATTTCACCATTACTGTCTAACCCTTTGAGGAACACAAATTTATATAATGATCATTATTAAAGAAGATTTAATTTCTAACAGAAAAGTTAATATGAGTGAAATATCTAAACTCAATAGTTTACGAGTTAAAAGATATTTCAATTGTGTAACGTGAGTGGACTTATGAATCAACAAATAATGTTTCTCATGGCAAGCCATCCTTTCGATATAATAGAACAAAATAATTATAAATGGGAATGAAATCGATCTTATTTTATCGATTTTATTTATCTGGAGGTTCACTGTTTAATAAAAGAACTTTTTAATATACGAAAATAGCATTTTGATTAAGAATTTTGTATTAAAAAAAAAAATTTATGAAAAGATTCAACTTCTCTTCTGGAGCGAAATGCAAAAAAGTTTTATATTTTTCTCATTACATACTAAATCAAATTTATTCAAATTTCATATCTCTCTGTTATTGCCTTTTATCTTTTATGGTAAATAATTTTTATTAGAATATTTGAATTTTAAAGGGTAGTTTATTTGAAGCCTCATTCCAAAAAACGCTAATAACTCATTTAAAATAATTTTTAAAAATAAGAAATTAATAGATCTTATAAGGCAATTAATTATTAATCATTAGATTCAATTTTTAGCGTAATTGATTAAGTACTTTTTGAGAAAATGTTCAAAAACCATCTGAACAGTCTAAAAAACATTGTTTTTGAAAGCACGAGATGCCTTTGAAAAAAATTAAAAAAGTCAAATAAAACGAAACATTGACTTGTGACATGGAGGTGAATTTTAAAATGTTTCTAAAACGGCCTTTCATAGACGGTTTTCGTGGTTTTTGACCATTTTCTCAAAAAAGTACTGAATCAATTTCGTTCAAAATATAATATAATTATTAATAATTATTTGTTTTATAATATCTATTAATTTCATATTTTTAAAAATTATTTCAAACGAGTAATTAGCGTTTTTTCAAATTAGGCTTCAAATAAACTACCCTTTAAAATGCAAATATTCTAAAAAAAAAATAATTTTTATAAAATATAAAAGAAAATAACACTGAGATATGAAATTTCATTCGATTTGATTAATGTAATAAGAAAAAAAATAAACCTTTTTTTTTTATTTCTCGTTGATTCGCTCCCGGAGCGAGGAATCTACATATCTTCATTAAATTTCAATCAAACCACAAATTTCTTAATTTAAATGCTATTTTATTATATTACTAGCTTCAAGGCCCGTCTTCGGGGGGCCTTTTGCTAGCCAGGGGGCTTTGCCCCCTGGACCCCCACGTGGCTGCTTTATTGATGTTTTATTAGTAACAGAGAATAAATATAATTGTTTTATTATAAAGTCTTAAATAGATATAATTTGAGATTCTATTTAACTGTAATATACACTCATAACAAATAAGATGAAACAAATATTTAAAATGTATTAAAAATCCACTTGTTATCATTAAGGGTAAAATAAAAAAAAAGTTATATTATATGTAGGTATTATTATAGATAAGAAGACTTGAAAATTACAATTATTATTCATTTTGCTAAACACAAAAGTATATACAATCTATTTATAAAAAATTCTCTTATTCTCAAGCTTGAGTTGTTTATCATAAAAGAATTTAGTCTTATTGATTTTAAGTCGATTCTTCCACCTTTTCAGTAGAGCTTACCATTAATAGTCAAAACATCAAAAATGGAATGCAATAAGATTATTCCTCTAGTATTAGATAAGAATCGATCATTATTTTTGATTTTAAGTCGATTCCTCCATGTCTTCAGCAATGGTTACCAATAATAATCGAAGGGTCAAAAATCTAATGTAGAATTCTTATTCCTCAAGTATTAGATGAGAATCAATTGCTATTTTTGATTTTAAGTCGATTCCTCCTCCTCCATGTCTTCACCAATGGCTACCAATAAAACCGAAACGTCAAAAATCGAATGTAGAATGGTTATTCCTCGACGGTTAAATGAGAATCGATCATTATTTTTGAATTAATGTCAACATGAACTGTAAATTGCAAGTGATATCTGATTAATTATAAAGAAATAAACATATTAATATTTCAAATCAATTTGGATAAAGTTTAGCAACGATCGGTTGCAGTTTATTTTTTTAATTTTTGTTAAATGTACTTTAAAAAAAATAGATAGTTTTTTAAATCTTTGTTGCATTATTAAATTCTTCTTCATCGATAATGTGGTTAGAACTCTATTATCTTTGCTATTAAGAATGAATGACATTCAAAAATCTGACAAACAGGGCCGCCAACACATGTTTAGTTTGCTAGTTTAGTTCTTTTATTGTTTGGCAAGCTATGTTGGTTAACCTGAATTTTTTTTAGTTTTTCCTAAATTTTCCAATTTTTTTTTACGTATTAACCTGAATTGGACTATTACGAACATTTAAAAAAAAATAGCCAAATCGGTCCAGGCATTTGAGAGATCTGCGCTTACAAAGAAAAAAAATTCATTTTTATTATATAGATAAAGGTACTACGAACCACCAGTAAGATAAAATTGAAAAAATAAGATCTCTTTCTTTCTTATTTATAATTCTTTGGTCTGTTTTATCACGAGGCTGGGTCGCAAGCCGGGATCATGAGCGAGGCATTTGTTATGGATTCAACTACAGCACCATTCAGTCTACAGTAGTGATTTATCTTTTAATATTATAATTTAATATATTTAAATGTTGAATTATATAATATAATTAATAAATAAATAAAATCATTTAAGAAAAATATATTATAGTATAGAGCAGGGGTGGCCAAGCTACTTGATAGTCCGAGCCATTTTTCAAAATTTGAAATGTTTCGCCAACCGCAATTAAATACGTATTTAAAAGGTATGCAAAACAGATATTAAAAAAAAAAAATTTTTACAGAAATTATATTTATTGAAAACATAAATAAAAGTACAAAATATGTGTATTGAATTTAAATATTAAAAATAAAACACATTTATTTCTCTTGATAATTCTTTAAAATTTGGTGAATAATTGGTGACAACACTTTTCAGTAATTCTTTGAGATGCTGGTTAGTTAATACTGATCGGTGTTTGGATTTCACGAATTTTAAAGTGGAATAAAATGATTCACATAAGTATGTTGTTCCGAATATTGAAATAATTCGACAAGCACCCTTTTTTAATTCAGGATACTACGATTCTGGTACAAATTTCCAAAATTCGGTAATCCACGTCGACTTATATTTTAATTGAAGAGCTTGAACTTCTTCTATTAATTATAATTCTCCAGATGCTTTTTGGGTCTTAATCATACTGGAAATGGAAAACTCACCTTGAAGTATGTTAATTTCAAATGGATTCAGAAAAAAATCTAGAGACGATTTAAAATATTTCAAGTCTTGAAATCTATATCGAGAGCCACAAATAATCCTTCAAAGAGCCGCAGGTTGGCCACTTCTGGTATAGACAAACAGTCCTTGGCTGGTAACCAAAGACCCAAGACTCAAGCGGCAGAGCAGAGCAAAGCTATATTGTTAGTTTCAAATAAATAATTTTAGGATGAAATAACTAAAAAAGTTAATATAAATTTTAGTATTCACACCTCTAGATATATGTAATTGATCTTTCTTATTTATAATTCTAATTGGGGGAACCTTTTTTGAATGAGAGAGTACCCATCGATCTCATACATACATGATATGAATTGTTTCCTGATTATTATTATGATTTCACCAAAATACTGGTACTGTTTACAATTTTGGAATAAATTAAACTTTTTATATACTCAAATTTAATATTTATAAAATATATATCTACAGCACTCGGCGTGGTAAGCAAGGCTCGCTCCAGGGGCTCAAGACTATAAAAACTATTATAATATTAGTATTGAATAAATAATTGAATTATTATATAATAAAAAGAAATATGACATGTTTATTTTAAAAAACTGCCATTAGCTACGAATTTAAAAATGCGAGCCTATGTCGCTGCTCTGAATTCTGAAAAGAGACATAAAACCAAACAATGAGATATTTTTCTTGCAGCTGATCTTTTATCTAAAAATATTCTAAATTTCTTTTATTTATTCAGCCTATGTTCTGATGTCATTCTTGTCAAAACATACTAGTACATATATTGGTCCAAGAGCCCAAAATATTCGCAGCTATTTTCAAAACATCACATTTCATAAGCTTATTATTTTTCTTTTTTGCAGAGAAGAAAGTCAGCATAAAGATTATATAATTTTTTTCTTTTTAGAAATTGAATGGGAATCAGTTTTTTATGTTTATGTCACTATTTTCTACTAGCGCTTATCTTTGATTATTGTTAATTATTTATTAATACTTTTGTAATTACAATTATTTAATTTGCAAAGTTCGGATCATGTTTTTCCGGTTCAAAATTTGTATTAGAATTTTAACTCACTTTTTATTATCTGATCGAGTTGAAATTTCCATACATATTTAGTTCCCGTGACAATACAATGTGATGCAAAAACCACCCAAAGAAAATAGTGATTAAAAATGTAAATTCTAAGCCTTTGGACCTATCTGAATCAATTTCTGGGCGTCTAGAATACTAGAAATGTAAAAACCAACCACCCAAATTGGAAGGGAGGGTGAAAAATGCAAATTCTAAGCCTTTCTCAACCAAATTTTAGACTCTTAATCTGTGGACGCCTAGAAGAGTAGGTAGGAATATAAAAACCAACCACCTAAAATGGGGGGAAGGGTCAAAAATAAATATTCTAACCCTTTAGACCTACATGGACCAAATTTCGTAAACTTACTATGTGGGGCTCTAGAAAATTGGAAATACAAAAACCAACTAACCGAAATGGATGTGTTGAGTGGGGGGTTTGGCTCAAAAATAAAAATTATAATCCTTTGGACCTATCAGAACCAAATTTTCTCCACTTAATTTGTGGAAGCCTTGAGTAGGTACTAGAAATTCATAAACAAAACCAAATTTTGTACACTTAAATCTGTGGACACCTAGAATACTAGAAACGCAAAAGTCAATCACCTAAAATGGGGTGAAGGTTAAAAATTTCAAAAACTTCTTTCAAATTCAGATATTCGTTGGTAATAATTCGTTAATTCACTTTACATAATATTAGGTAGCCCTGTCCCTTTCCTCCTTCTTTATGTGGTGTTTTTATGTTTCTTTTTAATTCTAAAAAATACTTTTAATGCCCGTAATTTAAAAATTTGCCGGGGACGGCAACCCCTTGTACATGACCTCCCTCCTCCCAAAAAAATGAAAGTGAACTGAAGTTTTTGTATAGAAACGGATTCATTTAACGTTTTCTCATCCTGAATTAATTAGAGATCCCCTAACATTCTTTTAAAGCGTTTTTAATCAAATTAAGTAACCTTTTCATTAAAAATTCTTAAAACAGTTTTAACTCACTTCTTCCAAATTACACGAAGTTTTGAACACAAAGACTTTTATAATAAGCATCGTATGGGCAACCAAATATTATAATTCGAAAACTCTTTTATAAAGTAAAATAACAAATACAATAATCTAAAAATTCTTAAAGTTGATTGGATTATGGGGTAATTTAAAATATGAAAAATATTCTTAAAAATTCAGTTTTATTAAAAAATATTCAATTTTTATAAAAAATTAATATTTGAAGGGAAGAGGAAAATCAAAAAGGCAAGGAGAAGATTCGGAGTTGGCTGACGTATCAGCTGACTTGGTTGTAGCAGAGTTACACTGGTTTATTTTATGCATTGGCTGGTTCTGGTTGGTCTTGAGGCAGCGCCTGCAAAGAACGAGCGATCGCTTCTGGGATTTCAGGAGCCACAGGAAGATGATCTCCTTGAGGCTGAAATCCGTTCTCGTCAGCGGTATAGCTAAACAAAAAAAAAAAAATAAACGATTAGTATTTTTACTGGGTGCTTACTGCTTATGCAACAAATTGCATATACCTATATTCCCCATTTAACTAAAACTTTACATCTTACTATATAGCGTCCCAAGTATTAGGGATATTCTCTCAAAAAATTTACCGGTTTTTTTTAGCTATGTGGTTCTCAAAATCTAAATATCTATATCTACAGAGAAAAAAAATATTTCAAAATATTTTTTCAGATATTTCAAAACATGAATAAGACAAATTTTTTGAGTCATTTCATTAGTCCGGCGTCTTTAATATTATAATATATATCAAAAAATTCAGTATTTATTCGAGAATTTATTCAATATTTTATTAACCCACTCTGTGATGTGAGCCAAAATTTCTACAAAATTAATTATTTATGAGTTTAGATTTTAGGAAATAAAATATCGAGCAATGTTGTGAGTCACTGCTACATTTGTATAATAGATATGCTTCTACTGTGTTTTCAACTAGTATGAAACTTTAAAACGTATACGAAGTTCAATTTAGGTGTCTGATAAGAAACTTTGGCACCTGAATTGCGATTGCTGTAAAAAGAAACATTTCTAAAATGTTTCTTTTTATAGAGTCCAAATAAAAACTTGTCTTTTTAATTTACCCGTTTTTACTTTATCCAATGCAAAGCATGGGTAAAGTATTGTAATCGCTCTCGGGGCAAGCGTGGCTTCAAAGGGTCCTCAGGTAAAAACTACGGAACCCATGGACTCAATTAAAGTTACAAATTGTAGTATTCAATTAGGTTGAATTTTAGCACGTGACGGTTTTGCCAAAAATTACAAGGGGTCTCGTCGAGAGGCCAAAAAGTGCGATTTTTTCATTTAGTGCGTGCGGATGGATGGATGTATGTATGTTATCGTTTTTTTGGCCCACGATTTTTTCCACACCGTTGCACCGATTGAAATGAAATTAAAAACCTAGCATTCTTTTAACAAAATGAAGCGCTGATTAGTTTTTGGTAAATATCGGTCCACAAACATTAGTACTTTATTTCAGTACTTTTTTAGTTTTTTCTAAATATCTTGAAAATGACTTAACCAATTTTGATGAAATTTGATATCCTAATTAAGTACCTTGGGGACCACAAAAAAGGTTAAATAAAGTTTTTAGTAAAATTATATTTTAAAGTACTTTACTCTAGAACATATTAATATTTCAAATGAATTTGGATAAAGTTTAGCAACGATCCGTTGCAGTTTATTTTTTTTAAATAATTAATTAGAATAATAATAATATACTTACGTGAGGCTTATAACAGAACCATCAGGTGCTGTATAAGAGTAGGATCCCTGGATCACTTGGATATCGTTTGCCTCCTCTTCCCCCTGAGCAGCAGTCCTAGGCGCTGGGTTTGGCTTTAAGTATCCTGATTGCTGGGCTCGGATACCGTTTGCGGTCTCGAAACTACATACAGAAATTATATATTAAAATTAGATTATAATTCAACAACTTAAAGAAGTAAATACGGTATTGTATAAATAATTTCCTTTGACTTGTAAAAATGGTGTGTGTTTATATCCACTCTCCAAACTGAGCAAAGGCAAACATTAGCTTAAGCCAGGGGTGTCCAAGCTTTCGATTTGAAGAAAAAAAAAATTTCGGACCCCGGATAAAATATTATAATTTTATTGATATTAGTTATTCAAAAAAGATGTTAATAATGTAGAAATAAGAACTATATTATTTTTTTAGCTGATAGCGAACTTCTAATTTTACTTTTATACTTGAAAATAGCTTCTCGTTCCTATATGTAAATACATACCTACATACTTACAAAAAGTGATAATATGTATTAGTATTTGAAGGAGACAATAAAAGAGTGTGTCTTCTGCTGGAATTATAAATTTTTAATTTATTTATAACGAGACTATAGTTTCGCTATAAATAAATTAAAAATTTATAATTCCAGCAGAAGACACACTTTTTTATTGCCTCCTTCAATTTATAAAAATTCTGCTACTCCCGGCAAAAAACTTTCAACTTATTAGTATCTGTTTATATTTTTCCTGGCTAGATAATAATTAATATTAAATTCTAATAAAGAGACAATATTCAATTTTTCTTTCAGACCGGTATCGAATTGTTCTTCTAGAACATTCAATCGGAAAGTTTGCAAGTAGAAAATTTATTTCTAATGAAAATGGCGTCGAAAATAGACCAAAATGATGATAATTTTTTTGGAAATCTTGAAATCCAGTTCCAGGTTCAAAATTTAAAATTAGGACTTTTATTTTTAGAAAACTTCACAGTAGATTTTCAGATTTCTTATTTTAGAAAAAAAAAATTATCAGGTCAAATTGTTGTGTGTTTTATCGAATGGGATTAAAGAATGATATAAGGAGGAATGATATAATTTATTTTTTAAACGGTCACGGATATAATAATCCCTGACTATTCATTATCTATTGACATGTAAGAAAGTGCAAAGATCTAAAAGACAAGTTCTAACAAGTAGTCCGGGAGAGAAATTATCAATTAATTGTGATTGTTCTAGAAAATCCCAATTCCTTGTTTCCTTGTACTAGAATGATAGCTATAGATTTGATTAGTTTCGTAGCATATAAATGACTAAAATAACAAATATTTTAGAAAATGAAAATGTGAGAAGAAGAATTTTTAAATATTTCGAAACTTCATTATTTTTTTTTTATCTTATATATTAGTTGAGCTTATAATTTTGCTTTTAGTGAATTTAATTCTTTAAAAAAGCTTCACGTATTGTACAAATGTACATTCATATTTCGAAAAAGGGAATAAATATATCTCTACATATAAGTCGCAACGTTTTAAGGAAGTTTATGATTTTATGTTGGGCCACACTCATTGCAGTGCTGGGGCGCATGCGGCCCGCGGACCACGAATTAGACAGCCCTGTCTTAAACAATGAATAGTTGTTTTTGAAACAGCCTATAATTAAGTGTGCGGTATGCGATGATGTGCTTTGAAGTTTCGCTAAATGCAATGTGAACAATCTATCTAGTGGCGCTTTTAGTGTAATATTCCTTTACTTTCACTCAAGGGAACCGAAATTGAGAAGCGATGACATAAACATGACATCTATTAGATAAATTATATCATGAACATGTGTTAACATTGAACACAAATATTTAAGTTTTTAAAGTGTGTTAAAACTGTTTACACACGGAAATCACTTAATAGACTGTTCCGGAAATTGTTATTTAATGCTTTGGGTCAATATTTTTTTTCATCACAATTTGTTTTTGCAATATTATAATTAATTGAATTAATTAAGCTGCTAGATATCTACAAGATAAAACGGAAGATTTTAATACAATAGAACAATTACTTCATTTCTTTGGTAAAATTACGCTAATATGCTTAACTAAACAGATCAGGCATCTTTTAATGCCTATTTTTGGCTTCAAAAGAGTTTTTTATATTCGTGAACATGCTGGTTTTTTTTTGTACCCTCAAAGCCCAGGCCATGTTTAATTCAATAGTTTAATTTTTCGGAAAAAATTTTCAAATTAATATATTGCCAAAAATTTCAAGTATTGTTTGAGAAACAAATGAAATTTTATCAAAAAATAATATTCCAGTAAATTATTTCCACAATTTTGAAAATTCATTTAAATTATCTGTGCTTTTAATGTATTTTAATATAGCTATATTTATACTTATACTCCCTGCCACCATCTTTCCCGCGACTTATAAACTTCAGCTGTTTAAGACCCGTATCTACAGATACCTTCGACCCCTGCCCTGCCCATAAAATTCCTTCTTCTTAGGGGATACACCTTTTTGGTGTAACTCCTTCTCTCATAATTTTTGTTAAAAAATAATAATAATAATTTTCATTTATCGATACTTTTTCAGAAGTATTACCTAGAGTTAAAGGAGCCGTCCCCGTTGATGACGTCTTCTTTGTGAAGAATTTCTATCGGTTGTTGTGTCTGGTCCTGAGGAGCTGCAGAAATGACGGCCATCAGACCCAAGAAGATGACCTATGATCAAAATTAAACTGATTAGTCCCTATAAAATGATCATAAAAAGATATTTAAACAAAACATAGTAGATATGATGAAAGGGAAAGAGATGCTCCAAAAGGAATAAACAAATATGAAGTTTCCTTGAATATTAATCATGTTTCTTTTCCCATTATTATATTTAAGTAATTAATTTTTTCTCTAATATAAACAATTCATTCAAGGTCTAAGTAAAATGGAAAAACAGAATAAAACAAGGTAATAAGAAAGTAAATAATTAGTATTTTTATGTTTTCATTTTCAATAAGCACATCTATAGTACATATTTCTATCGTTTATGGTAGAAATATAAAATAACTACTTAGCAAAATTATGGTTAAATTTCATTAAAATTTTGTTGTACAGGCTAACTCACTATCTCATACAAATGTATGTGCACATCCAACATATATAAATAAAAATAAGCTCTCTTTAAGAAATATGCAAAAATAGATCTTAAATTGTTTTACAAAGAAATGAGTATTTTTGAATAAATAAATAAATATTTTTTTGCAAATAAAGAAAACAAAAATTCAAATTTTGGGATTATTAAAATCTTATTTTTAATCATCAATTAGAAAGAATTGAAAACTTTTGTGTATTTGATCAAAACAGTTTTGATGGAAATATGTACTATATATGTAGGTATAATGTATTCGAATATATAAAATAAAAGAAATCAATTTATAAAGATCTAGTAATAGTCTTGAAAATATAATGAATATTGAAAATTCATTGTTGTTAAAGAACTTAATTATTTTTTCAAAATGTTCGTGACTGTCAAATTTTCTGTTTAATAAGTATTTCCAAACAAAATTCGATATTTTGATAATTAATTATAATTTAAATCCATTTTAAATCTGATTAATTGACGAAAAACAATTAATATACTTATCTGAAAATATCATTTATACAAAATTTACAAACCAAAGCTTTTTGAGCTTGTTTTAATTTTTCGAAATAGTTTTAGTCAATTTCGAAAAAAAAACTAATCACAAACACAATAGTTTTTAAGAAGGTACCTATGTTTTTATCAAAATTTGTAGACATTAAACTAATCATTAAATTAATCTAAGCCAAAAAAGGATTCATATCCTTAAATCTTGATAAGGTATATTTTAATATCTTTTATTCAGAAAAAACAGGTTTATAATGATTGATCTTTGATAAAAATTGTCTCTACTCTATATAATGTATAAAAATAATTATAAAAATTTAATAAAATATTTTCGGATCTAAATTATACGTTTTTAATTGAAATCAATAAAAATATTGTAATAAAAAAAATTACTAAGCAAAATTATGGTTAAATTTCATTAAGGTTTTGTAATTAGTAGAGATTGTGGTGTTGGTGCAAGGTGAAACATCTTTAATAAAGATAAGAGTAAATAAATATTATATTTAATATTGATTTACTATGAGTTAAGGATTCTAGGTCACTTATTTTAGTTACTTTCTGTACTTCCTGAAGATGGGTTGATAGCCCGAAATATATATATATATATATTGAAAAATAAAATTTTTTTTACATCTTTTAATTTTTTAATTTTAATGTGAAATAAGTGACCTAGAATCCTTAACTCATAGTAAATTGTTATTAAATATAATATTTATTTACTCTTATCTTTATTAAGGTTTTATTGTGCAGGCTAACTCACCATTTCATACAAATGTATGTGCCCCTCCAAAATATATAAATAAGCTCAGTTTAAGCAATATACAAATGTAATGACACTATAGAAAAAACTATTATAAATAGTGTATAATTGATATTTTTTATATAAATGATTTTAAGTTTGAAATAGCGATTGGATTGAAGGTATACTTACTAAAGGTCGGTACATGATGTGTTTTTGTTGTTTAGAGATAATGTTATTCTCTTTTGGAAGGCACAAGCCACTGTTGCTCCTCCTATCAATGCTCTGTCTATTTATATCGGTCGTTGTTTGCTTTTGGCTGACGAAGTGCTAAGTGCCCTGGCCTCAATAGCTTCGAGGTGCAACGCGAATCCTCCGCAGTTATACAATGTTTGAATATTTGCCCGGTTTTGACATTCGGGAGGGTTGAAAATTACGCAAAATTCGGCAAATCACATGGGTATTCAAAATAATAGTAGTAAATTAAACAAATTGCTGCGAAAGCTCTTATTCTTTAAAAAATAATTTTTATAAAAAAAAAAATAAAATCGACTTCAAAAAAATTAAATGCAACAACTAAAATAATAAAACTCAAAAATAAAATAAAATACACTGAAAGGTATAAAATAATTATCTAATTTAGTTACAACTAGACGATGAAATATTTACATGAAATCACTTTTTCAAGTCGGTGGCAAACATATACATTTTATGAATAAAACTCGACGGATTTTACTTAGTACGATTGGCGGGTACGCTCGCTTATATAGTTTGTTTAGCACCGACTTTAAAAAGTGATTTCATGTAAATATTTCATTGTATAGTTGTAACTAAATTAGATAATTATTTTATACCTTTTAGTGTATTTTATTTTATTTTTGAGTTTTATTATTTTATTTCTTCCATTTAATTTTTTTGAAGTCGGTTTTATTTTTTTTTTATAAAAATTATTTTTATTTTTCTCTTTTTAGTGATGTTATTAATAGTGACTTAATATAATACCTTGCATGCATCTCATAAAAGAAAGCGTCAGGCGAATGAATAAGAAAATGATAATAAAATAAAATTCATAAATATAGAAATTCTCTACAAACGTTTGCGGGTTTTAAATGAACGTTTTAAGATTGAATTTTTTTATAAAAGATTTTATTTAATATAATTTCGATTATTTACTCATACCTAAGAATTGAATCATCATCATCATCATCATCAATCAGCCCTTTTTCTTGTCCACTGCTGAACATAGGCCTCCTCCAAATGTCTCCAGTTTTCTCGATCTTTTGCAACTTTTATCCAGTTTGTCGATTTTCTTCTTATATCGTCTGTCCATTGTGTTGAAGAATTGAATATTTACGTTAATTCGTCATTGATCATATCATCAGAACTTGACTAAATTAATATGGGACCACCCCTAAGGTACCCAATCTTTCCAATATAAAAAGGATCATCGAAATCGGTTCATAAACAAAGAAGTTATGCCTAAAAAAACATAGCAAAAAAGGTCCAATACCAATGAAAAAAAACGGGACCAATCGGAAAATAGACTGAACCCAATGCAAAAAAAATCATCAAAATCGGTTCACAATTGGCGAAGATATCAGGTAACATAGACACACAAAAAAAGTCGAATTGAGAACCTAAAAATAAGATAATAATTTACTAGTTGAATGATGAGGCGTTTCCCATGACTGTATCTTGTTCAAAAATAATAATAATAAATATATATTGGTCTTGAAAATTTTTTAAAATTTATTTTTAACAAATTTTGGACGATATTTTATACTTTTGAAATGGTTATTATTCTTTCTTTAGGTTAAAACCGAGAGGTGAACCGCGATTGGAATTAGGTGTACACGTCTTTGGAATTATGTGGAATTATTCTGGAATTCATTAGATAATGCCCCTTCATCTATTGTCTTTCTTCTACTTGGAAATGAAAGTGGAAGTGGAAGTAGGTGTACACGATATTAGGTCGCGGTTCACCCTTCGGATAAAACATAACAGTGGTAATATTAAAAAAAAAAGTTATAACCATATAGGGACGTTTTGAACATTTAAAAATGTGTCATCAGCATTATTTTTTTTTTTTTTTTATTTAAAAACACAATTTGTATTATAAATAAATCAGAATTAGGAAATTTTTTTTTTTTAATATTAAACTATATAAAAGTACCTTAGATATTCTTGAATTTATTTATATCCAATTGAATTAAGATTCTGTGTTGCATGAACACAACTATCAAAATTTGTATACATTATTATATTATATTTATATAACTAAGTTTATGAAAATAAATTTAAAAAAATAATTATATATCGTCGCTGATCTTACAAAACCTCGTAAGTCCGATTTTTGGTCAAATACGTATTATAAGCTCATACCGACCAACTTTTCACGGCGCATCTGTCTATTGAAACCTTATTATTCTATTTAAATTTAATTTCGCGCTATGGACAAATAATAAATATTGCATTGTGTGTGTATGTATTGTTGATTAAAATGGATTTTCTTGTTTTTAGGCAAACAACGAATTCAGGACTTATAAGGTTTTGTAAGATCACCAACGATATATAACCTCTGTGTTATGTTTAAATCAATAGAATCAAAAAAATAAAATCTAAAAAAAATTCTTAAAAATAAATTTTTTTCTAAATTTTTCAAAATATTATTTTTTTTCCTAGATTCTGGCCTTAAAAATTTAGGCAAATTTTCAAAATATTAAATTCTCAGAAAAAAGAATGATTCGATTCAAAATTTCAATTTCGAAATTTAATAGTTTTAATTTCGTTGATAACTTTGAATTTCTTTTAAATAAGGTTTTCTGAGTAATTTCAGTAATTTTAGTTTTAAACATTCATTCATCCTAACTTCAAGCCACTGATAGAAACATATGTGTTGTTTAATACAATAGTGGTGAATTTTTTTTTAATTTCCTTTTTTTGCTTAATTGTATCACATTTAGTCATATCTTGAATTATAAAAGAGAAGCAACTCCAAATATTGCATTAAAAGCCCATAAAAGGCACTACTAGTTTACTCAGGGAACTAAAAGTGCAGAACTAAAACTCCAGAAAAAAAGTTTAAGTTCATTTATTTAATTAGTTTTAGCTTTATTTTTAAGATAGAACAAATAAAATTTTTGATTTGTATTAAATAAAAAAAAAATAATAAACACTGAATGAATACTTGTCTTTATTTTAATTTGCAAAAAGCTTGTTATCCCCGAATTCACTTTCATGGACTTACACCACTATTATAATAAACGATACACATTTAAACAAGGGCCCACTAATATTTAACTTTTTTCGATTCTGAGATTTTTAATGCAATCTGATGTAAGAGGGTCGCACGGAAAAGATACAGCTCCTCTCTTAATAAATCTTGGCCGATTCTAGCATTATAAAAGAGAAGATGAAATATTTATCAATGGAAATGGCTGGAGACAAAAGCGGTTGTGGACCTAGGTCTTGAAGAATTAAAGATAGTCCCAGTTTCTTGAAGTCATAGAGATAAACATACTGACGAATTAACTAGTTTGGCACTTCTCTAATTCGACTGCGAACAGGGTGTTTGGTGTCAGCGATTCGCGTGCTAGGCGCAAAGCAGACTTTGCGAAGAATCAATAATTTTAATGCATCGGAGCACAAACATGTCGTGATAGTATATATAAAATAAAGAAAACTAAAAAATGCATATTCTTCTATGGTCCAGCGGAGAAAGACATTAAAGATAGGTCGTCTCTTAGTCTGATATCTCGTTTCTGAATTGCATCTAGAGTGACAAGATAATATTTGGAGGCCAATATCCATATATAAATTTATTCGAGACTGAAATGGGTATGGCCGAGGAATGATCAGCGATTGGAAATAGGTGTACACCTCTTTGGAAGTATTTTGGAAGTACTTGGAAATATTTGGAAGTACTTGGAAATATTTGAAGTACCTGGAATACTTGAAAGTACTTGGAAATATTTTAAGTACTTGGGAATATTCGGAAGTACTTGGAAATATATGGGAGTACTTGGAAATGTTTGGAATTACTTGGAAATATTTGGAATTACTTGGAAATATTTGGAAGTACTTGGAAATATTTGGAAGTACTTGGAAATGTTTGGAATTACTTGGAAATATTTGGAATTACTTGGAAATATTTGGAAGTACTTGGAAATATTTGGAAGTACAAGTGGAAGAAGGTGTACAGCATATTAGGTCGCGGTTCACCCCTCAGGTATGGCCATTGTAGAGAATGAGAAGTTGTGGAGGCTTAAAAAAACGTCTGGACCTGAAATGGAAGCCCGTCTTTTCTTTTCATATGAACTGTATTCATTTCAAGAAAGGTCAGATACGATTGAGACCCCATCATAACAGCTTATCATACAACTTCAGAGTATTTAATCTAAAGAAAATATTAATTTATTAATTTTTGAACCCTTCATCTATTTCAAACCCCCTTAAGCTATTTAGAAGCCTTTTTAAAATGTATATAATTCCTAGGAAATTTTAGTTTTCTTGGTTTTATGAGTTTGGCTATTTAGTAATTTACATTTTTTGAACCTCCAATTCGACCCTCGTAAAATATTCATAAAAATTTTTAAGTACGAGCAGATCTTTCTAATAAATTTTGAAATCTTAGTTTTCTGGTATATATAGATTATAATATATATAGGTTAAATATAATTATGGCATATTTCAAATCGAAATAATTTTTTATTCCTTCCTCTCTGAGTAGGTACTTTCGCTATCCCATTTTTATGGTTTGTCTTCTTCAGACAATTATCTTCAGACTCTAGTCGATTAGAAAAGAAATACAAATTTTTATACCATACTTTACGTTCTCTAAAACTGAACTACTTTCATTGAAACAATTTTAACCATACTATTAAGTACTGCTTTCTTATAGCTAATACCTTCTTAAGTTTCAAATCTCATTATCATTTGACTAACTTTGTTAAAGGAGAATGTTGTAGGTTCGTGGTGAAACATATTAAATAAAGTAAAGTAAATATTTTTAGAAACTTTTTAAAATTTAAAATATAAAATACTAGGTAGGTTCCACATAAATTAAATATATTTAATATAAAAGTGTCCTTTGTGAACCCCTGAAGATCGTATTATACTCCGAATATATATAGAGTCGTGCTAAACAAGCATCTGATCTTTTATTTATATGAAACCAACCTACTATTTTATATTTTAAATTTTAAAAAATTTCTTTACTCGACTTATCTTTGTTGAGATCTAGAAGGTGATATACACATTTTTAAAAAATCCCTTTTCACGTTTCCCCAAAATGATATATACATTTTACAAAATATAATTTGCTTATATTATAATAGTTTAAAAACACAGTAAATTAGGGAATAATAACCTTTTTGTAATAGCCAAGTTTTAAACTAGACTTGCTATAGGAATAATATATAAAATCCTACTACATATTCTCAGTCTGCTCCATCTTACAATATATAATTAGTTTATAAACCTTAAAATTTATTTTTTAATTAAAGATGATGAGTAAGTTGAAATTTTTTGGTACACTCATCAGCTCATTATTAAACATTCCCAAATAACTACGTGTTTCTTTGCTAAATTATTTATTTATTTAAATAGAAATTGACCTTATCATGAGACAAGGATTTGAAGAGGTGCTCGATATTTATTTGAACAAAGAAATTACCTTCTGATGCTAATCATCTTTTGATGAAGACATGTCATTTGGAAAATAAAAATCAACAACGCCTTTGGAATATTTTAATAACAAATTGTTAAAATACAAATGAGGTATTTATTCACAAATAATCAAAACCTACGCGATTTATTCTCCGGAAATTCCTCTTTCATTATAAATTGATGACATCAAAATGCAGAGGTGGAATCCCAAACGATTCCAAGAATAAGGGAGGATTTATAAATATTTCATTTTAAAAAATTCACATTCAAAACTATTATTTATTGATAGAGCAAAGAGAAAAAGAAATTAAAACTTGAATAAATAATATTTTTGGGCTATTTTTGTATATGACAAAATAAGAGTATTAGCCTTTCAAATTCATGCCTTTCTAACTCCACCCTTGGATGAATAATGATAAAACAAGATTTTAAAATGAAAATAAAACAACTACGATACAGAGTATGGAGAGATATTGTAATTACGGATTGTTGGTATTTGTTCTTAAAAAGAACTCAAACAATTGCGATAAATTGAAGTGTGCTTTATGTTCTACTAAAATATTAAACAACATAAAAGTAATATTTTTAGAAAAAACAAATTTTAATGTCTGTATGTGTGTGTCTTATAGTGAATCTAAGTAGTTATAGATAATTTTTATTAAATTTTCAACTTTCAGTCTAGCTAATTATATTGATTTGTTAAAATTACTGTTGATAAAATTAAATAAAATTACTAAATACCAATATCTTCAAGAGCAAAAAATAAGTCTGCCAATTAGATAGAAGTCGGACTCGAATAAATCTTATATCTTCCAAAATATCGCTTATAAGGAGATAATAAATGTATTTGTGAATTGTTCTATAATTTTAAGTTAATACACTCCTGAATACTAACCGGTACAAAATTCACCTAAAAATGCCTATTTTGAACTTTCTCCCTTCGGTATTTTAAAATTGTTTATAGTAGTATTTTTACAGGAATACCTCATAATCCATAATAATAATAATAATATATATATATATATATTTTTGAATATTTTTTAAAGAATTTGGTGTTGGTACTTGATAAAGGATTTTTTAAAATGTGTTTAATAATGTGAAACCTACCAAGTATTTTTTATCCAATAATATATTTTTGACTCCATAAAAATTTAACTCATTTATTGAAAAGAAAACAACATATACTTAGCTACATAAATCAATGGAATATCGCAAAGAATATTTCTACCAGTTTATCTCTAAGTTCTCTGAAAATTTTGTTTAATTTTGGATAATTATATTGCGCAGATTCCAGTCTAATTGCATTTAGTTTTTGTGTTAGCATATTTAGACGTTTGCCATCAGATTAATATAAATAATTTGTTACATGCTTTGTTACTGCATATTTCGTGTAAGAATAGAATCAGAAATTATTTTGTTCAGCTTCGATTGAATAGAAAAAGTTTTAAATTTTCTAAGAGAATCACACGAGTCGGATCTATAAGTAATAGATGACACCCTCTCGGGATTTTCTTGGAAAAACTTGTAATTTTTGACATTGTTTATGAGTCTCAAAATTTAACAAAAAGTAAAAAGTACACTGACTAGTTAGAGCCACAGCAAGAATTCCTTTTTACATTTTAAGCTGATTTTAGTGGAGCCCATTAAATTTAATTACTTATCTGTCTATAACGAGTATCACTTGGTGTCAAGTGCGTTAGCCAAAAGCTCATTTCTAGAATAATAGAAATTAAGAAATTAGTTTATACAAGATTGAAACAGGTCTGGATTTGTAATTGGCATCCCTTAAGGAAAATATTCTATTCGTGCCCCTTTTAGTCAGTTTTCCCGACCAGATTCTAATATGAAAGATCCGCTCACCTGCACATTTAAAATAATTTTCAAGACTCGGTACACTAGAAACGCCTTGGTAATATAATAAAGTTAAATATAAATTGTTCATTTATACCTATATTATAACATCGGCTTAAAATCACAATGAAATCATTCAAAAAAATGATGTTTTGGAAGTTCTAAAGCTAGAGAGAATGAAAATACAAATATTTTGTTACAAGAAAGAACTTTCTATGATTTTTCACTATTGAGAAATGGTGGATATAATAATCCACACACAGTTACACACTGACAGACATAAAAAACAATAGTTGAAAATAATTTTTCTCCGCGTTTCATACATTTTTAAGTACACTGAAAAAATATTTTTCTTTTTTTTCTGTATGTGAATTCAAGACAGGGCTGTTTACCACTCAGGAGTAAAATTTTTAAGGTTCATATAATTATTATGGTTTTATTTATCGAGAAATAATTATAAAATAAATCTTCAAAGCCAGATAGAAATAAAATTATTTGTTAGAAGTAGCGAAAAATTATTTTAAATGAAATGTAATTCAAAAATCTCGTTAAGAGGTGATATCTATTTGAGTTATATAGAATTCATAATTGAATCGGTCATTTCAAAAACCACATAGATCAAAATATTTCAAAACATGTTTTTTTTGTCACGAACACTTTCTTAAAGGTAAACCCTTAATCTGAGTAAAAACCATTTTTTTTTTTTTTTTTTTTTTAATGCATTCGAATGCAAGAAGGGGTGCACCAGTAAAGATGTAGCCCCTATGGATCTCGAAAGACCCTTGCATTACCGAAGAGAAGGGAAAGTTGATTAAGAGAGAGGATGTAGACGCAGGTGTCTATGCACCCTGGTTTTGAAGGTTTGAAGATCATAGGTGCTGGGAAAGATAGAGGCTGGGAGAGAGTTCCAGTTCCTTGAAGTCATGGGGATATATGTATTCGCGAATGAAGTGGTCCGGCACTTTTCCAATTTGACCGCGAAAGAGTGTTGGGAGTCGGCAAAACATGCTTTGGGGGGAATTATTGATTTTATCTCGTCAGAGCACCTGCCGTGATAGTATCTATAGAAAAGGGAAAGGGCAGAGACATCTCTTCGATGAGCTAGCGAGTCGAGGGAGTCGGTGAGGGTAGAATCGTCAATTAGCCTGACGGCTCGCTTCTGAATTGCATCAAGGGTAGCAAGATAATATTTTGAGGCTCCTCTCCATAGATGAGAGCCGTATTCGAGACAGGGGCGGATTTGGGCCTTGTAGATGGTGAGAAGTTGTGGGGGTTTGTAAAATCGCTTGGACCTGAATAAGAAGCCAATCTTCCTTGCTGCAGATTTCGCCACAGAGGAGATGTGTTCATTCCAAGACAGGTCAGATGCGACAGAGACGCCCAACATGGATAGGCTGTCACACATTTTCAGGGTATTCGAATCGAAGTGAATATCAGGGAAATCTCTATTTTCGCGCCTAGAAATTAGACAACATTGAGTCTTATTTGAATTAAAGTTAACTAAATTTTGAGAGCCCCATTTATTCAGTTTGTCTAAGTCGAGAGTAATTGAGGAGGCAATATTGATTCGATTATTTGGGAGAGAGGGTTTGCCGTGTAGAGTGCTATCGTCGGCGTAACAATGAGTGGGGTTTGCCGTTTGATCAATAAGGTCGTTTATATAAATAAGGAAGAGTGTGGAGGAGATTACAGAGCCTTGGGGAACACCAGAGTTTGTGGAGAACGATTCAGATGATGTTCCATCCACCACAACTTTTATACTTCGGTTTGTCAGAAAGCTTTCTATCCATTTGCGAAGTGTTGGTTTGAATCCAAAGGCTGGTAGTTTGGCAAGAAGATTTTTGTGCCAAACCTGGTCAAAAGCTTTGGAGATATCAAGGGCTACAGCGAGGGTTTCTTTTCCGGCCTCTAGAGTATTGTTCAAGGTGTGGGTGACATAGGTTAAGATGTCGCCTGTGGAACGATTTTGTCTGAATCCATATTGTCTATCGTGAATTAATTTATTGTTTTCTAAGTGATGAAGGACGTGTTGGTTTATGACTAATTCCATTAATTTGGAAAGAACAGAGGTGATCGAGATAGACCTGTAATTAGAGATTTGTGATGTGTCTCCTTTTTTAGGAATAGGTGTGACTCTGGCTATTTTCCAGCTTTTGGGGAATATGCCCGACTCGTAAGAGAGTTGGAATAGCTTGGATAAGATAGGGGCAAGTTCAGGGGCCCATGCAGGTCAGTACGTACATTCCTTCCTCTTCAAAAAGTATCCCGAAGTCGTCGTTCATTGCTTAAACGACACAAGTCAATGACAAGTTTTATTTCTGAAAAGTTCTGATTGTATGCCTTATGTGTGTTTTTTTTTCATTTTATGTTACTAAAACATGTAAATGTTTATGTTTATCTTCATTAATTTTGATTAAAACTTTGCTTAATATCATTGTTTTGTTCAAATTTAATACCACTTAACCCTCCCTAGTAGCACAATGTTTAAAACTATATAGTAACCATATAGAGCCTATATAGATTCTCGAAATCTTTATAGAATCTATTTAGTTACTATATATGTAGTTTGAAACATTGTGCTACTAGAGCTGTTTCTTGTTAAAACAACAAGTCAAGAACAATAGTTTTTTTTTGTTAAAATTTATTATTTATTTATAAAGATTATTCGATATTCACAAATTTTGAATTCCAAACACTATATTCAACGAAAAAATTCCTTGAAAATTCATTTCCTTGTGAATTACAAAATTTTTGTTAATTCCTGAAAAGTTCTGATTGTGTGACTTAGGTGGTTTTTGAAATGACCGATTCACTTACATCTTATAGAATAACGAATTCACCCCTTTGACATCATGTAATATAAAATTATCAGGGAAACAATTTCTATTCTTCCATAAGAACAATACACTTACTTTCATATTAACTAGCGCCCCTGATTTTCGAGAATTTTGTATCTAAATATAAGTGAATAAAAATAAAATAAAATAATTTTTTTATTAATTTATTTATAAAAAGATTACATTCAACTTACATTGAGTATTATATTATTTGGTTTTCAACATCTTATAGTTACTCAATTAATTCAAATTTATTCATTCATATTATTCAAAAATATTTTTCTCAAATATTGTCTTTGTAAATACAATTAATAATAAAAATATATTATGAATATTACATTTTCAATAATTCTTATGACAAATTAAGCAATTTTTTTGCGCTTCAATGTTTCATTAATGGAATAATATTTAAATAATGATTCATTTATTTAAAATAAAAATGCCATTCATCTATCACTTAAATTTGCTCTTTATTCCAATTGTAGTATAAGGTTTTCAATGAATTATTGTTTCAATTTATAGTGAATAATCAGATAATAATTATCGTTAACTATTTATACCTATGTACTCCTAAATATTCAAATTGAGTGAATGTAAAAAAGAAAAACACAGAGTACAAAGAAACGGGATTTATTGACTAAAGTATGACTTGAAAATTTACATTTTTATGATATTTTTACAGCGGAAAATTTAATTAATTGTTCATTGATGTTTTAGATGCTTGTTTTGAGTTAGAGTTTTTGCGAGACGTCTTCTTCGGGGTGAGCTGCGTTCCACTCAAGAGCCCTAAGGATTGCTGCAGGAATTGGTGGTGGCTGAGGAAGATGGGCGCCTTCTGGTCGGTAACCATCCTTGTCAGCGACGTATCTGGAGAAGGAAAATGTGATTATAAAACTTCAAAATAGCAATGATATAAGAAGGAAAATATCTCTTATTCAGTACTTGGTAAACCAAAGAAAAGAAGAAATAATCAAATGATTCCCTTTGTTTAAATATTGATTTATTGAAATTAGAAAATGTTGGGACAAATATATCATCTGAAAATGTTCACTTTCTTGTCTAAGCTTGATAATCAAGGAGCCTTAGTTATTTATTATTGCGCCATCATTTCATTTGGTATTATATTTGCTCCGCCTTGAATCTATGCAACCAAATCGCCATATTGTCCGACCGGGAAATATACCCTAATGCTATATTATTTTCTTATTTTGAGAGTTTCTAAATTCTTTAATAAAATAATTATATCCAAATTCTATATATACTCAATACTTGTAAATATTTAATATGTATTTATTAAAAAAAAATTTAATATTAAAAATTTGAATCCATTCTAATAAATTCATCTAGTAATATCTTCCTTTAATTAAATGAAGATTCACTTATTCTTCGAAATGGATCGACTCCTTCATTACAAGATTTTACACATCTCTAATCATGAACAGATATTTTCTGGCAAGTTAACTAAACCGATCTAAATTGTACTACTGAGAGCTGCAGATCATTTCTTAGACGAAAAAAATGCTGTGTATATATTAAGTATATTTTTAAGATATTTTTTTTAATAACCTAACTGAGTGACTAACAGTGGATTAGATTATTAATATTTTTATGGCGACAGTTAAGATACCATATTTACTGTTAATTTTTGACTTTAGGTATGTCATTTCGTAGCAAGAAAGGACTGGCGTTTAACGGACTGTATGAGCGATTGAATAGGGCTTACAAACATATATATTAGTTTAAAAATAGCATAACATATATAGCATCTTAGCAGGTGATGAGTCTTAAAACCCCCCAATTTAATAATATTTATAATAAATATGGTATGTTTTGTTTATTAAGCGTATATTTCGAATAACTGGTAAAATTTGAAACTATGTACATTTTCATTATAGCAATAGTTAGATTTGAAATTATTGTACGATAAGTTTTTGGTCCCCAAATTTATTAAAAAATTTGCATATGTAATATAATTTAACTGATCAATGTTTTGAAATTTCAAAGAAAACATAGGGTACATTCCGGATAATAAAAATATTTAATTCTAATGATATTTCTACTCACTTGATAACATATTCTACATTGTCATCACCACGGTAGGAGAAGGATCCAGTTTGTACCAATTCAGGTTCGGCATCTCGGGCATTTCCTGGACGAATTTCTCCTCTTTGCTCTGCCTTGATTCCGTTCTGCGATTCGAAACTAGAAAAAATTAAAAATTATTATTAAAATCTATATTTCAAACAATTTCATAGAATAATTAAGATTGATACATATTAAACAAAGTTTCAAAGGAGGTTTAGAAGTTATAAAGATAAAGATGTGTTGCTGAGATTTTTATACAACACAAACACAGACTATAGGTTTGTGATTGAATTTTCAAATTTCCCATATTTAATCACAATTTTGGGTCGCTTATTTATTCGAAATTGTAATATTTATGATTCCGAAATTGAACGTCCCGCTCATAACAAAAATTTAACTGGATTATAATCTGGCTTCCACATCAATTTACACTGTATATAATATATATTATAACATAATTGAATCTCCCTAAATGGAAACTATAGGTACCTTTAAAATTTCAAATTGAAACTATTCAACTTCAAATTGGAAATAGAAAATTGAAAATAGAGAGAATGATTTTCAAAGTGAGATTAGTCACTTTAAAAATTGAAATAATTCAATTAAATTTAATGAGAATAATTCAAATTTGAAATTTATTAAAATTAATTATTCTCAATTGATGATTAATTAATCTCATTTCGTATTTATTTTTATTATTTACAAATTGATTAATCTTAATTTGAAATTCCAATTTTGACATTTGAAAAGTATAAGGTTCGATCAAAAAAATTTGAATACCTAAGTAATTTTTATTGTTGTTTTGAAAAATATTTAAAAAATAAAAGTAATACCCAATTAAATCTTAAATATTCGAATGTTTTTCGGTTAGTTGCTAAGTTAATTTATAACAATATATAATAACATACTAGCCAATGTAAACAAAAACTTTTTTCACGTCTTTACTAAAAATGTTAAAACAAAGCATCATTTATCATTAATTTATTTGTACATTTAAATTTGTTGAATGAATGAAATATGTATATATTGCTCATTTGTATTTTAACTGGGTAGAATAGAGTACTTTTGGAAAATAATTAAATACATTTTTTACGCGTTTTTAAAGATTCTAGAAATATATCATTAGTATAAATCTAAAAATCAATTTATTCTAGGATCATTAAAGGATTTATTCAAATTTCTTTTATCTCTAAATCATATGTAAATATATGAAATTAAAAGCCTCATAATTAATAATGCCTCAAAAATTACTTCTTAAATTTCTTCCAGAACTTGCAAAAGAAATGTGAAAGCAATGGATATTCGAAACAATTTTTCAATAAAATTCTAACTAAATATAGAAAAAATAAATTAGTAACGGAAGTGATTAAAAAAGAAGATAAAATTATTAAAGGCTCCATCCCATATATTCATGATTTATCTGCGAAAATCTTGAGAATTCTGAATAATAATGACATAAAATTAGTACACAGTGTTGGCAGGCCACTCATGAACATATTCAATAATAAGACTCATCTTGTAAAACTTGATAAAATGGGGGTTGTTTATGAGTTGGTTTGTGATTCATGTAAAAAAGATAAAAAAACACACAAATATATAGGTGAGACTTCAAGACATTTGAGACAAAGAATTAAAGAACATATTTCATCGATTAATGGAAATAAATTAGTCTCCGCGTTATCCATTCATGCTATTGACAACGAGCATACTTTCGATTTTGAAGAAGTAAAGATACTAGATTATGAGAAAAATTGGACCAAGAGAAAAATAAAAGAATCTCTTTATATATTGAAGGATAGGTATCGATAATTGTGTTAATTTCAAAATGGATTCGGAAAACATATCGGAATGTTATAGTCTGATTGTGTCATTGTTGTGAGAATATTGATTTGATTTGGTGTGTTGATTAAATATGTATTGATTTTATAAGAAAAATGTAATAGGGAGATGCGTATTTTGATATGTCATTAATAAAAAATTAAAAATAAAGAATGAATTTAACTTATAATGTGTTTCTAGAATGGATTATTTATAATGGGTTTTTTAATTGTATAATGATTGACGATGCAATGAGATAATTAGAAAAAATAAAATTTGAAAATAATATTTAATATAATCATTAATTCAGAATAGTTTCTAGCTCAGTGATAAACGTTTTTATAAATTGTTGCTATATATATGTATGTGTGTGATTGTAATGAATTGTGTGATGTGTCTATATTGAAGATTTAAGAATGAATGTTTCATGTGAAATGACAAATTCCGGTTCTTGAACGAGATGTATGTATGATTTCAAATTATTGTAAAAATAAAAAAATAAAATAAATTTTGTATTATATAATTCTCTATAAAAGAAAAAATTGTAAATAAATGTTTCATTTCAATTTTTAGAACTACTGAGGATGGTCGACCAGTGGTGACCGAAACTGTATAGTTATCAATTAAATAATTCTAATAGTTATTAAAATTATTGTTTTATTATATTTGTGACAAAACCAACCCTTCAATTTAATGAAAAAATTACTTCATAAATTAAGATTCATTTAATAAAAACTTGTTTACAAACCAACTTTAGTTGAAAAAAAATTGTAATTTATAAAAGAAATAAAAGCTTGCGTTGTTAAAGATGACTTGACCGTTTTTATATGTGCAAGAAGGAGAATTTAATAATTCAAATGCTTAAATATATTAATAAGAGATCGCAATGGTCATTTAAACATGAAGCAATAAACATTATTACGTAACTAGTAGTAGATGTGGTCAATAATAGAACAAAAAAATAGTTTTACATTAAAAGAAAAAGTTTCATCAAGCTTTGGGAATTGAGACTTTTAAGCCTGAGAATGGTTCAGGCTAGTGAGATGAAACTGGGCGCTTAGATCACCTTAGAAACTTTAGTGCCGAATTTCAACTTCTAATCTATTTCTATTCAAGAGTTACCTAAAGATTTTCTTTCGATGTTTTGAAAATGTTAAAATGTTAGAAACTCTATTTGTTCTTAAACTATCCTGGATATCAAATAAATAAAGATAGAGATGCAGACAGAAAAAAAATGATTTTTCTCATATTTCTGAGATGCGTAAAGATGAGTAAGCAAAAAGGAATTGAATGAATATAATACTCTAGCCGTTTGGGTATTTGAGTTCACAGAGCTATTTTAAAAAGGTGACGAATAAGATAAACGATTAAAACAAACTAAGTGAGTTCACTTGTTTAGTACCCTAGTTTGATACCTATATACCTACTTACCTATATACCTACTATAGAAAATTAAGAAAGATGGTCAACTACTAGATCCAAGGTGTTAATAAGATAAACGATTAAAACAAACTATGTGAGTTCACTTGTTTAGTACCCTAGTTTGATACCTATATACCTACTATAGAAAATCAAAAAGTATGCTCAACTACTAGATCCGCAAAGGACAGATAAACGATTAAAACAAAACCAGAGTTCACTGTTTATAACTGTTTGGATACCTATATACTCATCATAGAAAACTGGAAAGAAAGATGCTCAACTACTAGATCCACAGTTAATAAGATAAATGATTAAAACAAACTATGTGTAGGCTCACTTGTTTAGTACCCTAGTTTGATACCTATCTACTATAGAAAATCAAGAAAGATGCTCAACTACTAGATCCATGTGTTATTAATAAGATAAAATGATTAAAAACAAACTGTGTGAGTTCACTTGTTTAGTACCCTAGTTTGATACTCATATACCTACTATAGAAAATCAAGAAAGATGCTCAACTACTAGATCCAAGGTGTTAATAAGATAAACATTAAAACAAACTATGTGAGTTCACTGCTTAGTACCCTAGTTTGATACCTATATAATGCAACAGAAAATCAAGAAAGATGCTCAACTACTAGATCCAAGGTGTTAATAAGATAAACGATTAAAACAAACTATGTGAGTTCACTTGTTTAGTAACCTAGTTTGATACCTATATACCTACTATAGAAAATCAAGAAAGATGCTCAACTACTAGATCCAAGGTGTTAATAAGATAAACGATTAAAACAAACTATGTATTCTACTGTTTAGTACCCTAGTTTGATACCTATATACCTACTATAGAAAATCAAGAAAGCTCAACTACTAGATCCAAGGTGTTAATAAGATAAACGATTAAAACAAACTATGTGAGTTCACTTGTTTAGTACCCTAGTTTGATACCTATATACCTACTATAGAAAATCAAGAAAGATGCTCAACTACTAGATCCAAGGTGTTAATAAGATAAACGATTAAAACAAACTATGTGAGTTCACTTGTTTAGTACCCTAGTTTGATACCTATATACCTACTATAGAAAATCAAGAAAGATGCTCAACTACTAGATCCAAGATGTTATCGATTTTTTTTATTATGTCAGAAGAGTTGTTTCGGGAGTGAACCAAGTATAGTATTTAATATAATAAAAATAAATAATTAATAACACTTCGGTTCTAGCAGCTGACCATCTCTCTTGATTTTCTATAGTAATTTTTTAAAGCTACTAATATCGGCATTTGTATTTTATATTAACATCTATTTATTTATAATAGCTAAATAGATATTTTTTATTATTTTTTTTTTTGCCTTTGGACCTCATCCATTTGAGCCAGTAGCTATCCAGCTCTGTGTGTTTTAGTAAATAAGACTAGCCGGCTAAATTTGAATTTGTTGTGTGTGGGATTTGATTTCGAATAACTGTCATGTAAATCGGTTACGCTACATTTATGTACATGAGTGATTTTTATTCTTAATCATTAGAGAAGCTTTTCCCAGCATTTCGTTTAGAAATGTCTAACTAAATTTTGAGGAACCTCTACTGCCTGTAACCTAATATTTTAATACATATTGGGAATTTTCGCGGATACCTAATCATGGGGTGATGTATCCCCAGTTGGGAATAACCGCTTTAGACCCGATCCCAAACACCATGCCTTTTTATGTTAAAATTTTTTAAAATTTCACTAATAATTCTTCCTATTAATTTAGACTCAAATGGAACAATTAATTCGTTCAATTCAAGAAACCGGGAAAATATAAATCTCCTCTTTCTTTCTTAAATGTAAAACAAGTCAACAAAACCTATAGTTGTTACACCATTTTGCATTGATAGAATTAACTAAAATATTATAATCGTATTGAATTAGTCGACTCCTAACTGAATCCAGAGATCAAATACGTGACTTTTCTTAATGTTAAAGATTCAAGAAGATGCAATTTTCTAAGTCAAGATGACTCTTGTATCATAGAAGAAGAAAGAGCAGTTTCCAAAGGTCGGATCGGATTCGAAGGTGTTTCTAGAGTCTGATATATAGTATTTCTATTAAATTCAAAAGAATGCAGGTAAAATTAAAAACGCTGTAAATATAACATTACCACAACGGCTCTCTGGACTTATCTCATAATCGCCCCACACTATGTTACTTAATTCTGTGATTCTTTGAGAACCTAATACTGCTAACTGGATATATACGAGAGATCGTAGATATCAGTGGCGGGCGGTGACTTTTCTTTTATATGGGTAGAATCATGTAATCGAATTTCGTCGCATCTTGAAATTTACTAGTTATACTTATTTCCAATGACAATACAATGTTTCACCAATTTCAGGAACTAATAACAGAATGCCCTTTGTTATGGTTAGGTACTGCAAATTTCAAATATTAATTGATTATTCCAAGAGAGAAGTCAGACACATAACATTTGCTTTTATTGCAAAACTCCAAAAGAGTAAATCTAAATAAATTTCCGAAGTAAACTAGGAGTATTCGGGAGTGGCCGATAGGGTTTCCTTTTTTCAGCATGGATAATTCAAATCCATTAGAATCTTTCAATATTTCAAAAAATTAGATATATCTAGCAGGAGTCATAAAATAAACACGGCTTTCTTTAAATAAAGTATTTGAGAAAAGTTTATGCTTAGGCAAAAAATAAATTAAATTGAAGAAAAGTGTAAGCTTTTTCAAGACTTTCATTTTCATAGAATTTTCGGTTATTTTTCAAATTTAACACATATTTTTTATGACACACGGTATGAAAATACTCTAAATGTTTTGAAATTTTAGGGACAGAATCCATGGAAGAAGGCTACTGATAGATAATATATTATATTACCTAAATCCCTTCTGTATTCAGAATTTTTTTCAGAAGGATATTTTTTTATTTTTTCAAATAAATATATATTTTTTTTTAATTAAAAATTGTTTTTTTTTAATATTTTTGGTATATTGTATTAGCTATATTCGTCCGACTAGTCGCGAAAAGAACAAATACTATTAAGGACCATAAGAATATGTTACGTTCTTCGAGCTTTTGATATAAAAAAGTATCTAGTAATAAAGATTATCTATTAAACTTTGGAAGAAGGTGCTCACTATTCATGACTCTTTTTAGATATATCCTTGTATTATAGATATTATTAAATTGATAAGATTAAATGTCAAGATTGAAAGATTTATTTTACCTATCCATGATGGGTAGGCAAATTATGATTAAAGTTTGAGAACAGTAGTTCAAATC
The DNA here is from genome assembly GCA_024734495.1 of Forficula auricularia. NCBI lineage: Eukaryota > Metazoa > Arthropoda > Insecta > Dermaptera > Forficulidae > Forficula > Forficula auricularia. Next base: position 17,167,217 of record JALMQS010000075.1, read on the forward strand.
TTAGACCATGAAATATATAGACACGCCCTGGTGTCGATTTGGTGAGGCCAATATCTCCTATAGAACTTGACGTCATCTGTAGGTAGGAACACCCAGAAATAGCATGGCCACTATAGGAATTATTATACATTGAGATAAATTTATCGTTGTTTAGATTATTTATTTTGAATTCCAATAATCGAAAATTAATATAAAATTAATATAACCAAAATATTTATTCGAGAACGTGACGTCATCTGTAGGCGATTTTGGCCTCATTTCACTATGTGTGGAGAGTAGCAGAGGGCGTGTCTATATATTTCATGGTCTAAGGTTCAAATGTTATTTTTAATATATATATGAACGGAATTTAATTTATCCCCCACGTAGTTGTGGATGAGTCCTTGACAGGTTGGTCCTTCTCTTTCCCATCAGTGACTGAAGACCAAGATGAATGCGTATCATCATGTCATTTCCTAGGGAGACTTTCAATGCAACCGAAAAGCCGTGCCAAAAGGTCACTTGCGCTTCCAATCTCATTCTTTCGGTAGCATCTTTAAAGTCAAGGTCTTGCGATTAGCTTCACCTTTTATTCGCGTGAGTTGTTCGTTACTTTGCACTATTCCTAGATTGAATTGTGCATTCCTAGTAAAGATTGAAATATCTGACCTCGATCATCATCTGCCGGTTGTTCAGTCAATCGACATGCAATTATCATGATCTTAATAATATATCAATTTAATTCATTTTCATTAAAAATTTTTATAATATCAAATCAATTGATTTTTCTATCTTTTTTTCTTTGTGGTCTCGCATACTTAGCTATTTAGCCTAGAACAAATTAATTACCACGCGGTCTGTATGTTGCTTATTCCTGTTTAGAAATGTCTGAAAATCCTCGCTTACGGCAAAAATTTAACCGGCTTCTGCAATAATTCTATTAACACTTTAACGTTACATTTTTTTCTATAACCTTGGGAACAAAACCCATTTAGCCAATTCCTACGTGAATATTATTAATATTACACTGTAGGCTAGGGAGGCAGGTCTGGCTGCTGGGTGACCCTAGGATTGAATTGACGCAACTATTTTCTTTTATTGTTCATCGTGTATGAAAATGTCTGAAACGTGGAGAAAAACATTTTCGACCATGATTTTCTTTCTGTCTCTCTGGGTTCTGGTACTTTTTCTTCTTCGAGTGCCATACCCGAGACGGGCGTCGGCGCCTCTCCCCGTATACCTGTACTGAGTGTGTTTAGTTGTTTTTCACAGATATACGGGACCTACTTTTTAACGCCGGTTCCGAACGGATAATTTGGAGAGGTTGACTAGGCATTTATACTCTTGGTAGGTTGCCATTACTTTCCAAGAGGAGGAGACTGCAAATATCTATCTGCCGAGACTCGGTCTCGAACCAGCGATCTTTGAGTCAGCGACCCGACACTCTAACCACTGACCCACAGTCACCTCTGGTACTTGCAATAACCCAAGGAAGGAAAGTCTTTGAAAGCTCGTTCTTGTGGCAAATTGTTTGAATTTCAAATGGGCTCCTAGTTTTAAAACTTCCGGTTCAAAACTGATGAAAACTAATTTTTTGATTTTATTGATATATTAAAGTAATCTCATAATTTAGGCCTAAATAAACAATTTATATTTAATATTATTATTTATTACTACAGCGAGTCTATCTTCTACCATAGCTTGAAAAAGTGTTCAACTTTTCCTCTAATAATTTTCATGTTTGTGTTTATATGTTTGTATGAGTGTGTAGGGGTCAGAACCTTTAAAGTAACAGCTATTTAAATTTTTTTCTACTTGGATCAACCCTACGTTTATTCTTAGGGTTCTTTTACGATTTCCCTTTCTAAATTGAAAATTTTACTCTGGATTTTTACTTTTTCTTTTGCAATTGAATAATAAATAATTTGCCTATGTCTCAGGTTTGTAGTATAAAAATAATTTTAAACGTCAAAGATTTTTAAAATTAAATGATAAAAATAAGAAATGATGCGAATCAGTTAATTCTTGGATAAATTTATAGGAAAATAGAACTTTTAGAATATTTAAGGGTTGTATTGAGTCGAAGGTATTCTGGTTTTCATAGTCTTTTCTAGAACGATTGAAGGTTAAAGAGGATTTAAAAAAAAAAAAAAAAAAAAAAAACAGGGAGAAATTCCGGTCTTAAGAAGTGAAAGGGATAAACAAATTGATGAATGAATTGGCTCGATTTGCTAATATGTTAATGCGTATAGAAGATAATTTATTAAATACAATTATAAACAATTAAAAAATCTAAAGAAATCAATTGTAATATATACTAAAAATAGTTTATTCAAATAATTTCAAAGAAGTACCTCCAACTATTATTTAATTTCTATTTGCCAAGGCAAAAACTATTTTTTTTTTTTGTATTCATGTAGTAAAATATTTTTGATTAATTTAGGAATTAAAATTTTATTTAAAAATCGATGGAACGTTTATATATGGAACTACAATGCGGTTGGGAATAAATTTTATTTCACTTCACTTTATTTCCTTCACTGACTTTTCAAAACCCTGAAGAATAGCCTCCGAAACGTCGGTTTTATGAATAAAAAGATAGTTTAAATTATATTCTTCTTTTTTGGACTGCCTCATCGATATCCACTTAATTCACTTATCAGTCCGTCTCCAAAAACTACTCCAGTCTTATATAAATTTTATCTTTATCATTCATCAAATTTATAGGTAAATATGAATAATAATAAGTAAAAAAAAATTTTGAAAATTTTTTTAGAAACTTTTTAAAATTTAAAATATAAAATACTAGGTAGGTTTCACATAAATGAAAGATCAGATGCTTATACCCCAAAATATATTATATAGAGACGTGCTAAGCAAGCATCTGATCTTTTATTTATGTGAAACCTACCAAGTATTGTATATTTTAAATTTTAAAAAGTTTCTAAAAAATATTTCAAAAATTTACTTTACTTTATTTAATATCTTTCATCAAGAACCTACACCATTCTCCCTTAATAAAATAATTATATAACTATAAACTCGATTTAAATTGTATAATTGATCAAGAAAAGACTTTTCCAGAAACGTCTTGCAAATTAACGTTTCATTTCAATCATTTTTTAAAAATAGTTTTAATTAATTATATTAATATAGGGGCTTGGTTCTTTATGTTCTGTGGAGTAAAACATTTTTATAAATGGTCATATTAAATCTGAACTTAACACACTTTAATTGCAAGAAAACATTTGCCTATTATACACATAATTCTTCTTAAAAGATAATCTTGAAATCCTTTAAACAAATTTATTTAAATTAAATTTAAAATTATTTAAATTCCTGACATGTATTTCAATTTTATTTATTTATTTTTTCAAATTAAATTTCATTAAATTTTTTAAGCCTATTTATTAAATTAATATTTCCTAATTACTTTATATAATTAGCTTTATTTTCGTTAAATGATTTACGTATAATAAATTTCTTTTCCAAGTTTTTTTATGGTGATGGAAAGGGTGTTATTAAAATAATGTAGAGGAAAATTGAAAACTAATTAATAATGTAGATTCAACTTGTTCGCCTTGTCCTGAAGAAGACCTTCATCAAGGTCGAAAAGATCAACTTTTAAAATTAATTATTATTTTTATTTTTAATAACAGTCAAATAAAAAAAAATATCGATTGATTAATAATCCTCGTAATGGTATAACACCATAAACAGCTGTTTCTTTTACTCAAAAGACATAAAAACAACGATTTTCGTTTTCTATGATAAATTATTTTAACATTAGTATTTTTATTGTTAGAAGGATTTCTAAGATCGTACGATAATTTTAACCCAACGTAAATTTAAATTCCAGTCAGGACAAAAAGCCTATCCTTATATGGCAAATAAACGAATTTTTTCAAAGGCTCTCTTCGCAAGAATCTTTATATTAGCGAGTTGGAATTTTCTTGAATTTCAATAGAATCAATAGCCTCCTTAAGACTTCCAAAGTAATAAATAGTGGCTTTGTCCACAACTTCTGAGTTCGTTTTCAACGCTAATAATAAATCTAAACCAAGTTTTATTTCTTGGAATGTGGAATTTATTCCCGCTTCCAAATAGTTTTCATCTTTACTAATATAAATTATATTAATTCTTAAAAGTGGTCGGTTTTTTAAATATTTGCTTTATTTTATGGATTGGGAGATATTGTGTGTTCTTATGATTAGAATCTTAAAATTTCAATCTTTATTGGTACTTTTGAGATTTTTTAGATAGCATCTTGCTGTTTTGGTGAATTTGTATATTAAAAAAATAAATAAATAAAATTACTACGGGACAAAAACTTAATTGTTCATTTAGGAGATTCACTGATGACGTTAGGGAATTTTAAACACTTGTCCTAATCAGTATTTTGCCGATAGTTATTTTTGTTCTCTGTCAATAGAAATAATTATGTAATTCAAAGCCTTTTGTTTGTACCAGAAATGTTACCTACCCTTATGTGCAATTTAGATGACATAGAGTATAGATGGTCTCAGTATCTTTTTTTGAAATACATTTACATTGAATAGCGTGTTTATGGCCACAAGAATCAAGTACGAAGGTCCCTAAACGAAAGATTCATTATTCGGGACAAAAATTCAATACTTTTTTTGACTGAAATTCCATTAATTTCTCATATTAAATACTATTTGCATTACTTTAAAGATTGCAAGACCTTTGAAACCAAAATCAGAATAATTTATAGGGAGGGGCCTCAGCAGAAACATTTTCAAGGGGGGGGGAGCAAAATTTGGAAACAAATAATTGCATTATTAAATTTTTATTTAAATATTTAATTTTTTTAGTATTTTTTCACAAGTAGAATACACTAATAGAGTAGTGCTTAAATCACATAAGGTAGATTAAACGTAGTTTCGTGAGGCAGGCCGGACCGGAAGTCAGGGTTGTTACTGAATTTTTTATTTGATCCCAATGGGGGAGGGGGATGTGCACTTGCCCTTCTCTGCGGACGCCATTGTATGGCTTCGATTCGTTATAATTATATATTTTAAGCACAATAGAGTATTTATTAGATTTATTATGAATCTTATACGTAAAAAAATCATAATAATAGGTAAGATAAAAAATTAATTATGATTCATAATGCATTTTACTTTTTATAGGAATAAAGTGTGAAAGTATATTCACCTGTAACGGTAGCTGCCCTCCGGGTTCACTTCACTTTCCTGCGAAAGAATCTCGACTATTGGTTGATTAGCCCTTGGCAAAATATCTCGAACATCGGCTACAACGACAGCGACCAAACTGCATATAAGTACCTAATGACATACCAATCATTCATCGATTAGAATCAGGTTGCAAGTGACTCAACTGGCAATAAATTAAATTTATATGACATCATTAACAAAAAATGAAAGGAAGAGTTTTAATATGAGACATTGTTAATTACATGGTATCACTAAAACAATAAATCTTTCAGCAGCTTCTCGTATAATTTGAATGGGTAGGAGGAATGCTTTAAAAAGGAAAATTGTCTATTCTATTGAAACATTGATTTATAGTCAGACACATATTCGTAAGTGTATATCTACAATAAGAATATAAATTTAAAACATTCTGCTAGTATAAGGAAGCCATTTGGTGAATATTTTTACTTTACCATAAAAAGTATGATGAAATATTGTAATCGCCCAGGAAAAAAAAATTGTTTTTGCTTTTTTTTTGATTTTAAAATTTTTAAAAACTGTTAAAAATATTTTTATAGAAAAAATTTAAATAATAATCTGGATAAAGCCACCAAATTTCTTCATAACCCATGCACTTATGGAATTTTATTGATTCATTTAAAAAATGTATTTTGCTAAGAGAATGTTGAATTTGTAACAAATATATTAATAATCGCATTTTCTGCTTATTACCAGTGAATATGTACTTATAAATATTTTATTTATTTGAGACTATATACTATATAGTTTTGTTTGACTTTACGTTGATTTTCAAGTTATATTAAGAAAAAATACACTATTCACTATTTCAATTTTCCAGTAATTTATAATTCATTTATTAAAGTAAAAAATATTAATATTTAGTATTTATTACCACCGACTTATTGATAGATCCTTCTTCAGTTAAAGTCGTAATAAATAAAAACTGAATCCGATATATAAGAACTATTATCAGAATATGATTATTATAGATAAACGGTATAATAACAATTCAAATAGTGAAGGGAAAAGAAATACTCGTAATTTGATTTATAATTTTATCAAAAAATATCGAGAAACATTAAAGCACAAGGTTGTAATAATTAGTCCAATCAGCCTATTATTATCAAATTTTTAAATCTAAATCATAAATAAAATGATATTTTCAATAAATACATAAATTAATTAATAAAAATGAATTCTTATTTATTAGCCTGAGTTCAAGATCATCAAGACATCATTTGGTGTTGATAAATGTTTTAATACGGTTGGTTCTCATTACAAAAATCAATACTTCATAACAAATTGAAAGAACTTATTGAAGTGTCATATTTTTAATATAATTTTGCTACTTAATTTCCAAAATAATTAAAATTGATTTTTTTTTTGCAAATATAATTTTGCACAAATTTTCGATTCGTATTTCAATCTTTTATCAAATGCCGAAAATCACATTTTTTAGCAAATAATATATCTAGTGCAATGGCTCTATAGATTGTGAAAATTGTAGAAAACCTAATTATTTTTGATTCACCCACAGTTGTCAAACTTTAAGTGGCCCGAGAGTCCAAATTTTAATATTAAAAAGTTAATTTAAATGTAGGTACTGAATAATAAGTTAAATCAAAAAAGACACTATAGGTCACTTTTTGAACCCTTATCTAACTGCCAAATATCGTTGACCACATAAAGGTAAAGCCAAAATGGCAGCAAGATATTTTGACTTTAAGTTGTCATCAAACCAACCCTAGGGGTAGTCTAATGTGCTCCAAGTCTGTGAAAAAGTATTCATCAATCAATTATTATTATTATTTTCTAAATAGATGCTTAATATTGAAAAATACAAATTTTGGAAGCCAATGAACAATTAAATTACATAATATTTCTTTAAGATACTAAACTAAATAAAACTAAGTTAGTACCTATATAATTATATTATATATATTTCAGATTGTGTGTCTTTCCTAAGGAGTAACATACAATAATGAAAAGCTAAAACTGTATTAAAATAAAGTTTGCTAATATTCAAAATTTTGTTTCTCCCTTTAAATATTTTCAATTTTTATTATTTAAATATAAAACTTTTTCTGCTTTTCATTAGTTTTTGAGGATGCATGAATAGTCTGAATTAAATATTAAGATTCAAATTTTAATTATTTTATTTATTGAAACACCTCTATAACTAGTAAACATATAATATATACAAAATGTTCGAATCACTACAACTATAATCTTTTTCAAGTATGAAATGTCATTACAGAATCAGAAAGCAGCTTACTGTAATAAATTATTATTATTAAAATTGAAAGTTATTAAAAACACCACTTGAATTTGTTTTATTCAAGAACCAAAATTGCATCCCATACATATTAAAATAAAATAAGAATCTTAATCATTATACAAGGGGATAATAAAACTGACCACCAAAGCTTCAACAAAAAAATCATAATTTAATTTAATTTTTTTTCCAAAATATTATCCAATCCGAAATATCTTTTAGTAATAAGAATAAATTAAAAATTGCTCGTTATAATACCTAATAAAAAATTGCTATTTAAGAATAACATTTTTTTCCGAAATTTCTATTTTAAGAAATTTGAAAAAAAAAAAATATTATCGATTCCAAAAAATATTTTATTAATGAAAATAAGTGAACAAATTACATCGTTATTGTAATAAAGAATTGTTATTCAACAACAAAATTAATTATTATTATTTTTTTTTCCAAAATTTCCATTTTAAAAAATTTGAAAAAAATATTATCCAATCTGAAAAATCTTTTAGTAATGAAAATAAATGAAAAAATTGCATCGTTATCGTAATAAGAAATTGCAATTGCAATATGTCAGTTATGATTTGAAGAGAGGACGATTTCATTATACGATGAGTATGGTATAGTTCAACGCAAGTGGATTAGGAAATGTATGAAATTACTTACAATCTTGAACATGGTGATTTTGGTATTGGTGTTTCTGCGATGTGCTGCGAGTGAATCTGTTGTCCTGATCCAGAGGTCCCTCCTTTTTATACAGCAGGTTTTTCGTCGCTGACATCCAAACTAGTTTCCGTCAAACGGGGGATTCGCGAGGGCGGGGAGGATGCCGGCTCCTGCTCACCAAAACATCACCAAATACCAACGACTTTCTGATAACGGCCTCTTATCGATCAAGGTAGCCGGGGCTCGAACCCCAGACTCTTACAAAAACCACTTCTGTAATAATTAGGTTGATTTATTGTTGTTTTGGTCAAAAAGTAGCCAACTGAACCAAATAAATTAAGCAAGAGATAGATCAAGCCGGCTTATAAAATGACAGATTACTTAACTGTTAATGTAAACATTTCGAAGATTCTTAAGCCTAATGGTATCCACTTCAATAGTTGGAGAAATTTTGTATCTAAACATTTCAATCTCAAGAGTTAGAGATATTTGGAAACAAATACATTATGTTATTCATTTGTATTAAGATATTAAGTAAAACTTTGACTAAAAACTCAATTTGAATCATAGAAAATAGTAATTTGCAATCTAATTATACTATTTTAATTCATATGCTTGGGTATGAATAAACTCAAGAGATACAATTTTAATAGTTATAATAAGCTTGTCAAGTGCGAGTTGGACCGGATAACAAAGGTTCCGTATCTTTAAACTCCCAAAATATTTGAGGCAACAAATTTTTTCTTATTTTTCATTGATAAGGAGACAATAAGGGAAATTTTGTGTGAATTTATTTCAAATTTTAATTTAAGCCGCTCCTAACGCCGACTAGTACATAATTCACCTATAAACGGCGACTTTGGGGACCTCTCTCACACGTAATTTCAAATCAAAATAAAATTAAAAATATAAACCTAATTCTATTGGCTGGGTGCATGACTGGTATCGTCGTCTGGTGGTTCTAAATAGGTACTTTTGCCTCATTTTGCTCGGACTATTTGTATATGATAAATGTTATAAACTAGTGAAGGAATTATTTAAGCTACTTTGTGGACATTATTTGAGATTTGATGAGAATTATTGATTACCAGGATTAAATAAAAAAATATATATACGTAAGTAACTATCAATATTATTATATTTTCATCGTTCGAGGTATATTTGAGGTTATGTATGGTGGTTTACACAAAGTAAATTGAAGCAAATAAAAACTTGAATTTCTGAATTTATGATGAAAATTGTGCCAAGTAACAGTCATTATTGTATGAATGATTTTTAAGCTTATGAAATTGATTTTCATTCTCAGATAAGCTGTTTCATCAGTGCAATTCTCAAATGTTCACAAATGCTTTTAGAGATATGACATTGAAACTTTAATATTGAACATAATGGAAATAGTAATTAAAACTGGTTTTCGGACGATAAACCACTCTATACAAAAAGTCTTGACTTTCTAGGCGGTAAATTACGAATAAAATTGAAACTCCTGCTATTAAATATGGAAATGATAATGAAAATAAAGCTAGGAAAGCATATGAAAAAATGTTTGGAGTCCGGATGTAATTATTTTGAAAAATAACCAAGTGCTTAAAGGAGTTGAATTGAAATTTCCTATCACCTGCAGGAATAAAGCAGTAGTTGATTTTCAATTGCAAAAGTGCAATATAAGATATTTAGAAATCCATGATAATTTAGTTACGTTGAGGCAAAGTTCACAGTACTTTACACAATGTCAAATACAAAAGTATGTGAGTAGTACCAACGAATATGATTTATTTATCTATTCACCGATAGAAAATGGTAATATCTGTATTCCAATCAAAAGAGATGAAAAGTTTCTAGAATAAGTAGTGCTAAAGTGTGAAGAATTTTATTTTAATAATTATTTAAAAGAGTTATGTGAAGTAATTACAAAAGACAATGAACTAAATTATAATATAGCGAATAAAAAACCAAATTGTTCAAAACGTTGTTTTACAGAAATAGATATAAGTGGCAAAGTTTGAGTATGTTTTTAATTAAAATTAGATTATTTTTTGCCTTTGAATTAATTTATGTCTAGCAGTTGAAAATCTATAAAATTTAGAATGTTTTCTTTCTATTTTTACAATTCTCTACCCAACAATTCGAAAAACCCATTTTTCATCTATATTCAACGTTATTAGAGGAAAATGCAGAGGTAAATTTGCCAAATTCAACCGCCTACAACTCTACGGTCGTTTCTCTTATCCCCTCCAACGTACTGCACCCAGGCAATATAAAGAGTTCTTTACAGAAATAGCTTCTTCAATCGATGATAATTTTTTTTTATTTATTATTTTTATTTTTGACTTTACATAAAATTCAACCCTTCCAAAATAATCATCGTTTTAAATTTTAATTTTTTATTTTTAAAGAATAAATAAATTGAATTGCTTCTTTCCAGAAATTTATTTTATTATTCAAATGGTTAATCCAAATATTTCGAGAGCGCGGCAATTCTTCCTTAGTGGAAACCACTCCGCAACTGAGGAAGAGATGCCGCAAGCTCTCTCGAAATATTTGGATTAGCCATTTGAATAATAAAATAAATTACTGGAAAGAAGCAATTCAATTTATTTATCCTTTAACAATAAAAAATTAATATATCTAGTACACACCAAGCCAGCAAAATTCTTATGAATAAATTTTAATACCATTTTTGATTTGCGATAAATGAATTGGTACACATAGTATAACTTCTAAATTTTAAGTTTACAATCTACAATATTCTGTTATACAGACAGACAGACATCCACTGTAACGACACTAATTGGTTCCTGTTTTACTTTTTAAATGGCAACTATAATATTTGAAATAATAAATCTCACCAACATTATTAAATTTTTAATGTGACAAAAAATAGTCACTAACAAACAAGTGTCACCCGGATTCATATACGTAAATTATTTCTCTTTAATAACTAAGATCACATTTATTATTTATTTTATCTAATAAATTTAACTATTTTGTTTCATTTAAGTGCATAAAATAGATTTTAGGACTATATAATTAACTATAAAATTAAAAATTAAAAAATATAAATTAAAAGATAGGTTTCACAAGTTCAGGAGTTTGCATTGATAACTCAATATAAAACTTACAAATAGCTTATATTATAACTTACAAATAAATTTAATAATAATTTAAAAAATCCGCGCCCTGGAACGTTTTTTTTTTGTATCGCTCGCGGCGATAGAATAAGATTTGAATTTTATTTTGAAAAAAAATCAAAAATGATTTTAGTACTTTGCCGTATAAAATTATTAAATTTATTGTTCAGTAAAATAAAATAAAACGGAGAAAAAGACAAATAAATATTATTGCACTGTTCAAAAAATATGACTTAGTACAAACATGAAACAAATGATGAATTGGGCTTTAAAAAGAAAATTATACACTTAAAATAAATGATTAAATTACACTTATTGAGCCAATCAAGATTCAACTTGAAGAATTGAGTAACGAGGAGTTGACATTAGCTGAATGCGGTTTGTTCCAAACATGCTGCCATACCAGCTTGTACTATCGAATCTTAGAGAATTTATTTACGTGTCCACATGTTCTTTTTGAAGTATTCATTACATGAATCCATAGTCATAGAGATATTTCATAATTTTAGACTTCAATAAAATCAACTGCTTTTCGTTGTCGTTCAGAAGAGTACCCTTTTTCTAGCTTTTGCTCATCTACCTATATGTATAATATTTTTCCTTATATGTATATTAATTCTCTCTATTTCAATACCTTATTAAGTCGTCTATAATAAAAAGGTTAATATTATAGTGAATTTTCCTCAATTGTAATTTATTGTTTTTGCGATTTAATCTTTAATGTAAAAACAATTAATTAATTTTCCCTAGAGACATACTGTAAAATTACCAAACTTTCTAGATTGATATTCAAATGAATTTAGCGATACAAATCTAGTGATTAATACATTATTAAAACGACAATAAATGAAATAAAACTTTGATCAAAATCGCCAAATTTATTTTTATTTGTTACGTGAAAGAAAATTCTTAAGAGATGATTTTATCAAAAAAAGGCAGGGCCAAGGATCAGAGAGACAAAAAAATATTCTTCCAAAACATAAGTGACTGTGTAGAATTTAAATTTGATAATTTATGTATAAATATGAAATTGTATGGTTTTTATTTTGAATAATTGTTTAAAAAATTATTTAAAGTGTTTTATATGCGATTTTTGAGTTTGAAAATTTTAATCTTGTTTTTGAAACTGTATGTACTCCACGATTTTTTTGTTAATTATTTATTTTAAACTTATATTCATTTTATAAATTTGAAGACCGGATTGATAGTGTCCTATGATAATTACTATTTTTTTTCGATTTGTGATTTTGATTTACTTTCAACAAACATTATTTATTTTAAACAACTGTTAACGATAAAAATCAATTCAAAATAACTAAAAAAAGACAACTCATTACCAAAAACTGGTTTTATTAATGGTTAATAACGAATAAAATTCAAGCTTGAGTTGTTTATCAAAAAAGAATTTAGTCTTTTTGATTTTAAGTCGATTCTTCCGCGTTTTCAGTAGAGGTTGCTATTAATGGTCAAGACATCAAAAGTGTAATGCAATAAGGTTATTCCTCTAGTATTAGATAAGCATCGATCATTATTTTTTATTTTAAGACGATTCCTCCTTGTCTTCAGCAATGGTTACCAATAATAACCGAAACGTCAAAAATCCAATGTAGAATTATTATTCCTCAAGTATTAGATGAGAATCGATGATTATTTTTAAGTCGATTCCTCTATGTCTTCAGCAATGGTTACCAATAAATACCGAAACGTCAAAAATCCAATGTAGAATGGTTATTCTCCAAGTAGATGAGAATCAATCGCTATTTTTGATTTTAAGTCGATTCCTCTATGTCATCAGCAAAGGTAACGGAGAGTTGCTATGGTTATTTATGAAATATCCTCCCAAATTTTTAGCATTTCACAGCGAGAGGCTCCATTCTTACTTAAGAAAGTTTAAATGAGCTATATTAAATCGATCAAATGAATAAATTTTAAAGAATTTATCGAAAATAAAGAATTTAAAAAAAAAGTACCATCTTACTCTAGAGTAAAGTACCTTAAAATATAATTTTACTAAAAACTTTATTTAACCTTTTTTGTTGTCCCAAGGTACTTAATTAGAATATTAAATTTCATCAAAATTGGTTAAGTAATTTTCAAGATATTTAGAAAAAACTAAAAAAGTACTGAAATAAAGTACTAATGTTTGTCGGCCAATATGTACCAAAAACTAATCAGCGCTTCATTTTGTTAAAATAATTGTAGCTTTTCAATTTCATTTCAATCGGTGCAACGGTGTGGAAAAAATCGTGGACCAAAAAAACAATAATATACATATACTTATATCCTTATATCCATATACTTATATCCATCCGTACACACTTCTTGAAAAAATGGCACTTTTTAGCCTCTCGACGAGACCCCATGTAATTTTTGGCAAAACCGTCACGTGCTAAAAGTCAATCTAATTGAATACTACAATTTGTGACTTTAATTGAGTCCATGGGTTCCGTAGTCTTTATACCTGAGGACCCCTTGAAGTCGCGCTTGCCGCGAGACCGATTACAATACTTTCCCCATGCTTCGCCTTGGATAAAGTAAAAATGTCAAAAAATGAAGGAAATTAATAATTAAATTTTTTCAAACCGTCTGATTTGGCGTGGATTGCCTCATATAGATAGATATTTAATATTAGAGTGAAAATATAATTATAAAAAGTCCCTTTTAATGTATTTGATTTATATTTTTTCTAGAAATATTTATTATTATGTTATCTAATCAAGTAGCTGTTCTTTTTCAGGTTGCTATGCATTTCATATCAAGTCATTTTAATTCGAGTCCAGTGGCGAGACGCTCAGCTCCCGATCATCTTTTTGTTCAATTTTTCTCTGTTCGGTCTATTCGGGTTTTGCTTAAGTCCACTTTTGAGGATTGTTGAAACCTATAGGTAAGCATATTGATTTAGATATTTTAATTAATTTTTAATGATAACTAATTAATTTTAAAATTCCTAGGATATTAAATAAATAAAGCCACTTTCTTTTTTTACTTCTATTGATTACTCGTATGTTTTTATAGATTTTTCAAATAACTAAGTATGTGTATTAATTGACACTTATGGATCATGGATTTCATTATATAATTGTAAATATTTAGTTTTCCGAGTGTAGCAGACTTGATGATTCATTAGGAGAAATCATTGAGGTTGTCATCTGCTTGATACAAATAAACATATACATCGGAATTTTTTGGCGGATTATAGTGGTGTTTCACAAAGAGGAAATTAAATTAATTTTTTTTTTAATTTAAATTATATTTTGGAGATTTTTTATTTATCCCTATACATATTTCGGGCTATGAACCCTTCATCAAGAGGTTTAACAAAAGACTCTTTGTGAAATACCACTATAATCCTTCAAATAATTCCTGTGATTAATATGTTTCACTATAAACCAACACTGCTTTCCCTAAACGATAAACATATACATGTTTGATGAGTGATTACTACCCTAGTAGCACAATGTTTCAAACTATATAGTAACCATATAGTGACTATATAGATTTTGAGAATGTATATAGGCACTATATAGTTACTATATAGTTTGAAACATTGTGCTACTAGGGTATTTACTATTACAACAAAACTAATTTACCTACATCCAATCGGGTATTTGAACTCATAGGAAATAGCAAATAAAATATTTCTAATTAACAAGATTAATGATGAAGGTCGATACTATAACTCTAACAAATAAATTATATTTTATTCTATATGCGGCGTATCCTCCAAATTCCTAAATGTCAAGAGTATTTTCATCCGTGTTATATTTGAAAATTTGTAAAATTTTAAAAACATATTAAATAAATATTATACAACTAATTCATTTAGATTTATATAAAATTTAAAATATACGGAGCTTTTTAAAGTTAGCAAATTTAAAGAATATGAAAAAAATATTTCAGATATTCTATTTAAATCACTTTCAGCTATCTTGTGAAAAATACATTGATTTTATGAGGTTAAAGAGTTTATTAATTTACATGTACTCGTCCCATGACTTTCATTAAAATCTATTAATTGCATTAAAAAAATTAATCGTGAAAGATGAACTAAAATATGTTTGGGCAAAAGTATTTGCTTTTATGAAGTCCAATTGAATATTCTCTCTCTCTATTACGAGTATCGTTTTGGTCCGAATTCAAAACCTCATTCCTATAATAATAAAAATCAAGAAATTAAGCTCAAATAGTCTGAAACAGGTTGGAACGTGTATTTATCATAATGTTTCTTAGTTCTAAAGAAAGAGAAATGATTTGTCTATCCGCGCTCTTTCTAGTTATTTTAATCGATAAGATTCTAATGAAAGAATCGCTCACCCGGATATTAAATGATAAAAAAGAGAAAACTTTTTCAAGACTCTGTACACTAGAGATGATCTAGTAAATAATTATTAATAAGCTTAAATATAAATTATTCATTTATAGCTATTCTATAAATAACATCCTCTTAAAATCTCGATAGAATAATTCAAAAAATATTTTCTGCCTTTTGAACTAGATATTGCAAAATCTAATCAGTAGGCACTCAAAATAACTTTTTGACTTTCAGTTCTTGGGTTATCGTGGGTATCGGAATTCAGACACACAAAGATAAAAAATTCATAGTTGAAAAATATTATTCTCCGCGTTTCAGACCTTTTAAAGCACAATGGGAAAATATTAATTTGCACGAAATTTTCTCTGGAGTGACTGGTAGAAATTTTAAATGAAAGTAATGGAAGGCAGACCAGGGGTAGTGAAGAAAGAAAAAATTATCACAGAAAATTTTGAACGCTGTTGTGGAAAAAGGATGGAAACATTTTGTTTCCTTCCTTCATTGACCCTTTGAAACCCTGAAGAAGGAGGGAAGAATTCTCCGAAACGTCGGTTTGAAAGGAAATGAAGAAAGAAAGAAGGGAATGAAAATCCAATAAATTACACCTTATTCGTGATAATTTTTTCTTTCTTCACTACCCTTGGGTTGCGTTCCATTATTTTCAGTTGAAAATATTTATTTTTATGCGTGATTTAATTCATTTAGTTTCCATTATGCTTTCTATGAGCGTGTCAGCCAGTTTTCAACTATAAAAAGAATTAAAACATCACCAGAAAAAGCTGAAGTGAATATAGATTTATCCGCTCTGTTTAAATTAATAAAAAAATCTAATGTTAAATTTGAAACAATAACCAAAAATTCTATGATGAATTTATCGATATATTTTGAAAAAAGGAACGAAGAATAAGATTTAAAAAAATGAAGGTCTATTTTTTGGACAGCATCTCCTGGTTGAAAAGTCACCACCCGCCACTGATATGTATGTACTATATATATTTATTGGCATCAATATAGGTATATATCCTTATATTCCTCGTTATTCCTGTTGCTCATGGAGGTTATTACTAATCATTTTATTTTAACTATATATAACCACCTACGTATAGTATTGTTTTTCAGTTTTGATTAATTATTTTTCATTTCGATTTTCGAAAACTTTGTCAAATCTTAGTTTCCCTTTCCCTATTTAAATACCAAAACATAAGTATAGGTATTCATTATTCTATCTGTTTTCAGTTGTTTCTTCCCTTTATCTTACTTTAGCTTCTGTATTTATTACCAATATATTCATATTATTTTTTCTTCACTCTCATAATGTGTTCAATTCTGGGCAAAAGCTTACCCATCCGAATTTAGTATGTTTTCATCCGCTCGCCAGGCGTAGTGGGAGATTTTATAATGCGAAATACATATAGGTATTATTTAACGAGCTTATCGTGCGGATCTTCGGAACGCCCTCGAAGCTCGGCCCTCCGGGCTGGTGCGGGCAGCGTCTCGGTCCAAAAATTTTATTCCTCTTAAAAAACCACACTCCAAATGTATACCTGTATACTCCCGAAAATACATAGTCTCTTAAAAGTTTCGCCTCATTTTCGTCCTGACACAGCTACAGAAATGAGGCTCTAGATATGAATTTGGAAGTATTTTTTTTTCTATAATCTACAGCGTTGTGATATTTTTTGTGTCGAAATAGATTTATTTAAATAAGTGGGATCGTGTGAGGAGGAGAATTATATTATATCATTTTTTTTTAATTTGGGATCGATAATCGACAAGGCTCCAAATATATAAAAGAGACCAGGTGTTGTTTGTATGACAGGCTGCTCCAGTATTGCTATGAGAAACTCGGGCATGCGTGCCTTAAGTCGTTCAATTTTGTTAAAATCAAAAAATAAGAATAACAAAATTTAGATTTATAAAAAATTATAAAAAAGTGGCAAATTATTAAAAAAAAACAATTAATATATAAAATATAAATCAAATAAGATGTCATTAATTTCTTCTTCTGTGCGCAAAGAAAGGCGAATTAAATATTAAATTTTTGAGTGGTGAGGGGGGGGGGGGTGGAGGAATAATTATCAATATATTTAATGTTTCTTAATTTAAAATCAAATGGAGTCTTTCATTTCAAAATTCGAGTTCAAATTACAATTGTATTTCAAATTTGCCGACGGCATCAGCGCCCCCTGTCGGCAGCATTACGTTAGCGTTGCTACAAATTAATCTGGGCCATTATATATACAAAATGAAACATTATACTTTTCTCATTACTCACGGTTGGGGCCAGACTATTGAACTCATTAAAAATTATTAAATTTTTTTCTTATTCGTTCTTAAAAATATCACAGCTGTGGCTAAAAGTTATTTTCAAAAATTATTTTACTTTCTGTCAGTATGCCCTAGAGTTTATGCTCTACGTTTAGTCTTTCTAGTTTTAAATTATGCCTAAAAAATTCGAAAAAATCAGAAAAAAATTGAACCCATATATGAATACACGGCTCTATATATTCAAAAGAAATTTGACAAAAATGTTTGAATTAATAAATGACCTTTATTTGCCAGTTTAGGTTTTGTAGTTAAAACACTTCGATGAAAAAAAGTTGCAATTCAGATTGAAATTATGGGAAGGAAGTTAATTAGACGGGAGGAAATGATTTTTTAAATACATATATCGGAGAAATCTATATATAAAATTAAGGTTTTGTCTGTAATACATTGGTCAAATCACGCCAAATTTTGGTTGCACACGTTTCAAGCAAAGATATATGAACGAAAACACCCTCAACAAATTCCTGTCTGTATGTATGTGTATGTCTGTCTGTATGTCTGTTTCAGTGGTTTCCGCGAAAAGTTGCTCACGGTCACGTCAAAACGGCTGAAGGGATTATTATGAAATTTCATATTTCTATCAGGTGTCTTCTAACTTACGTTTTTAGCTATATAGCGTTTTGATATTTTAACTTAAAAAGGGGGTTTGGGGGGCGCATGAATGAAAATTATCAAATAACTCTTAAACTATTAACTCTACGGCAAATTTTATAGTGAGCAAAGTTGTATGGGGTGTGATTTTTTGACAACTTTTTGTTTAAAAAAATTCCCCCAAAAAAACCACCCAAAAAAGGGGGAGGGGGTGAAAAATATGTAAATTCTTGCCCTTGGAGCAAACTCAACCAAATTTTGTATACATAATCTGTGGGCCTCTAGGGAGCTAGAAATAAAAAAACTAACCACCCAAAATGTGTGTGTGGGGGGGAGTAAAAAATGAAAATTCTTTCTCTTGGGCCAAACTCAGCAAATTTTGTATACATAATCTGTGGGTTACTAGAAGACTAGAACTGCAAAAACTGGGTGTGGGGGGTGCAATGGGGGTGGGAGGTGAGAGTGAGGCGGAGTATGGTGGGGGTGAAGTTCAGGGGCATAGCGGGGGTGGGTCAGGGGGCTAGGCGGTGTGGTGCGCAGGAGTTGGAGGCACGGGTGGATGGGGTGCGGGGATCCGAGGGTGGGTGGGGTGCGGGTTGTGGTGTGGGGGAGGGGTTGGGAACTGGTGCGGAGTGGGGGTGCTGGGGGGTGGAGTGTTGGGGGGGTTTCGGAGGGTGTGATGGGTGGGAGTGGGGGGTGAGGGGTTCAAGGGCTAGGAGGTGGGTGTTGAGGCGGGGGTGGGGGAGTGGTGAGTCGAGGGCTGGGGGGTCAGGGGAGCGTGCCTATCGAAGGAGCCGCCGAAGGCGGCGCGCGCTAGATACCTAATATAACCTACGAGTCACAGATCTTCGGGATTTGAAACTTAAGATAGCTTGATGCTATAAAAGAACTTTGAGACATTGAATGTTGGATGGAATGGAAGTACCAGAAATATCCTTTAAACTCTTAAACGAGATTAAGTAAATTTATCAACAATTTAAAAAATAATATTTATAAGCATCAAATTTTATAAGTTTTCGAATTAGTGTAAATTTTATTCTGATTAAAATCAAAAGGGAATTGATTAGGCTATTTAAGGGTTTCCAAACTGTGCTCAGCGGGGTATCAACTGTTCCGCAAAAAAGCCAATAGCAAAGTTTTTTCTACATTTTTGACTATAGTAATTTTTCGTTTGAATAATTCATAACATTCACGATTACTAAATTATAACTTTTAAATTCTAAATTTTCTTTTTTTAAAACCTAAAATTTGCGATTTTTAAATTCTAAATGTTATTATAAAAAAAGGGTAATTTTAACTGCCCTTATTATGAGCTATGACCAAAATTTAAATAAATACTACATGAAACAAGTAAATTTTATTAAATGAATTTAACTTTAAAGGACATCATCAGATATTAGTTGAAATATTTTTACATTGCATATCAAAGAGGTTCGTCCCCTTAGGAATCGAACCCAAGCGCTAACTTCGCTTGTCGGGCCAGTACTACTAACCTCTCTGATATGCAATGTAAAAATGGCTCAACTATCACTTTAAAAGTTAAATTCATTTAATGCTATTATATACTGGGTTGATTTTTGAAAAATTTCCATCTTTTTCAAAAAAAGACACCCGTAAAGATACTTAAATCTTTGTTTTCAAAGTAAATTTTATTTTTCTACAAATTTACTGATTATGTGTCATTATCTAAGCTTCAAATTAGACAAGGTGCTCCGTCCAAAATTCAAAGGCCCTAAAGTGCTCCATCAGAAAAAGTTTGGGAACCCCTGGGCTATTTGAACGAAGCAACCAAATCAATGTAATCTTTTGCATATAATTAATTGGATCAATTTTAATACATTAAATAGTTTTTCTTTTATAAATAAACAATTCTTTTGTGATAAAAAATAAACCACATTAGTTCAATTTCATAATAATTAATTTGTTACTCAGCTCAAAGTCACCACAGCACAAAAAGATATTAAAATGATTATTTCCGTTAATTTCTACTTGCACCATAAGTGATGAGATCAAAATGACCGTCATTCTGATTTCAATTCAAACATAAAAAACATTAATAGATGGTTTGTTTTTTCGCAATTTAGTTTATGAATGAAGGTGATCTTAAATTATATTATACACATTCTAATAGTAAATTTAATTTATATAAATATCCATATAGTTATTTAATGATCAATCCATTCACTTTTACTAATTTCTAATTAACACATTGCCTCAGTCACAAAAAATTAGCATATACAACTTTACAATGAAAGAGGAGAGAAAAAAATTCCTGAGACAAAGTGTAGTCGTGTCATAAGGTGGTGTTTATTCATTAGTAATCGGGGACACATGATATAATGATTTCATATTTTAATATAATAAATTCCTGAAAGAAACCATAGCGTGTTTTTTTCTTAACTTACCTGACTAACTTTTGCAGATATATTTTCCAAGGAAATGATTTAACAAATAATGTTGTAGAAAAATATGCAAATGCTATAATAAAAATATAAATTAAATAGAAAGGTTTTCATTCTTTTCTCATAATCTACCCCTCAGTGCTGCGGTAACGAACCTACGGAGATAATAAGTAACAAGAACAAAATGCGAGTCGGGGTCGCAAATCGAGGTTTCGTATCTTATATTTTTCAAAATATTTAAGTAATGACAAATTCGTTCTTAATTGTGAAAGATAAGAGGAGAGAATATAAGTAAATGAAGAATTGTTTTCATCATTTAATGTTCAGCAGTTCCGGATTCCCATTAGATACAATAAATAAAATAGCTCCAAAATTGATAATTTAGAGTTCTCACACACACATCATTATTTTAAAGTGAATTAAATTTAAAAAAAGTTAAGTCTAAATTCTACTTCAAGAGTTCTTATCAGGAGTACTTATCTCAAAAAAATTATTTTTATTGTCATCGCCACAAAAATTCGACCTCCCCAAAAATTATTATCATCATAAGAATTTTCAATAAGAATTTCTATTTTTTGAAATGAATACATATAATTTATAAATTTCAAGTTTGTATATCGTTTGGATTTGAGCTATAATGGTCTGATAAACGTAGAGACAGAAAA